>CAWUFW010002168.1:1800000-2372246 GCA_963921515.1 Calotriton arnoldi
AGGAAATGCATGTGATGCATACCAGCGACAGACACCATGATGCAGCCATGTCCTGATAGCCAGCGCCACAATGGTGTGCATGTAGCACATGTCACTCCCCTGCAGGATCACCAATAAGTAGACACATGCCATGGCGGAGGCATGACTGCTAAGTCATACATCACTGTCTCAGTGATGTATGACTTGGCAGCCAGACAACAACACTCTGCACTGTGTCAGAATAGTAGGTCATGGGGAATGCAAGTCCTGGAGCTGCACAAGTGCACATGTACATCCCCCACACAACACATCATCTTAAGCCTCATCTGTCCAGGTCATACCGATTGGACATATGGGAGACCTGTGACACTACCCTCTGAACCTGAGCCCCTCACAATCTGCTGTGAATGGGAAACAGCTGCCTGAACTTCACATTCGCATACCCCAGTCTGCACGGGCAGCTGATCAAACACCTATGTGACACACAAGTATCGTCTCCAATGGTCACATCTCCAGTGGCATGCTGAGCCCCTACCGAGAAACACCCCAGCAGTCCTGGCAACAAATCCACGGCACACTGACACAGAGGCAGACACCTGAGGGGTCAAATCACTGCGCACAACGTGTCAGATGATACACGGGAGTGGGAGTACAGGTGTATTGGATGGGCTGGAGTGGGCATGAGTGTCCTGCCCCACATGAATGAGGGATGAGCCCTGGACAGTGGATAGCTGGCTATGTATGTGTGACACACGTAATCTGCACACTCCTGGGGCCCAAACATTGTTCCCACACGCTGCATGGGTGTGTGCCAGATACCCCAGGCACATGTGGTGGCTCAGCTCAGCAAGTGGACCGCATATCAAAGCAACACGCAGATTACATGTCCGAACACAGGCATTGTGTGAACAATGGACCCACCCATGATGCCCACAACAGAGTTAGGGAAACAGATGCTGTCCCCCACCTTTAGTGAAGCAAACTGCAAGGACACAGTCCCAAGTGACACAATTCCCTGAATGTAAGGGCCACACCTGGGTATCAGATGAGGAGTGGGCAGTGCACAATAGAGGGACATGGCTCCTGGACAACATGACTGCTGTACTGTGGCAGTTTAACCAGGCCAGAGGAGGGCACATAGCATGTAATACAGAGTTCACAGTGCAGTCTTTGACTCACCCCTCCTTGCTGCTGTCTGGCCTTCAGCTGCCCATCCAGGTCTGGAAACACCACCGCCAGGATCTGGAGCATGTGGGGGTCAGGGTCCGTGTTCCGCCCCTCCTGCGAGGAGGCGACAGCTTCAGCTGGACCCGTGCAATCCTCCGGGTCCAGCCCCGAAGGTCCTGCCACCTCTTCTGGCAGTTGCGGATCCGGCGCTTGTAGACCCCACGGCCCGGACAGCCCGGACGATGTCCTTCCAGATCTCCTGCTTCCGATGGGCATTAACCTGTGAGGATGACAAAGTGAAAAGGCCATTACTACACATGCGACATATCCGTGCATGACACAGTTGTATATACATGTCTCAATCACAGGGGCACATGATGTACACAGGCAGTGCAATGCTGCCCATGGACAGTTTGCCAGAAGTCACTACATGGTATCATTGCATGGGTAGTAAAACCTTGTTCAAATGCACTGTCACTGCACCATACCTGTCCAGTGCATGTCACTACACACTATGGGGGCTGACAACTACTCAGTGAGACTACTAGCCAGTGGCGTGCAGACTTTCAGCCTTGCTAGTCAGACAAAATGCTCATTCAGAAAGGCAGTGCACAGAACACTCACCTGCTCCCCTGGTGTCCCATACAGCTTGCTGTACTGTGGAAGTAGGCTGTCCAGCAGGGCCTGGTTCTCCTCAAGGCTGAAGGCTGGGGCTCTCTCCACAGTACGTGCCATTGCAGGGTCCAGAGGGGGCAGAGACAGCAGCAGTGCAGTGGCAGATGTCGTCCTGGAGCATGTAGTGCAGGCAAGTGAGCTCTCAGGGGTACAGCCAGCAATATATATGTGCTGCAGAGGCAGATACTGTCCCATGTCTCCAAGGTGATAGGTCCAAGTCGTTTGCATCTTCTGAATCTGGCCAATCCATGGAATAGCAGCACCAATACACGCCCACAGCATCCTTCAAATCTTCAACTTCATGACATACATGAATTTGCAACATTGTTGTGGGTGACCAACTGAATTTCCAGCAACCGACTCGTTCGAATTTCGAAAACGCGTGTGTTGCCAGGCTAGGCCATTGACAATGGGTGCGCACAGATCTGTCCATTGCGGTACAACGCGTACAGGGGTACAACGCGTACCCGCACACATTGAATGCAATGGGCCGGCCGGGTGCACCGATCGGTCCATTGCGGTACAACGCGTACAGGGGTACAACGCGTACCCGCACACATTGAATGCAATGGGCCGGCCGGGTGCACCGATCGGTACATTGCGGTACAACGCGTACAGGGGTACAACGCGTACCCGCACACATTGAATGCAATGGGCCGGCCGGGTGCACCGATCGGTCCATTGCGGTACAACGCGTACAGGGGTACAACGCGTACCCGCACACATTGAATGCAATGGGCCGGCCGGGTGCACCGATCGGTCCATTGCGGTACAACGCGTACAGGGGTACAACGCGTACCCGCACACATTGAATGCAATGGGCCGGCCGGGTGCACCGATCGGTCCAATGCGGTACAACGCCTACAGGGGTACAACGCGTACCCGCACACATTGAATGCAATGGGCCGGCCGGGTGCACCGATCGGTCCATTGCTGTCCAACGCGTACAGGGGTACAACGCGTACCCGCACACATTGAATGCAATGGCCAATGTGTGCGCACAGATCGGTCCATTGCTGTCCAACGCGTATTGCGAATACAACGTGTACCAGCACACATTGAATGCAATGGCCAATGTGTGCGCACTGATCGGTCCATTGCTGTCCAACGCATCCCTTTTCAAAGTGACTGGCATATGTCTACCATGCCTGTCTCAGATGAACATATGCCAGCCACAGATAGCTCCCAGGGAATGAGGGGCACACCTACAACACCACAGCCTGTCCAAACTGTATCATGAGGCATGTAAGGCTGCATTTCCTATTGTGTGTATGTTGGTGTACATGTTGTCCTGTGGGTGTCACCTGGGGGCACCCACCCCCAGGCTGTGCACGTGTTCATGGGGACAGGATCCTGGGTGTCACGTGTACATGTCCACTGTGATGTGCAACTGTTCATATCTGTGCATGTGCCATGGTCACATTTCACGGTGGTGTATGTGTATGTCATGTCACATACCCCGTGAGTCCCATGTGGGACGGTATGTTTGAGCCAGGGTGTCCCAGTGGCACAATAGTGATGGTCCTCCACAGTCTGTGTGCATGTAGTGTTTACAATGTCTCTGATTTCATGTGCACAATGGGAGACAGTCTCCACATCCACGTTGTGTGTGCATGGACTTTGATGTTGTGCGTGTGTGTGTCACAGACGTCCATGTCTGTCCTGCAGAGGCGAGTGGAACCACGACCTGTGGGGGTAATGGTTGTTTTGCTGTGGTGTATACATGATACTCCATGTAATGCCAGTGTCCATGTGGCAATACAGGGTCCCTGGGAATGTACCTATCGTTGAGCTGTGATGCCTGGGGCACATCTGTCCTCACATGTCACTGTGGGGGGTGATTGTGACATGGCGGCAGGAGATGGGAACTGTGACACGGCCTCATGATATCCAATGGGCCAACGTGGGACTTATTGATGCCACTTGTTGAACCGTGATCACAGATGTTGGCCATGTATGTACCATACATGTCCTTACGGGACTGCACACTTCATGTAGTTGTGCCTCATAATGATGTATGATGTGATATTGAGTGTGTTCAATCCCGCATATGTGGGGTGACTGACAATCTTGCTTTCTTCTCCTCTGCACTGCAGGGCACCAGCTGTCCATAGACCATTCCCAGACCTGGCAACGATGGTGGAACGGGACAGCATCAGACGGTACCGCTTCACCAGGCAGCTGATTGAGGATTTGGCAGTGCAGTTGGCCCCACATTTGCAGCCTGGCCAGCCGCATCCTACAGCGCTGACCCCCAAGGTGAAGGTGATGGCAGCCCTACACTTCTTTGCCACCGGTACCTTCCAACATACCGTGGCGACTGCTGGTGGGATGTCACAGACCATGTTGAGCCGTGTGCTCCGCGATGTTTTGGAGGCAATGTTGCTGTACCTGAACCGGTACATCTACTTCCCTAGACTGCAACGACTCACTGACGTGAAGAGTGACTTTTATGCCCTGGGGAGGATGCCGCATGTCATTGGCTCCATTGATGGGACACATGTGGCATTGGTACCACCACAGGCCCAGGAGCAAGCCTACCGTAACCGCAAGCACTACCACTCGGTCAATGCACTGGTGGTGTGTCTAGCAGATATGACCATCTCACACGTGTGTGCCCGTTTCCCTGGTTCAGCACACGATGCCTTTGTGATGAGGAGTTGTTGCATCCCCAGGATGATGGCACATATGCAGAACCAGCGTGCCTGGCTTGTCGGTGTGTACTTACTTTGTGCCATTGTGTGTGATATGATCTGTAGTATTCCGCCCACTTTTCCAAGTCAGCTAATGTGCACTTGTCTGTCCGTAGGTGACTCGGGATACCCCAACATGCCGTGGTTGCTGACACCCCTCAGGAACCCTGTGACACCAGCCCAGATGCGCTACAACGAGGCACATGGTCGGACCAGGAGAGTGATTGAGCGGACATTTGGTCTCCTGAAGAGCCGCTTCCGCTGCCTGGACAAGACAGGAGGGTCCCTCCCATATGCCCCAGCGAAGGTGTGCAAGATTATCATCGTCTGCTGCATGCTCCACAACCTGGCAGTGCGGAAGGAGTTGCCTCTCATCCAGGATGACAATGACCAACATCCGCCACCTGTGGAGGATCCTGGCCTGGACCACGATGCCAGTGATGATGATGATGATGATGGTGATGTCCGCACACAGCTCATCACCAACTTCTTTAGCTGAATGTGAGTATCCTGAGGTGTCATGTCAATGATGTGAGTTGGCCTGATATGTGTAGGTGGTGCTCTGGTGCTGTTGGTGTGTGTCCATGGGCTACTTGACTGGATGTGTGTAGCGGTGTGTGCTTACAGGTGGTCTGTACTCACCAACAGTGTTGACATGCTAACTTGGCTCGGGGTGGGTATCTTGTAACATGTATTGTGCATGATTTTTGCTGTTCTGTCCTGTTCTCCATTGCTTTTGACTGTGTGTCATTTCTGTCCTTCACAGGGTACTTTCAGATTCGTTCGGTCAACTGTGTCCACTGAGGACGTGATTGTACTTCCAGGGTGGTAGCTGTTGTGTCCCTACAGGTGATGTGCGCCTCACCCATGGACTTCCTTCCTTCGACAGTTGTTGACTGTGTGCCCGCTGCCAGGTGGGATTACCTTGCATCTGTAGTGGTTACGACATGTTGCAACTGTGTAATAAACCTGTGCTTCACTTTGTGATGTGCGTTGTCTGTGGTCACACATTTGACTGCCATTTGCTTACTGCACCTGTGGGCTACTTGACTACAACTGGGAATAGGTGTGGTGTCTGTGCATTGCACCGTCTTTCCTGGCAACATCAGTGTAGGCAATGAGTCAGATGGCCTAGGTGTGTATGTGTTGTGTAGCCCTGGTGGTGTGTCTCCCTCATATGTGTCACGTTGCCATTACTCACATGCCTGTGTTGTACTTGCTGTTGCAGTTCGCATACACAGTGTAATTTTGCAGTTCATCATCCCCATGACAGCACCCACGTTGGAATCACAACAGAGGCAAGTATGGTGTATTAGTGTGTTTATTGTGATACATTTGTGTGAATAGTGCATGGGATGGTTAGTGCTGTACATTTATATTGCAATCAGAAGTTCCTAGATGAATTGAAAGTCCTGGTAGACAAAATCCCCAGTATCGGGGCCACAGTTGTCTGAGACATTGGTCCAACTTGTACTCCCCATGTCATGTGTGGGAGTTGTGTTGCCGTCAACAGGGTGAACAGTTTGTGCACAAAGGTGAACATCCAGAACAGGTTCAGGATTCCTGGGGGTTGCACTTGGCCATCGGCCTCTCACTTGCCCCTCCTCGGACGACCCCTCTTCTTTGGGGGGGCCCCCTGAAGTGCAGGCAGCTGCGGTGCAGGGGACTCTCCGCCAGAGTCATCCTCCCTCCCTGTGGCAGTTGCAGTTGTTTCAGCACCAGATGTTGTTGGCACACAGGGAGGTGTAGACTGGTTGCTGTTCATCTGGCGGAGGCATTGTAATATGTCCCTATGCACCGCCGTCATCTCTTGCAGTGTGTCCCACTTGGACTCCACGCGGGACATGTGTGAGTCCAAGCGGGCATGATGGGCAGCCTGCTGCTGTTTCATGTCTCTGAGGAGCCCCACTACCTGGCTGAGATCTCCGGTGCTGGACTGGTACGCATCGGCTAAGCGTGCCAGTTGTGGGTCGTCATGCACACCAGACACCTCTGCAAGCAGCGACCTCTGTCTCCCACCCCTCCCACCACCCCTGCCGACATGTGCAGTGTGTGCAGTGGCACGCACAGATGAGCCTGGTCCCCCTTGGGGGTTGGTGGTGGTGGTGGTGGCCATGGCCCCACGTTGGTCCAGGGTCCCTGTGCTGGTGTTGCTCCTTGTTCTGTCCATGTTGGCAGGGATGGTATTTGTGGTGACAGTCGTTGGAGGGGTGGGTGCAGGGGGTGCAGCTGGTGGTCCTGCTGGTGCTGCAGCTGGTGGTCCTGCTGGTGCTGCAGCTGGTGGTCCTGCTGGTGCTGCATGTTGACTTGAACCGGAGGTGCCAGGTTGGTCTTCCTCATCCGAGGAGGGCAGAGGCTGTACGACACCAGTGAGCTCCGTATCCTCTTGAGCCTGGGACTGGGACTCCTCAGCGTCTGCTGCTGTGTCCCCATCATCACCTGTTTTTGGGAGACACACACAATGTATGTTATGTTTCTGCAGGCATCAATGGTTGACACACCTGACAGTTGTGACTGTGCCTCTGGGTGCGGGCCTGTACATTGCATTGTCCTAAGTTGTCACAGTCAGGGGTTGATAATGGTGTAGCACATTGTCCTGCATTATTTTGGCATTTCTATGTATTTGTAGGGGTGTGAACATGGTCTGCATTGCTTGTATTTGGTTAACAGCCGGCCCTCCTTCCCACCCACCCAGCCAGATATCCCACCATGGAACGTGCTTGCATTGCAGGGAGTGGAAGTAGTCTTTCAGGATGTCAGTCAATGGTGTCCTGCTGTTGGTTGTTGCACAGTTGCCAGCAGGGCCTTGTGCTCCCCACAGCAGTAGCCAGCGTCAGCCATCTTGTGAGTCCTTATCCACTCCCTGTGATGTGAGCATGGTTGAGAGTGGTGTTGATGGGCCACTTGTGAGGGTGAGCAGTATCTGTGACTCCAACTCCCATCATGCTATTGCCTACACCCCCTTCCCAGCATGCCCGTACTTCCTTCCTTTTGACTCTGCTTCCCTGTGGGGTGTGCTGCCTGTGCTGACAGGATGGCTGGGAGTGTTGTCCTGGCAGTTGTTTGGCTAACAGTCCCAAGAGTGTCCCTGTGCTTCACACAACATAACCCAGGGTGGAGGTTCTTTGTGGGATCTTGAGTTAGGATGTGAGGCATTGCATTCTCCCAGGTGGGTTCTGTGGAGTTTGTGTTGAGGGGGTGTGTGAGGGGAGGTGCTTGTGACTATGGTCAGTGCTGCAAGTCCTCCTTCCCACCCAGCCAGTCAGTTATCCCACCATGGACTGTGCTTGCATTGCAGGGAGTGGAAGTAGTCTTTCAGGATGTCAGTCAGTGGTGTCCTGCTGTTGGTTGTTGCACAGTTGCCAGCGGGGCCTTGTGCTCCCCAAAGCAGTTGCCAGTGTCAGCCATCTTGTCAGTTGTTTTCCTCTCCCTGTGATGTGAGCATGGTTCAGGGTGGTGTTGATGGGCCAGTTGTGGGGGTGGGCTATGTCTGTGACTATAACTGCCATCATGCTATTGCCTAAACCCCACTTCCCAGCATTCCCATACTTGCTTTAGTGGGGAGTTCAGTGTGTATGGGTGTGAGAGCAATGGCAAGATGGCTGACAGTGGTGTCCTGCTGTTGGTTGGTGTGCAGTTCCCAGCATGCCCTTGTGCTCCCCACGACACAGCACCAGTGTCAGACATCTTTGATGGGCCTTTCCACTCTCTGTGGGATGTGCATGCGTGAGTGTGAGCTTGCTGGGCCATGTGGTGGGGGATGTTGAGCTGTGACTACGACTCCCATCATGCTATTGCCTCCACCCCCCTTCCCAGCATGCCCATGCTTCCTTCCTTTTGACTCTGCTTCCCTGTGGGGTGGGCTGCCTGTGCTGACAGGAAGGCTGACAGTGTTGTCCTTGCGTTTGTTTGGCTACAAGTCCCAGGTGTGTCCCTGTGCTTCACACAACATAACCCAGGGTGGAGGTTCTTTGTGGGATCTTGAGTTAGGATGTGAGGCATTGCATTCTCCCAGGTGGGTTCTGTGGAGTTTGTGTTGAGGGGGTGTGTGAGGGGAGGTGCTTGTGACTATGGTCAGTGCTGCAAGTCCTCCTTCCCACCCAGCCAGTCAGTTATCCCACCATGGACTGTGCTTGCATTGCAGGGAGTGGAAGTAGTCTTTCAGGATGTCAGTCAGTGGTGTCCTGCTGTTGGTTGTTGCACAGTTGCCAGCGGGGCCTTGTGCTCCCCACAGCAGTTGCCAGTGTCAGCCATCTTGTCAGTTGTTTTCCACTCCCTGTGATGTGAGCATGGTTCAGGGTGGTGTTGATGGGCCAATTGTGATGGTGAGCAATATCTGTGCCTACAACTCCCATCATGCTATTGCCTCCACCCCCCTTCCCAGCATGCCCATCCTTCCTTCCTTCCTTTTGACTCTGCTTCCCTGTGGGGTGGGGTGCCTGTGCTGACAGGATGGCTGGGAGTGTTGTCCTGGCAGTTGTTTGGCTAAAAGTCCCAGGAGTGTCCCTGTGCTTCACACAGCATAACCCAGGGTGGTGTTTCTTTGTGGGATCTTGAGTTAGGATGTGAGGCATTGCATTCTCCCAGGTGGGTTCTGTGGAGTTTGTGTTGAGGGGGTGTGTGAGGGGAGGTGCTTGTGACTATGGTCAGTGCTGCAAGTCCTCCTTCCCACCCAGCCAGTCAGTTATCCCACCATGGGCTCTGCTTGCATTGCAGGGAGTGGAAGTAGTCTTTCAGGATGTCAGTCAGTGGTGTCCTGCTGTTGGTTGTTGCACAGTTGCCAGCAGGGCCTTGTGCTCCCCACAGCAGTAGCCAGTGTCAGCCATCTTGTGAGTCCTTATCCACTCCCTGTGATGTGAGCATGGTTCATGGTGGTGTTGATAGGACAGTTGTGGGGGTGAGCAATATCTGTGACTACGACTCCCATGGTGCTATTGGCTACACTGACTTGCCCTGCATACACCGAATTCCTTTCTTTCAGTGGTCTTCACTGTGTGTTGGTGTTGTTGTGGTGGCTACATGTCTGGATGTGTTTGTTAGTTCTATTTGTGCCACTGCCTAGCTGTAGTTGTAGTTGTGTTTGTACATGTGATGACACGGTTAAATGTAACTTTGAGATGGCATGTGTTGTGTTTATTTGACTGACATACACATTTTGGGATGGTTCTGTTGTGGTTGCTGTGTAATTGCTAAGAGTGCATGGTTTGACTCTCCCCTTGACAGTGATGTGTGTGTGTATTGTGTCAGAATATTGTGTACATTTGTTGTGTACTCACCAGGCTCTGGGATGTTTTCTAGTCCATAGACGCTCACTGGCGGAAGGATGGCCCGCACCTTCTCCTCCCAGGGCCTGAGGTATACTGGCTTGGCAGGAGGGCCACTGCCGGTGTATTGGCTCAGGAGGTAGTCCTTCTTCAGCAGCTCCCGTACCCTCCTGCGCATGTCGTACCACCTGTTCTGGATGTCAGTCTTTGTGCGCAGACATGGTGATTGTGCGTTCACCCTGTTGATGATCCTCTCCCACATCTTTGTTTTCTGGGAGATGTGTGTCTGTTGGACCAGTGTACCAAACAGCTGTGGCTCTACCCTGAGGATCTCGTCTACCAGGACTTCCAATTCACAATCTAGGAACTTGTGATTCTTCTTTGGGGGCATGGTGATGGGTGGTGATGGTGAGTAATGTGTGTGTTGGTGTGCAGGTGCAGGTGTGTGAGTGTGTGTTTTGCTGTGTGTATGTGAGGTGGCTATTTGTTGGTGTGCTGATGGTGTGTGGCTTGTGTGGGGGATGAGCTGTGGGTGTGTGGTTGCTGTCTGTTGAGTGCTGGCAGTAGTATAGCATTTGCAAAGGATCATGGTTGGGATTTGTGTCCTTTATATGGGTGGAGTTGTGGGTGTGTCTTTGTTCTCTGTCCCCACCCCCCCCCCAGTATTTATTGGCTTTGTAATAGCTTGTTTGGCCTTTTTTTTGTGTATTTTTCCTTAGTACTTTCTGTGCATGTTGGAAACATTCTTGTGACCGAGTCGGACCCTGCAGTTGTCTCGTGCGGTCTTCTCCGTTTCGTTCACGCTGTGTTTGTGCAGTTTTCTATGCTGCGTACGCGTCGGTCGCGGTGTTTTGTGTTACTTCGGCTCGCAGTTTTGTATGCGTGTCGGTCGTACGGCTTGTCCTCCGTACGACTCGGGCGTGGTTTTCGTGCCTTGCATCGTACTTTGCAGTTTGGAGTTCGCGTGTACGTTTCGGTTGGATTTGTTCCGGGTGCGTGTCGGTCGGTTCGATTCGAGTGAATTTCCGTCCGGATTCCTGTTCTCCGTGCGGCTCGGTCGTTCGGCTTGGGTTGGGTACGTGTCGGTCGGATTTTGCACGCTTTGCATCGTACTTGGCGTGTCGGGCGCCACAGGTACGTGTCGGTCGCAATTTATTCCGGCTCCGAGTCGGTCGGTGCTTTTTCCGGCCCGAATCGGAATCGACTCCTAAGTGTTAGAGTACTATAATAAAATTTAGTTCTTGTGCAGCGTGCTAGCTAGACTTTTGCAAACCCTAACAGCGTACAGCTAAAAGTTGTTAGGTGGAGAGCGAGAGCAAATATACTAAAAATACCAAAACGGGACCAGAAATATAAGGCACACAAAACTCGTAGGAAAACGGCAAAGTGGCATACTATAATAAGAACTGCAGATAAAATAGAGCGTACGTTAATACAGTATTGCATTTATGACGTAGTAATATTGTCGTTTTATTAAATGTACTTCACTAATGAAGTTATTAAATGTACTTCACTAATGAAGTTATGGCAATTCTTTAGGTATTTTATAAACATTTTGCTGATTACTTACCGTTTTTTTGGGCAAAGTAGTGTTTGGAAGGATAGTAATTGGAAGGCAAGTTTAATAGTTGTTGTCTCGTAATGGTTTTATATTTATTCTGTCCTGTAATTAAATAAAGGAAATTATTAAAATACGGTTCAGTTGAAATAAATTGCAAGTTTAATAATATAGCAGTACAATATATAAGTAAGTAAAACAAGTAATGCTTTGTAAAACACAGGAATCTGTAATGCTCCAGTTTATAAAGCGGTAGAGTGTAAAATATTTTTTGGACGAATGCCGCGTTTTTAATGAGTAAATGTTGGAAAGTAAGTTTTTAAGGCGCGTAGAATAGCAATATTCTCTGCAATAATAAGCCTTTTAAAAGGCTGTAATTGATAATGAACTTGTTTATGCAGCGGTACAGTGTAATTTGCGGTTTTAACGAGTGCTGCGTTTTTGTATGTGAATGTTGAAAGTAAGTTTTCACTGCGTGTGTAAAAGCAATATTGTCTATTATAATACATTGGTATACTGAAGCGATATAATGTGTGGCAAGCTGCTATTATGTAAATAATAGCAATATAGTAAAATGTATGTTTAATAGCACAGGTATAGAAGCAGTAAAAAACAACGCTGTATTATGTGCTATAGGAATAATGTAAAAATAAGAACGGAAATATAATAAATGGAAAAAATAGCTGTGCTAAAACTTACCGCTTGCAAAGAGTAGCAGATGATCACATGTGTAGCTCTGAAGAGTGTAGCTTCTACGATGTATAGCACAGCTGCGTTGTAAGTGTTTACGAATGCCCGATGTATTGCGGTTAAATAGAGCAGTGGAAAACCAATAGCTATCTGTAAGAGCAATAAAATGGGAAAACACATGGCGAAAGGAAATGCAGGGCGATGGTGTGAAGTTGGCTATGTGCTACTAAACAGCATGTGTTCATTGTAAATGTAGAAAAAGACCTTGAAAGTAACTATTTGGCTTGGAAAAGTACACGGTTGGGTTAAAGGAAAGCGAATTAGACCCAAATACGCGGTATACGTATAAACCACAAAAAGCTAGAAATAAAAAACACGGGTAGCATGTAGTAGTATTGCAAGTAAAGGTTGTGTGCCTGCTTGTATAGTATTGTAACATGGAGTATGCTTCTAAAGTATTGCATATGAAGTTAAACCATGTATACTGTTTTTGTGCATCTGATGCAATTTAATGTCCCCGGACATAAAATAAAATTTTAATATATGTGCAAATATAAAGAGAAAGCAATGTTGCGACAGGTAATTTGTAATGGTGCAGCTTATCTAAAAATAAGCACTTTTGCAGTAGTACGCATTGTAGGTGAAAGCTATTATAAGTATACGCTGATAAAAGATGTTAAAGCATAAACAAGAAAAGCGTAAAAGACTTTTACAATATAGCAGCATGGCATTATATTTTGTAAATGTAACAGTTTTACAAATGAATTATAGCAGTATCACAGACAAAGGTTTTGTGCGTCCGTATGGAGCATTATTGCATGTTGTATTATATTATAGTGTATTAGCTGCAAAGATTGTTTAACATATGCTGTACTTTAAAAGCATTTAGTTAAAATATACTGTAGAAGACTTTGGAACATGTACAGAGGAAAAGAGAGATGGCAATGCTAAATGAAAATGGTGTGAATGTAGTCCACTAAAAGTATGTAAAGGGAAAAGATAGGGAGTATGTAGCAGTGAAAAAACGCAACCTTGCTAATATGAGTGAAAGTTCCAAGGTCTCCAGAGACCAAGGGTGTTACGATGAATGAAACGGCATGCACATTACAGTTTGTATCGTAATTAATTTATAATCGCTTTCTGTAAAAGTTATAAACACTGTCTGAAAGCAGAACGACTAAGGGGTTTTCATGTTAAAAAACTGGACACGCTGTATATTAGAAAACAATTATGCACACACCCAGTATGCATTTGTTGTGCTGACATAAGTACACATGGAAAATCAAACCCATATAGGGGCATAGATCTAACCAAACTCCTCATGTGAAACACAGCTACAGCATGTATAGAAGAGGACCCCACGTGCCCTATAAGCTTGCTTGTAAACAAACCATAAATGACTAATGTGTAGCCTTTAGTGACATGCAGTAACACAAGCTAACTTAATTAGGGAGAGTAATGCGTTTGCAGTACTCTTTAGCAAGCCAGCTCCCATAAAAAGCGAGTTGCATAAGCTCCACAAGAGCACCTACTGTGCTACTATTAGATAACTATGAGTACCTTAAGTTCCCAGTTCTATTGTTTACTGTGCAAAATAATCTGAAATTAGATTTGCACGCTGCTTATACAAGACTGCCACTGCAAGCTGCAACATAAAGATTGGAAAAGGACAGAATTGCAATGGAAACACTGGTCCATAAGCTATTTTAATTAAATACATTAGTAAAAAAAAAGGGCATCTTTACTTTTGAGCATTTAAATTATTCCACACAGTATAACATAAAACTGCCTAAATATACTGCAGAGTTCAGCATTAACGTTGGTCAAACTATTAGCAAATGAATGAGGAGTACACTTCAGAGTTTGTTTATGAATGCCCCTGTTCTAAGAGCCTGGACATACCAAGCTGTTTGACTTACATGTGCACCTAGGCCGGTGAGTTGTAAACCGTTGCCCTTGTAGTTGTGTACAGAAACTAACGAAGATTGTGTAAAGCAAAGGCCTTCTTAAGGTTTTATAATATGCAGACCGCCTTGAGGCCTATTACAAAACAACGTTTTGCTTCTTTTTTAAGCAGTTTACACTGCAGGCATTAGCAAACATTACAATTGTATGGCTAAACAAGCGGCAACTACTTAACTGTACCTAAAATGGATGCGAACTGTTTGCGCCACCCATGCAATGACATGCACTGCCTTCAATAGTCCAGTGATGCCCAGCAACTGCACTTAGCAGCGCTATCTTTAGACGCACTGTTACTGCAGAGGGGTTTAAGAGCAGCCAATCTAACCAGTGTAGGTAGGATTTAATTTGCTACGAAGGTGTATTTTAAACACATGTAGATGGCAGTTTGTTTTTAAAGGCTAAGTACAACATGGAACCAGCACACATGGTTAAAGCGCAGTGCGTAATAAGACTGTATGTGCAGATACCTGTGAATGTTATGTTAAAAGATGTAAGTCAGGAACAGAGCGCATTAAAAAGCTAAGCTCTAATATAGGTAAAAATACCTTATACTGATATTTGAAGCATAAGTAGGACATGGAACCAGCACAGATGGTGAAAGCGCACTGCGATGATAAGACTGTGTGCAAATACCTCTGAATTTTATGCTAAAAGATGTCAGTTACTGAGAGAGTGCCTAAAAAAGCTAAGCTGTAATATAGATTACAACATCTTACACTGATATTCCTAATTGCTTGTCACAACATGCATTGGCAAATTTTGCAAGTTTGAACTACAGATTGCATTAACGCCGTCAACATATTTTAGCAACGTTTTAGAACAGTGTGGCTCCTATTTAGCATGACTAAATACTTTATTTTTCTAAAAAGTTAGGCACTATAAATGGGACGGAATACTACACTGTGCAGTATTAGTAAACTGCAAATCATTTGTAAGGTATTACAAACAGGGAAAAATCGAAAAATGCGGTATATACCACCCTAAATAGCTTTTAGCAGCCAACTGATAAGGGATGCAATGAAGGCGCCTATTAGTCTGGCTGTCTCTGTGTCTGCAAGTTGTTCAACCTTTCACGGGAAGGGACACTTCACAGCATGTGGTATATAGGCCATAATAACCCACTTTAGCAGCTAACTAAGAGTGCGTTTAGATTGTGCGACAGATCACCGTTAAGCATTTGTGTAAAAAATAGCCAACAGCGTTACAGGATATAACTATAGTATCAGTGTCTGTTATAAAGCAAAGTAATAGGAAGTAATGCATTATATGTTACGATGTACACCGAAGACGCATTAAAATGCTTGTGTTTAATTATAGAGTAGTATGTTAATTCGATGTATCACTATGCCTACTATGAGCACATAAATGCGATTTATTAGTATGCCTAGTGTAAGCACTAATTATATGACAGCATATTATAATAAACTATTTTTTGTGCAAGTTTTACATATATACGCATGCAAAAAAACTACTTTTGTCTGCTAATCCGCCATATTTGTACGCATATAGCTATTGCTACTGCCTTGTTACGATAGATGAATATCTGGTATTTTATGCGACGTGAGCTAATAGAGAGCTACTTTATGAGGCCAGTAAGCAGAGGAGTGGTTGATCTGAATTAAAAATACAACAATATAAATGTACTCCGAAGCAATTTTGATCTGTTAATCTGCCAGCCCCGTACCAATATTGCTATTGCTACTGCCCTGTTAGGATAGATGAGAATGTGGTATTTTACATAGGTGAGCTAATAAGGGAGCAACTTTATAAAGCCAGTAAACAGAGTACTTTTCTGTACTATTTTGCCCCGCTTTTACCAACTAATTCAAGCAACTTACGCAGCAACCATAGCTAACAGCGCACCGTTAAAGGGGGCCTGCATTTGTTGTGTGTTTGTTAATTAAAAAAGCACACATGGCGCCAGTGAGACGCCCGCCTATATTATAATATTGTAAGTAGCACAGAGTGAATGCTTTTATTTGTTTTAAAAGCGTGACAAAACTTGTAAACTATTTTGTGTGCAAGTTTTACGTATATACGCGTGCCGAAAAGCGACTTTTGTGTGCTAATTTGCCCCGCTTTTACCAACTAATTCAAGCAACTTACGCAGCAACCATAGCTAACAGCGCACCGTTAAAGGGGGCCTGCATTTGTTGTGTGTTTGTTAATTAAAAAGCACACATGGCGCCAGTGAGACGCCCGCCTATATTATAATATTGTAAGTAGCACAGAGTGAATGCTTTTATTTGTTTTAAAAGCGTGACAAAACTTGTAAACTATTTTGTGTGCAAGTTTTACGTATATACGCGTGCCGAAAGCGACTTTTGTGTGCTAATTTGCCCCGCTTTACCAACTAATTTAAGCAACTTACGCAGCAATCATAGCTAACAGCGCACCGTTAAAGGGGCCTGCATTTGTTTTGTGTTTGTTAATTAAAAAAGCCCACATGGCGCCAGTGAGACGCCCGCCTATTTCCTCTCTGGGGATGTGTTGCACAACAAAGCAGGGGGCTGATTACCGCGGCGCCAGCTGGATCCTCTACAGTGAAGATTAACTAACGCCTCGCAGTGTATGCTGGCGCGTGTTCACGGGCGCGTTCACATTTCCAGTCCGTCCTGCGCGTGCACAGCTCCTGTCTCCCTTCCAAAGCAAGTCAGTAACAATAGATCTCGCTAGCGACAGCGCTTTCGCGCTGCGTCGCCAGGCGAGACAAGGCTTCTTCATCAGGACTGGGAATGATCCCTTCGGTACTCACTATGTTGCTATTAAGATTAGATGGAATAGTGTGCTATATATAGGATAGTGATCATATGCAAAATATCATGCACTTAATACAATACCTAATCGGTATTTCTACAATGTAAGACTGAAAAGAGAAAGCACAATTAGTAATACAATTGCGCCTTCCAATGCGCAAACACGTGTAGCCTGTAATTTAAAAATAAAGATTAAAAAACGCCACAATGTGACTGTAGTGTCATTAGCCTTAGTTGTAACCTTGAACATAAGTGCCGTGACCTGTTGGGATAAGAAAGACGAACGAAACACACACACATAAAACATAAAACACACACTCTATATTGTTGAAATCAGAGTAATTGAAAATCAAGAAGTATGTAAAACCAAATACCCATAGGTTGATACATACTAGGATATGTGGGAGACAATGCTCCATGAGCCTTTTGAAAGGGTGGGAAGGATGTTGCCACTATATTCTATTAAGTAAAGAAAAAACGGGGGGAAAAGGTTGTTGTCCATTACTAGCGGTCCAAGGAGGTCCAAAGGAAAAGTGTATACCACTGGTTGCCTACACGGCTATGCCGTACTTACAAAGTAGTCAAATCTGCCTCGCTTAAGGTAACGCCATCCCACGGCTCCGTGGTGTGAATGAGTCCGCGGGGGAGGCTCTTTTATGCTGCTGGTAATTGGCACTTTGTAAACAAAAATGCTTGCACCTGTGAAAATGTTCGTGGTCACCCGGAAGTCAGAATCAGATAACTTCCGGTGGCCGGGATGCAATGCCCCCCGTTTTTTCTTTACTTAATAGAATATAGTGGCAACATCCTTCCCACCCGTTCAAAAGGCTCATGGAGCATTGTCTCTCACATATCCTAGTATGTATCAACCTATGGGTTTTTGGTTTTACATACTTCTTGATTTTCAATTACTCTGATTTCAACAATATAGAGTGTGTGTTTTCTGTTTTATGTGTGTGTGTTTCGTTCATCTTTCTTATCCCAACAGGTCACGGCACTTATGTTCAAGATTACAACTAAGGCTAATGACACTACAGTCACATTGTGGCATTTTTTATCTTTATTTTTAAATTACAGGCTACAAGTGTTTGCGCATTGGAAGGCGCAATTGTATTACTAATTGTGCTTTCTCTTTTCAGACTTACATTGTAGAAATACCGAATAGGTATTGTATTAAGTGCATGATATTTTGCATATGATCACTATCCTATATATAGCACACTATTCCATCTAATCTTAATAGCAACATAGTGAGTACCGAAGGGATCATTCCCAGTCCTGATGAAGAAGCCTTGATGCTTCGAAACATGTTGACTTGATCAGGAGTATCCGCACATTACATGCAGGACATCTCCGAACCACTCCATTTTAACAGCACCAGCCTCTACGACCTATTAAAGTTTCTTAAGTCCACGAGGCCAGGTCCTTTTTAAATCCCTTTTTGCATTCACCTTTGACCCTTCCTCTCACTACCCCTACACCACACATAGTACTGAAATATCAGTGCTCCCGCGTAGTCGCAGGTCGTAGCACGCCCCGTCCCGCAGTGGGGCGGGAAGACCCCTATGATGAAGCATGACACCAAGGGCCACTTTGGTGTGTGAGGGGTATTTAAGCAAACACTGTGTGCATCCTACCATGATAGGAAGCACGCCCTTGTGAACCTCCTTCGAGGTGGATCCTTATGTTTTGTTCATTTTTAAGGGGAAAGTGGGCAGACTGGGTGAAAACAGGAGACTCTGGGAAAGCAGGCAGACTCCGGGGACGCAAGTAGGCTAGGGGGAAAGTGGGCAGACTAGGTGAAGACAGGAGACTCTGGGAAAGCAGGCAGACTCAGGGGACGCAAGCAGGGTAAAGGGGAAGTGGGCAGACTGGGTGAAAACACGAGACTGAGAAAGCAGGCAGACTCAGGGGACGCAAGCAAGCTAGGGGGAAAGTGGGCAGACTGGGTGAAAACAGGAGACTCTGGGAAAGCAGGCAGACTCAGGGGACGCAAGCAGGATAAGGAGAACGTGGGCAGACTCGGGGAGAACACATACGAAGAGTTTGCAGATTGGGGTGAAAGGAGGCAGCCTGTGGGGAAGTGGGCAGATTTGGGGAGAGCAGGGAGAAAGAAAGGAAAGACTCGGGGAGGAGAATAGTCAGACTGGGGGAAGAAGGCACTCCGAGGGGAGAAAGGCAGAATCAAGGAGAATGACCAGACTGGGTAAAAATGGGCAGACTGTGGAAAGCAGGCAGGCAGACAGTAAAAAAAGGCAGACTTGAGAGGAAACCAGGTAAACTGGCGGAAAGTGAGCAGACTCAAGTGAAAGTGGGCAGTATTCGGGAGTAGAATGGGCAGACTGCGGAAAGCTCCCAGGCACAGTGCAAATAAGTGCATTGAGGGAAAGCAGGAAGCTCGAGACGAACAGATGAGGACAGTGGGCAGGGTGAAAGTTAGGCAGCCAGACTCGATGGAAGCTGTTAGACTGGGGGAAAGCAGGCAGGCTCAGGGAAAAGTGGGCAGACTTGTAGGAGTGCAGGTGGACTGTGTGAAAGCAGGCAAACTGGGAGAAGGGGCAGATTGGGAAAGTGGGGATACTTGGGTGGTAACGGGCAGACAGAGAAAAGGCATAAGGGCAAAAGAGGACAGACTGTCGATTGGAGGGGAGAATGGACAGACTTTGGGCAAGTGGGCAGAATCGGGGTAAGGATGGGCAGACTGGGGGAAAGTGGGCAAATGGAGATAACTATCAAACTGGAAGGAAAGTGGCCAGACTTGGGCTTAACGGGCAAGCTGAGGGGAAAATGGCCAGACTCAGGAAGCCAGGAGGCAAAGGGCAAAGATGGCAGAAACAAGGAGAATGGGCAGACTAGGGGAGTTTAGGGAGACTCCAGGGGAAAACGGGCAGACTAGGGGAGTTTAGGGAGAACGAGCAGACTATGGGAGTTTAGGGAGACTCCAAGGGAGAACGGGCAGACCAGGGGAGTTTAGGGAGACTCCAGGGGAGAATGAACATACTAGGGGAGTTTAGGGCGACTCCAGGGGAGAATGGGCAGACATGGGGAGTTTAGGGAGACTCCAGGGCAGAATGAACAGACTAGGGGAGTTTAGGGAGACTCCAGGGGAGAATGGCCAAACTGGGGGAAGCAGACAGTCTAAGTGGAAAGCAGGCAGACGGGAGAGGGAAATAGGTGGAAGCCATCATGCACAGAGAAAAGCAGGCAGAATTGGTGATATTGGGCAGTTTGGGGGTGAGGGTTGAACATGCAGACTGAGGGGTAAGCAAGAAGACTGAGGGACGCAGGCAGACCTGGGCACAAGGAAACCAGACAGACTGCAGGCAGAGCGGGCAGACTCATGGGATAATGGATGAACTAGGGGAAGTGGACAAGCAAAGGGGAGAGCAGACAGAACTGGGGAGCAGAGTGGGCAGATGGGGGTAAGCGGGCAGACTCAAGGGGAGAATTAATAGACTCTGGAAAGTATGCAGGCTGAAGGCTAACAGGCTTGGGGAGGATGGGCAGATGAAGGAAAAGACGGCAGATTGACAAGAAACTGGGTAGACTCAAAGGACAGTGACAAGACTGAGGGAAGTGGACATTCACAGGGGACAGAACTAGCAAACAATCCATGAGCAGCAAATACAGAGGAGCTCTTTCCCTGCAGCTGTATCTGCTCTGCAGAATGCCACAGTCCTCAGCTCCGAATGAGCAAATGACAGGACCTCTTTTAGACAAGAGGTGCAGTGCACAGTACATAAGCGCCTGTCCACGCAGTGAGTGCTGTGCCTAGGGGCTCAGTGACATGCAGGTGTGATGGCATACAATGGGAACAGAAGGCCAGCAGAGGGTTCCAAGGGCGACTGAGGGGCTATAAGGGCCAGTGAGTGTAGTGCCTTGGAATTTAATAATGAGGTTCAGGTATGAAGACAGACAGGGGATCTTAAGGCAAGCAAAGGGCTACAGAGATGAGTGAGTGGCTTTGAGTGCAAGCAGAGTGAGATTGAGGGTACTACAGCAGACCTAGAATCTGAGGGATGTGATGAGTTGCAGAACTGCTAAACAGAGTTGGTTGGGCTCTTGCTGCCTAGCTTGGGAGAAGTCATAATCAGATAGTCAGTAGAGGGCTTGGAGGAGTGCCCTCAGTTAATGCTTTAAGTCGACCACAGTTGACCCCTTCTTTCACTCAAAATGAAAGTGACAGGCTTGCAGACAAGGAAGGTTAATAACAATGTAGCAAAGGGTACTTTGTGTCCACCCCCATGCTTGTTTAGGGCCACTCCTCTGCTTTTATCAGGGCCTCTTTACTGCAGTTCACGTTTCTTATTAGCATTTCTAAAAGGGAAAATGTCTCTATATAACAGATGTTAGCTGAACATCTGGGCTGCAGTCCCTGCCTCCAAGTCAACTGGTGAACAAACTTAAGTCCCTCCAAAGGCATCTCTGAACAGTTTGGTTCAGTGTACAGGGTTGTGAGAGTGGCATCAAGAAGCAGGGCTGGACTGGGAACTGAAACCGGCCCTGGCAAACTGCTGGGCCAGCCCCCCTGGGGGGGGTCGGGGGTGCGGACGAGCTGTATGCTAGGGCCGGTTTCGGCTGATTTTGTTACAGGGGGTCGATATTGCCGACCCCCGGTAACAAAAACGGCCCCCACCCTACCGGCCCACCGGGAAAACGCCCGGTGCCCGCTACGGCCAGTCTGGCCCTGTCAAGAAGTCCCTATGTGGTTTGGCTGACTTGAGTCGAAAGGAGGGATAGGCGTGTGACAAAGAGAATAAAGTGCTAAAGAGTGGGGGCATATGGAGGAGGAAGAAAGGAGAGCAGCAGGTAGACCTATTAAAAGAGAAGACCAGATTGAAAACCAGAGAACAGGGAGGGCCACAATGGATGCAAATACCATGATGAGCACCATGATGGTCAGGACATGGACATCCATGAGGGCCATCATCACCAAGAACTGTATGTGGACCAGGAAGACCAGAATTAAGACCACGAGGAGGAATAGGAATAAAAGGACCACACAGAAGACCCAGCCAACCAGGTGTAAGAGAATCAGCAAGAGTAGGAGGACCAGGACACTGATCAGGAAGATCCGAATAAGGAGGACCAGGAAGAACACCAGGACAGGAATCACCTTGAGAAAGAGGAGGATGGATACCAAATCAAGGAGGTGTAGACTACCACAAAAATCAGGGCATACAGGAAAAGAGTAGAGAATCAGGCCCAGCAAGACCAAGAACAGCTGAACAATTAGTATGAAGAACTGGGAAAAGCAAGAGGGGAACCAGGTGGAAGACGCAGTAAAGAAAGAGGGGACCAGAAGTAACAACCCGATGACCAGGAGTAGGAGGAACATTAGGTGCAGGGGGAGGGTCAGAAGGACAGTGAGGAGGAGAGGATCCAGGAGTAACACCAAGACTGGGATTGCCTGGTGGAGGAGGAAAATGAGCACCACCAGGGCCAGGAGGAGCACAACTACCAGGAACTCCAATCTAGACTATAGGAGGATGACAAAGACCAGACCCTGGATGCCCAAGAAGGTCTGTACAACTGGACTAGGAGTAGGAAGGGGAATATCAGAGGGAGGAGGGACAGAAAGAGGTCAGGAACACAAGAAGATAGGGGCAAGGAGGACCAGGGCAGAGAAAAACTTGAAGGAGGAGAGTCATAAGAAGGACCAGAAACAAGAGTGTCCAAGAGGATCAAGAGAAGGACTATGAAGTAAGTGATCAGGGTGACGAGGAAGACCAGGAGGAGCAGAGGACCAGAAACAAGAGCACAATGGCAGGTAGGAACCAGGAGGAGAGGCCAGAAGGAGGAAGAGAAAGATGAGGGCCAATAAAAGGACTACGATGAGGAAAACCGAGGTACCTGGAGGAGGAGGCCCACAAGGAGGTCATGATATGATATGAACAAGGCGACAATGGGGGACCAGGGCAGGCAGGAAGAGCAGGTGCACCAGAAAGAGCAGGACGACCAGGACCAAGATAATGAGGGGGTGTCTTGCCAAAAAGGAAAGAGTCCAAAAAAGAGGGGGGCATTAGGAGGACCAAGACATGTATTAGGTCATGCCCTTAGTTACAGAGACCAAGCCTCTTGCAAGCTGTTCTTAATTGATGTGTAATTGGCTATTCTTCCTTTAAAAATGCCTCACCTTTTTCAGGCCATTAAAGCACTGATCTAAGTGAAGACATATAGCATTTGAGGTTCAGTTAAGACGGTTAAGGGTTTCTTTGTGCTACATGAAAGTCTCAGAGTATCAGTAGTTTTTGACATAGTTGACATGGAGCCACTCGGCAGCAATGCAAAGGGCCACCAAGGAGGTCCTGAGAGCTTGCACAGATAAGGGCTACTGCACAGCAGAGGAGGTCTGAGGAACAGCAGTGGTTGTCTGATGTTGGTCAGGTGGTCTAAGTTGAGTCTATGCTTGGAGGGACTATCAAACGTTCCACTGGTAAGCTAGTGGAGTATGGAGCATTGGTAAAGAGTTGCGGTTGTCTGAAGTATGGCAGAAAGAGCACAGAGTTGCTCTGAGGGCTGAAGTTGACAGAGATGGTCAAAGGTCATCTAGAGGACTAAAGGAACTAGTTATAGGGGGGGTCAGAACCAAAAGAGAGGACATGATGGCTGAATGGGGAGCTTTGCATCCGTACTTATAGACTTGTTTGCACAAAATGGTTCACACCAATGGTTTTTCAGGTAGGTATCTTCTCCCAGAAATAGGCCCAAAGAACAACACCTACCAAATTTCAAGACTTGCTCTGAAATATGGATCCTTTTTCTTTGTGATCATGCAGCCTTTAATCTGCTCCATTTGTTCAAGTGTTCTTGTGTTTGTATGTGTGATAGTAATAATGACAATAAAAAATAAATATTTTGAAAAGAGTTGGTTACTTTTGTTCCAGGTCACCAGTTCAAGATCTGGTAATGCTGTTGGATATAAGCATGTCACCTGAGCTATTCTGTGCATAGAAACTTCACTGTTTATTCAGCGGTTTGCAAAATAGCCGCGACGATGTACTATTTCTCAGCAGTAAGGTAAATGTAAAGTTTCACTTCTGCCTGACAAATAGCATCAATACCCCAAGTTTAACCATCCGCCGCAATACTGACTGCATGTGTATTACACGCCACAAGTTAAATAGTGACATTTCTCTGCTATATGCTTGGATGTTGGCTTATCAGTACTGAAATTCTGTTGTGTACTTGATTCTGTACAGTGACTAGAGACTAAAGTCTGCCTTGGCAAAATGTTCAAACCAACCCTGCTCTGCAGGAGACTGAGTGGGGTCAGAGGAGCATTGTTGAGCCACTACAGTCCCTTTTGCTCTGAAAGCGTCCTGAACCTGCTGGGTAAATGCCAAAGTGGTAGAATTGCCTGTCTAGCTGTGATTCTGTATATTTAGCCTACAGTCAGGCAGTGGCCGCTGCACCTTCATGGGGTGGCGGGGCGCAGATGGGAGGGGTGAGGGTAATGAAAGAAAATACATTTAAAAAAACATACCTGCAGGACGGCCGCCGTCTCCCAGTCTTCTTCGGCTCTTCGGTTGACTCCAGGAAAAGGAACCAGGAAGCACATAGGCTCCCACACTCCCCTAGCCAATCACAACCCAGCGTTACAGCAGCATTGTGATTGGTCTGAGTGCAGTGGTTCGGCGCTCAGTGAGAGACTGGGCGGCTGTGCATGTTCTCCACCCAGGATGTGCAATACAGCCGGTGGAGAACATGCAAAGAGTGAATGACTGTTTGGCCGGCCCAAGATGGCCAGCCAAACAGTCATTCGCACTTAAGAGAGTGCTCGTCACTCCTTCCCCTGTTCCTGTGACAGCCAGCCCCGTCCCGCACCAGCTGAGCCACGATGGAAAAATAAAATGTTAATAAAGTTGCGGTATTATCATTTTATTTTTCCTTTTTCAACTGCTCACAGAGCAGTGGAGCGACGCTCCTCCGCCTTAGCGGAGGATCCGCCCCTGCAGGTACCTAACAGAGATGCTGCACTATTAGACGGCAGTCACGTATAAAGCAGAAATCAGGTATTACCTCGCCAATACCTGGGCTCATAGCAGAGAAACATTATTATTTATCTAGCAACAAAGTAAATAAGACAGAAACTGTTTTGTTTACCTGTTAAGAGATAAACATGAGAGTTTCTTTGCATTTTGCATGGGCACTGCTCAAATAGTGCATGATCACTGTTATTTCGCCAGTGGCTGGGTAAATAGAGACATTTTTTGCTATCTGCATGACCACCAGCTAAAGTGTAAATAATCTCTGATAATTAGCTAGCAGCAACTAAACACTGAAGAGTCTTTGCTGTTCGCCCGACCACTGGCCAAAAATTGCCTAATCTCTGTTGTTTTGTCAGCTGTCTGGTAAAATGTGAAGTTCTTTGCTATTTGCACCCCCGCCAGTCAAAGCGTGCATTACCTCTGTTATCTAATCAGTGGACGAGTAAGCCATAACATTTCTCTGCTAATTACATGTTCCCCAACAAAACAATGCATAATATCTCACTTTTAACCAGTGCCCATCTAAAAGTGAAGTTTTTTGGGCTATTTAATCACAGATAGGCAAATAGTATTTAGCCGGCGGCTGGGTATATAGCGAAGAAAGTTCACTAGTTACCCACTGGTGGGTAAATAGCATCTACCTTTTTTTAATCCAAAAAACACATTTTAGGGAAAATTAAACAACTAGGTACTCACATCTTTGCATAACTTACAATTTTAGGGACACAATGGATGGTTGCTCTCACGTAATTTCATCCCAGGGAAGAACTGCATGAGAGGACTTTCAACGAATAATGAGGCGCAAGGGTGACATTTGAGCACCAAATGAGAAAACTCATGGCATTTTAAACAAACAGAATGAGAACCATGAATGGGAAAATAAACATCAGAAACTGCTTTTTAAAAACAGTATTTAATAGACATGAGATTACCCAGATGAGGTGTAGTCAAGAAATAAAAACCACAAATGAATATTTCACGATATCATTTTTTTCTGCCAAAGACAACCTGCTCCAAAGTTTCATGTGCTCCAAACAGCTGAGAAAATAAAATAGGAGTTATCCACAGAGGGAGGGAGGGGGGAGCCTTGAAGATTGGCAGAGTCATCCACCTCCAGGCTTTTAGGTTTAAGTTCTCGTTTCATCAATTTGTATTTCTGGCCTGAAAACAATCAGGGATGGAGGGACGTGACCAATTCCTCATCTACCTTTCCTTACATCCCAACAAGTCTTATGCGCGAATGGGTGGCTAATAACAAGTTTATAATTTCTCACCTCCTGGGCTGTTAAACAAAAATGCATAAATATTGCCCATGTTAGACACTTACAGGGCCTGATGAAAGAGATGGCTGAAGAAGGGTCTATCCCATTTAGTAGCAAACTGATTGCTCTACTTTGTTAAAATGATCTGGAGGACACGATGGCAATCTTGTTCATTTGTACTTTAATGTACTTTGGCATTTATATAGCTCTTCACACCTCTGATGAGGCCACAAGGCGCTCCAATTAAAACCGGAATTCTGGCACCCATTCTGAGCACATGGTTGGTAGGGTGTGGGTTGCAGCTTGGCCTATATAAAGGTACTGTCTTAGATGAGTGAGGTTCAAAGATGTGCTTCAAACTGGTAGCTGGACAATGCAAATTATTTTTCAGATGTTTGGCCTGAGCCACCCACTCCATTGTCCTCACCATAGTATACTTTTGTTTACTCTTAAATAAGATATTTATAAGCGAAAAGAGCTTTTAGTTTTTTTTTCTTAATGCCGAATACCCTTGTGACAGATAAAGCAGTCGTGTTCTTATTGTTCGGTTGTCTGCTGGTTGCTTTAATGTCAACCAGCCAATGGTAGTCAGCCAACAGCATCAGGCATGCTGGGAGTTTTAGGCACATACTTATAACGCAAACGGTGAAAATACAAGCCTCAGCATGCCTGGTGTAAGTGGTTGAAAGACACCTCATGGCATGTGGTCACATACATTCCACGTGCTGTACAGATATCTGAAAACAACACTACCTGCTGATGGGTAAGGCTAACTGTTAATAATATTCTTGCTGCTTGCCAGTTAAGTTGTTTGCAGATGCTACGGCAGGTGATTGATTGTACAAGTGTCTGCTGATGGCTCAGCCGCTTACTGATGGTACTGCTGGTTACTCATGTTGCGCCATCTAATGATGTTACAGTTTATCAACAGTGGTAAAGTCTTCTTCTGATGGTTGGGCTAGCAGTTAATACAGCTGTCTGTAAAGCTACAGGTGCCCAGATGTTGATGCTCTGTACTGCTGTGATTACAGATGGGGGAGCTGTGGCTGAGCCTGGTGATTCATAGTTGGTGGTGCAGTCAATTTTTAATTGGGTCTTTTGGGCACCTTTAGGTGGACATCGTCATCTTTCTTGTTCGGTCTATCTGAAGGAATCACGGCAATGTTCCAGTCTTTGGTTTAAACACAAACACCACGGAGCTGGCTCCAGCCTTCAGGAGCTCGGCCTTCACCTGCTGTGGAAAGCTGTCGCTCTCAAGCTGCTGTACCTCATTGTTCCCTATGAGGAAGAGTCCATAGTCCTCTCGGTCGTGGATTTGGAACTTCTGTCGGCATACTGCACAAACTGATGCCGTGGTCATATCAGTAGGCACCGTCAGGACCTTCTGATTGTTGAAGGGTTCTCGCAAAGAAACGTACAGGAGGTCCTGATAGGGAAAAGCGGGGAAATGGATGAAAAAAAAAACAGAGGCGAAAAGGTGAGATGTAGCGCTTGCATAAGGAAATTACACATGTAGTAAACTGCAATAACATTATTATGAATCTAGTAGACACATACCAGTATATGTCAAGCGGTAGTCAGAGGGAGGACGAGAGGTCATTGGTAAGGTCTAGTGGATGATATCAGTGACTACAGGAGCAGACCAAGGGCTGGGTGCTATCAGTGACTGTGTGGGTTCACTGAGTACATTGTAATATTGTTTTAGCTCCTCTTGTAAAGGAGTACATAAAATGCTTGTCACAAGATACTGCTAGCCTGATGACCACTTTTTTGTAACAAGTTATTTACTATATTTCTTTAAAGAAGAACCAACTATATTAATACAGAAGGCCTCATTAAAATCCAGCGTTAAAAGTGATCTATAGGCTTAGTTCCACATTACCTTTTTTAGCCAAGATTACTGAGTCCAGTTACAGCAATTCCTAGAAACAATATGTCTTGTTCTGATTTCCAATCTGGGTTATGAGAGAGGGGTTGAAACAGCAGTTTTGGACATCAGGGAGCAATCACTAGAGTGACGGGACAGTATACATTCGGAGGCTTTGATATTATTAAACCTGTCCGCTGCCTTTGACACTGTGAGTCATGGGCGGCTCTGTAAGCGCTTGGACCTGGAACTGGGTGTGAGAGGCAGGACACTAAACTGGATCACCACCTTCAATTGGATTGGGTCCAATATGTTTAACTGTGCTGGTTCAGATGAGCTCCACGCACTCTAGATTGTGGAATTTCCTTTAGAGTTCCCCTCGAATCCCTATTGTAACATGATTGCCCTTGCCTATATGATCATGAATGCCCTTACCTAATATGATCGTGGCACATGGTCTGCATTTTCGAACGTGCGCAAATGACACTCTGATCATATTTGGTTAAATGATAAATCAATCAATGCCTTTCCTGCTTGCAGGAAATAAGATGCTGGATGTCAACTAATCGTGATATATATATATATATATATATATATATATATATTCACTGAAAAAGTAAATGTTCAGGTAACATTACAGTAAGGTGAAATGTTCAGTAACAACGTAACATTTTAAGCTAAAAAAACATAGAAATTCCCCAGTTATAGTTATCTCAAGTGGCTATAACTCATGCCCTAAGGTAACTATAACTCGCGCCCCTGCCATGCACAGTTTTCTCATCAATAATTTCATTGCAAATGTTGCAGCGATATTACCAATGATGTCATAGAAGATGTCATTAGTGATGTGCGGTAATTAGCAGTGCTCGGAGAGTGCCAGGAGCCTAGTCATGTGGGTTGTACAAAAGTATACAGGCATGTTTTATATAGCTCGACAGAACGGCGAACAAATGCAGGCTAGGATTCGGTCTAACAAATTATAATGTTTGCTATTTTTGTTCTATTTACTCAGATTTTATTTCTCCTTGCTAGTGCTTGGAATATATTGTAGACTACTCTGATTCCTACCTTTAGGTAGGGTATAATAAATCTTCATTATTATAATTTCTTGTTGTGAGTGAACGTATCTGGGGGGCCTGAGACAGGGAATGCTCCTCTTATTTGCTGAATATTCTCTGGTAAGTCTGTTGTTATCCAGACACCTTTATTCCAATGAGCATAGGCCAATAGCCAGGTTGTGTGAGATACCTTTCCATTTTCCCTATCTCCTCAGAGTCACTGCTATTCTACGTCACTAGGAGTTGGGAAGTCTAACCAGGTGTGGCACCAAGAGTAGGGAGATAGGTAACAAAGTCAAGAGTAACGATCCCATTGGATCTTGGTAATGAAGCAAAGACCTACTTCATTCTTAGGAAGTTGATGCAGTTGTGGGCACTGGACTGGCGCTGGCTTAGTTTACCCCTCCCCATCATGCTGGTTTACTTCTGCTGCATTTGTACTGGTTATGCAATGCAAAGGATGTGATGCTGTGGCAGCTAAATAGGTGATGCTGGTGATGTTTTTGCACATCCTTGTGGAGTTCTGTCTCGTGCGGCCCAGCTTCAGCAGCCTCAGTAGCACAAGTTATCGCTAGCAATAGAGTTTTTTGCTACTGTTTCACTGTGCCCCTCCCATCTTTACATCAAGGGAGTTTTTGTTTTGGAGCAAGAAGGATTCCTGTTGCTGCTTGGATCACATGGTCCACATGATTCTTGACCAGCTGCTGAACCTTTGGAGTTTATGTTATTGGTGCTCTGTTTCTCAGTTTTGCCCATGGATGGGCTGTAACATCTGTGATGCCTGTTTTGCTAGAAGTTCTCTTTCATACTGAGCTACCTCATGAAGATGAACATCTACTCTGGATCTTAGTCATTAAAACATTGAGATCTCATCCACTGGAAGAGAAACTTTGAACCATCTGTTGGCTGGCTATAACTGCATGTATCTCCATTTTTCATTTTGAGGATTGGGACATTTGAACCTGTAGCTTTTCCTTGTGTCAAGCACATTATTTAATAGGCTTCATATTTTAAAAATCTTATTGTTTTTTTCTTTCTTGAAACCATTGCTTTTCTGCTGGACGTATTTTTTTTCTTCCTTCTTTTCTTGTTATTTTCAATTTGTTACATATTTATTGCACACTCTCATGACAAAATTGTGAAGTACTTTATTGTAGGTAATTTAGAAGTTTAATAAAATATGTAAAAAATGCATGGTCTATTTTGACATTTTTTGTTCAGTCTGTTATGTTGGTTTTGATCTACTTAGGAAGGTTTCCCGGCCATCCTGTCCACTTTTCCAGGGAGCAAATAGATTACGATTACAGCTGTCAAATGATCTTTGTTAATGACAATGAGGATATTTTCATGAATATCCATCAGTACAGATCCTGTCTGTTGCGTGGATTGGAAGCTCAAGTGGCCACTGGGCAGAATGTTGTGAAGTTCTAGGTATTTTTTTACTCCCATTCAGTGGTCTTGCTTGGGAAAAGCTACATGAATATCACAAAGGAACTGGACAGGCATTTTCTGTCACAGCAGGGTTTATTTAAGGATAGGGTAACACCTATGTTTCAAAGGGTCTGTGACCCTGCCTTGAGGGAAGGGGTGCTGAACACTGCACAGAGGTCTGGGGCTTGAATACCTATGAATTCCTTGATCCAAATAACTAAAGGGTTCAAATGGATGGCAGATGTTTTAATTTAATAGTTTGCTCTGCTCAGGGTGGGCTCCACAGTTTGAAGGCTGAGGTGCTGGAATTAAGTATGGCTGATACTGTCCGGTGAAACAAGGAAGGTGTGGGTGGCAGATCATGTTTTATCAAATATTTTCAATTTTATTTCTAAAGAATTTCAAGACACCTTAGCGGTGTGGATCTGATTCTGATGGCAGATTCTTGAAGAACTCTGTCTCTGCTATTCCTCAGCTCTGAAGAGCTCATTTGGGGGTTGCTGACTCGGATTGCACCCGGTTATCCTCCCAGGCAAATCTCACAGCAAGGTTTGACAGTTTTGGAGCTCGATTTTCAATGTAATGGCTGCAATTTCATCCTGCTCTACTCATCTTGGCTTCCGCATCTGTATACAATTTCGCGACCCCCTTTGCTCACAATGTTTACCTCTACTCTCCTACTAATACAAGTATGCGCTGGGAAGGTGAAATATCTCTATACAGAAATGTCAGGAGCTGATCTGGGGAAGCACAGGCCTTTGGCAGTGATCAATTGGAAGTTCATGTTGAAAGTTTTGCACAGGTAGTGGATTTCTCTCCCAAAAAGAGTTCACCATAAATTTTACCTGTGCAGCGATTAAGTTATGATCTGGCCCGGACAGCGTGTTTTCTAGGTCATGGGCATCGTTTCTCAGTCATTGTAGAAACGGAACGTGGAAAAACTGGTTAGGGGCACACACTAGACAAGGTGGTGCAGTCACAGTAGGGATACTCTGGATGTGATCCCTCTGCAGGCCAATCCATGGGAGGGAAGCATGGTCAATGTTGAAGAACAGCCTGGACAGGGTGACTCGAGTACTGTTGGGCAACACTTTGGGTAGAGAGATATTGTCACTGTGGGGTAAGCACTCTGGGCAGGGTTGTATTGGTCACTGACAGAGGTATACTTCAGGGAGGCTGGTATGGTTTGAGGGCACCCTCATTAGGGTGGTGCTGCTTTTTGGGCACACTTTTGTAAACATCACTGTAGGGCACACCAGGAGCAGGGAGTATGGCTAAACCTTCATGGGATTTATAGGGGTCAATGCAGGTAAAGAGCCTTCTCATCGCTTTACAAAAATGGCAAGGCTTAGGGCAAGGACCTGTCAAGCTACATGTTCCATACCTGGCTTATATGATTGGTTGAATTACCATGGTGGATCGTCCGTCGACGCTGCCATTGGTGAAGGGACCGCTGAGCCTCCAGGCTGATCTGCCTTGTCACTGTAGAGTGTTGAATGTTACCGATGTGGAATAGAGCCCCAAAGACCGTGGTGAGGTAGTACCCACCTGTAAGAGAAAAACGAAACACCCAAGATTACACCTCATTTGCCATCTACAAATCTGCCTAATCCCCCCACAAAATGCATTGAGTGAAGCCTACAAGCAGCTTGTTGTAAGCACAATGTAAAGCTCTACCCTGGATCACATCATATTTCTGTGAAACATAAGTGTTCTCTGTGGATTTGCTTTCTTACCTTCTCCCTGCAGCTGGGAAGGATCCAGAAGCTCCATCATGTACTCTACATCCAGCTGCAAGAAATTGATATCACATCCAAGCAGCACATAGGTCAGCACAGGCAGGAAATCATCAGCGCCGTAGACCTCTGTGTGAAAAAGAAGTGCTCTCCAGGTTAGGGAAAAAAGGCTACGGCACCTCATTCTTACGCCATAGAGAACTGAAGATTAGATAAGAGATGCCAATTAGAAGCTCCCTTCCTCCAATCACTGATACCCCTAATGGCACCAGCCATTACTAGAGAGAGAATCCTGATAGAAGGGCCCCCAGACACGTCTTTGTTTGTGTTGGACTTCATTACTTCTAACTGAGTGTTGCATTCTTCAGGCCTCACTGCTCCCTCCTATAGAGTAAGGAAACCGCTCCAGAGTGACCCAGACATTTACAGATTATGAACAAAGAGCTTAGACTATCTAATGAACATCTGGCACCACCAATAATCTATCAAGAGTGTTGTAGAGTAGCTCAACACTCCCCAACCAATACAGTTGAAGTAAACAGTTGTACAAAAACATGCTGAATAAAAACCTTGCATGGCCACTTCAGACATTTTACAATAAAATCAACAAATGAGTGACCTAGGGAAACCCAATTATGGATCCTTCATGGATATAGTGGAAAACTCAGTTTCTCTGGTGAGGGAACAGGTAAGAAGACCCAATGTTCATATTCTGAGAGCGAAAGGCAGGATTACTTATTCAAGGGTCCCGAGCATGTGTGCATGTTTGTGTTAGGGTGACAGGTGTTGTATTACTTTTTGTGGAAATTGGGCATATTTTGCTGAGAAAGTGGGTTATTCTGTGTGTGTTTTTGTGTGTGTGAAACTGAGTGCATGAGAGTTCAGGAACTGGAATGGAGTTATCATACCTCTTTTGATAGCGAACCGATCAGTGACTCAAAATGGAGTGATTATGTGTCTCTTTCCTATGTCCTATAACAGTGACCAGTGCACTGCGATACCCCATGAGACCTGCAACATTGACCAGCATTGGGTATGTTGTTCCGCTTTCCCTTACAGGTGTGATAAGAGATGTTTGTCTTATAGTTCAGTCTTTATTATAGCTTATACGAATGATCAGAGGTGATGGTCATATACGTAGCTCCCCAATGTGTATCATGACATTTAACCAGCTTTTAGGGTCTCGTACCTTTTTTCCCTGGAACTCGATTCATGGCCTCATAGATGAGTTTGCAAACTTTGAGCAGCTGGATGACCTTCTCCTTCGGGGAGTAGAGTGAGTGCATCAACTGTAGCTTCTGGAGAATTTTTTCCATCACTACCTCATCGGGCACCCCTGCTGTGACTCCCAGCTGTGGCAGGCTCTGCGCCTTCATCTTCTTCTGGTTCTCCCGAAGCTTCTTCAGGCTTCCATCTCTAGTGTGGAACTCCAGGAGTTGGGAGTAGATAGCACCCTTCAGGGGTTTCAAGAGGCACTTGGCCAAGGCATTCTCAATGATGCTGTCTGTAGAAGAGAGGTGATGGGTGGTGAGACACAGGTAACACATCAACACAGGAATTAATTTTTTTATTCTCTCTGTTGAGGCCGGGTAGGGAAGGGCGATTGAAATTTAGGAAACAGATCTGAAATAGCTGAATCAAAATCAGTACAACGTTTTATACATTATATGTAGGAGGTGTTCATTTTGCCATTTTGGGGTACATTTCGTAGCTTAATCATATTTCCTGCAGCTTAATCATGCATTTGCAACTGAGTTAGCAAAATGCAAAAGCAATATTGCCAAAATGTCTAATACTCCTTGAGGGCTTATTCAGCACACCTGGGCTTCTCTGAGACTGTACATTTGCTCCCTAGCAGCTCAGGCTGTTAGGACCAGCTAGTGCTTCATCATCTCAAAGCAATTAAATAACATTGTGTGCTCCACATCAAAAGACTTTTACATTATTCATCATCTTACAAGGAGTTGGGCTCCAAAAACTAGTCTCAGGCATTCTATTGACTGCTTGTTTTCCTGATGTACAGTAGAGTTAAATTCAAAGTGTCATATTTAAAAAAACGTACCTGATAATTAACACACTACAGCTGGGTTCTCCTCTTAAGAAACACTTCTACAAAATAATTAAAACTGAAAACAAAATCTAAAAGGGGAGGCCAAAAAGAATGTAATTCAAGTTTTTGAACAAAGAGTTCTAGTTTTCTTGTGAAGTTATAGAACAGGCACTGCTAATGTAACCACTGGTTATGTAATAAGAAGTATGTAGGTTAATTGTATGTACGTGCCATATCTGGACAGGATGAAAGCTGCCTAAGAACAATTTATCCTAGGCCAGCACCTAAAATCCATTCAGCACTGTCCATTTTTTAAATTGTCTTATGAGCCCATAGCTAGTCTTGGGAGATCAAAAGGCAACTTTGACGCCCTGCCAGAACCCTTTTACGAGCTCCCCATTCTAAGCTTAAACTCCATCTCCATCAGGCAAGTGCAGACTTCACTCAAATTCTTCTCAGTCAAGAGTATTGCACCCCTTATGAGCTTTCTCAGCTGCTCCAGGCATGGGTCTTCAGACTACTTTATGTAATTTAAATTTGGAATCTTTTGAAAAACCAACAATAGTGAAGTAAGCCAGAAAAAGGCCCCAAACATGAAGGGTAAACCTATGCAAGTCCTCCATGACAGTCGTACAGCAGGCCAATCCACAACCACAAAATCGGTCTCTGGGGAAAACTCTTTGTATGATGATGCTCTCTGGCCCACGCATTCTCCAAGTGGAAGCAGAGTTGGGCTTTGTAAACCTAAATGCCCCTTACACCTGTTCTGACATGTCAGGTGTCAACCTACACTCAATATTATATGTGGTGCTTTGGTATTCTCCAATTACTCTCTGCCGCATTGCACTTTGTTTTTTTACTCACTGTGTCACTACAGACAACGGCCAACAAGGGCTTTAAGGGGGCTGGTCTCTCCGGGTCTCAGACCCGGTACTAACTGAAAGCTAATATTGAAACAGATCCTTATTGGGCCCTATAAATATGTCCTTATCTTTACAGTCAAAAACACTGCCACATTTCGGGACAATGAACGTAAAACTTGTTAAGGTAATCCAAGTTAACGATTTAGTTCCTGTTTATATTTCACTTTTTACTTCATCTTTTGTGCCCTAAGTGTATTTGATATTTCTTGGATGTTATATTTCTGTAGTTTTTGTAAAGCATATTACTCTTGTATAATACATACTTTGAACTGGGTCGCATCCATGTGTTTATAATGGGCGACGAGTGGGACTTGGAGCCGGAGGCAATGCGAGTCTCACACAGTAGTTGTCACTGGGACTAAAGGTGTTCAGAATACATGGTCACTCAGCCCTGGGCCTACCTGCAGAGCTCAGGGAGCAATGGCCATATATGCCAGTTGCAACTGTGATTCTATGCACAAGTGTGTGAATGAGATATACAGCTGTCAAAATACTGACTTGTAAATAAAAGAAAATGCTTTGCTTACAGGTGAGAGGGTGCTTTGTGTATTTGGGGGTGGTGAAGTGAAGGAGTTGTGAGGATGTACATACAAGGGAGATTGAAAGGAGGGTCCTGAAGAGGAAAGGGATGCAGATAGAGGGGATAGATGAGATATGCCAATAGGGGATTTCAGAAAGATGTGAAAAAAGGGTGTGAGGGTCTAACGTACACTATAGAGGTATGTGATGTGAAGGGAATAACAGGAGTGACAGAGACACTCTGGAGACCACTACCAGTTCCACAGACCTTAGTAATGTCTAAGTCACTGCCTGATAATGTTAGAACTGGAACTCACATTCAGTATACAGTGCTGTGGTTCCAGGAGGGAGGTGCTTATCCTGTAGCAGGGATGTTAGCTCGCTTGGTAAAACTATGGGGTTTACTGGCATTACCCCATGTTCCTTGCAAGAAGCAGACAGCTTTGCCGTTACAGTTTAAGACCCTGTTAGATATATGGTAATAGGCAACTAAAAGAGATGGGGATGAATATATTTTTATGCAGCAGCTGATTCCCTGGCGCTCTGGGATTAGCCTAACGATGCCATTCTTTTTGTGGTTCAAAATATTGTATTGAATTTATGATAAAACAATAGACCAAACAAAAAAGAGCACCGATAGGGTACATAGCAATTTACAATATTTCATAAATATAATCTATACATTTATACATAACCTATACATCAATACATAACCTATACATAACCTATACATCGATAGGGTACTTAGCAATTCACAATATTTCATAAATATAGTCTATACATCTATACATAATCTATACATCGATAACTACAATGTAATCGAAATTAAAAATAAAAGGTGGGGGGCAACAGCTAGTTTTATCAAGTATATTATAACTGAGCTACATAATAAAATCTAAGAAACTTTACTTATTATATAATATAAAATATTAATGATATAGCGCTATATAATTTTCAATTGGTTTCCAAAACAACTGATAAGAAGATGTGTTGTGAACAACACCCAACATATTCAAATCAGCTCCTTTTCTGGTGATATGATATGATATGACCACCACATATGAAGTGACAATAATGAAGCGTTTTCCAATTGACAGTAACTGATTTTAGAGCAGCAGATAGAAAGAGATCAAAGAGCTTGTTGTTAGAATATGACAGTTTAGTGGAAAGTAAAATCGATTTACAAATCAACATATTATATGAGAGTTTATCCGATAAATGAAAAATGTTTATAGTAACATCCCAAACATCATTCCAAAATTTAAAGACAATATTACATTTGAAAAGCATATGTTTTAACAAACCTGGAACCAATTTACAGTGCCAATAATTAGGTGAATTTAATAGTTTTGCACTATACATTTGTAACGGAGTCCATAAACAATTAAATAGTATGAAAGAATTAGTTTGATATATAGATACGGGTAACCATCCAGAGACGCTATTTAACCATATTTTCCTCCATACGACTTGAGAAAAAGATAAATTAAGTTCATTATTCCAAAAAGAAGAAATAAAATCAATGTTATTTTGTTAAAATTATTCAATTTTTTATAATACAATGACACAGCATGAGAGGAAGTAGCTACTGTTTGAATATACTTCTCTAAATCCAATACGTTTTCCATTGGAAAATTGCTGAGAAATTAATCAAGAATAGAATTACATAAAAATTTGTATTTAGAAATATCTGATGGAGGTAAGATACATTTTTGCTGCAGTTCTTCAAAAGATAAAAAAGTATTATTACAATATATATCTTTTAAATAAAAAATACCTGCTTTTATCCAAGATTTCCAATATTTCGATTATGTTTAATAACAGGACTATACCATAAGGATACATTTAAGGGATGAGAAATAGGCGTTTGAAAAATCGAATCTAAATCTTGCAATATTAATTTTGTAGATTTTAGTATTGCAGATCTTCATATTAAAGAGTTAGAAGAGGACATGGCAACGAAAACGGTGAAATCAAACTTTTTTCAATGAGAAGCCATGAAGGTGTATTGTTAAGCTCTGTATTAGTGAACCAAAAGGCGCTTTGTTTTAAAATAAATGCTTTATGATAGTTAAAAAAATGCGGTAAACCAAAACCACCATTACATTTTGTAATTTTCAGTTTTCTATAGCTTATACGGGGTGTTTTATTATTCCAAAGGAATTTTGATATAAGAGTGTCTAAAGATTTATAAAACTTAAATGGAAGTTGAGTAGGTATCATAGATAACAGATAAAATATTTTTGGAGCAATAGCCATTTTAACAGAGTCAATTTTCCCCCACCATGATAAGTGTAAAGCAGACCACTTATGAACTTTGTCATTAATATGGTTAAGAATATATTCACAATTCAATGTAACCGATTGTTTAATAGTATGAGAGAATAAAATACCAAGATATTTAAGTTTGTCCTTTTGCCATATTATATCGTTATTGGGGAGCATATCAGGGGTACAAAACACATTTTAGGGAAAAAATTCAGTCTTGTTAGTATTTAGAGTATAACCGGAAATTTGGGAATATGTTTTAATTAGATTTAATAGGGGAGGAATGGAAGAATCAGGATTACTAATATATAATGATACATCATCAGCGTAAGCTGAGGTTTTTACAGTAACATCATTGATAGTAGTACCTTTTATTTCTATGCAATGTCTGATGGCAATGAGTAAAGGTAAAGGTTCAATAGCAATGAGAAAGAGTTAAGGTCACAAGGGACAACCTTGACGAGTGCCTCTAAAAAGGAAAACATTTTTAGACAGTTGACCATTAATGAAAAGTCTAGCAGATGGACCAGAATAGAGTGCAGAAATCATACGAATAAAGGAATGGCCAAAATTATATGCAGATAAAGTACGAAAAGATACTGAAAATGTACTTTGTCAAAAGCTTTTTCAGCATCTAATGCAAGGACACCAGCGGGAAGATGCAAAGATGACACAGCTTCAATAAAATGAAATAATAATTTAGTGTTATTTACAGAATGTCTATATTTCATGAAACTGGTTTTATCAATGTGAATAATAGTATCAAGCACAGAAGCCAATCTGATTGCAAGAATTTTTGCATATAGCTTACAATCTTGGTTTATTAAAGAAATAGGGCGGTAATTTGAAACAATAGTGGGGTCTTTATTAGGTTTTGGAAGTACCACAATCAAAGCATCAGTAAAGGATCTTGAAGTAGATCCTGAATTACTAAAGTGAGAAAATAATTTAAGTAAATGAGGTAGAAGGTAAGGAGAAAATTCTTTATAAAATTCAGCTTCATATATACTCAAGAAATAAAAAATAATGCCCCACACAAGTGTAATAAAACTGCTGTGTATCACCCTTAAACATCAACAACATTATATTCTATTTATTGCACAATTTACTAGTCTCACAAAACATCAGCAAGAGCTTTAAGTCCCATTATACTCTCAGCCGCCATTTTTTGGACTGGGAATATACAATAATAGCTGCATCAGGAGTGGCGGGTGGTGACCCTCAACACTGGAGGGGGGTTGAGAGGACCGAGAGCCGAACGCAGTGGGGGCCAAAAAGATTTTTTTTTTATTACAAATTTACTTACCTGTGTTTTGCTCTCCTCTGTCTTTTTCTTCTTTCTTCTTGGATGCCGTCAGTGCTACTGAACCTCTTGGAGCCTCAGGAAACCCGCTTCTGCAAATCCCAACAATGCTCTCATGCTGCAGATGAGCAGCATGAGAGCAATGCCAGGATTAGCTGGAGCAGGCTGCCTCGATGCTCGAGCAGGCACAGGAGGCCGGTGCCTGCTCCCAACCAGCTGTCTGAGACAGCCAGAGGAAGAGGTTCACACTGTACATGTCAGGCTGGCCAATCGCAAGACAGCCGGCCAAAGTGACATGCGCAGTGTAAATTGGTGGAGTGAGCACCACTCCCCTGCTGCCAATCAGCAGCAATGCCCTGCCCCAAAACACTGCTCAGGCTGGGAGCAGTGAAAAAATAAACTATTACTATTTATTTTTCACTTTTGCTGTACTGGCAGCAGGGGGCGACACTCCTCTGCCCTAATGAGGGGGGGGGGCTGCCGCTGCGCATCAGGTCAATTGCAGGACACTGCTGTGACCTGAGGAAAGGCCGGGGCGCTTTCTGAATTACAACAACCTTTCAAATGGACAGAGTCCTGCATTAGACTGCATTAGCATAAGGCTAAAAACTGGTATTGTTTTAAACATACAATAGGTATATGTTTATTGATAAATCATAGTTTGTGCAAGTCTATGTACTGAAAATTGTAACCATACAAATTTTATCTTCAGGAAAAATAAACAAGAACTATTTGAGCAAAAAACTGCAATCTTTCTTTGTGCCAATCAATATTATCTTTCCATCCCTACTTCCCATGGACGTAATATTAATTTTCACTTGCAATTGTAAAGTCACTGTACTTATGGTAGGAATTTTAATGCTGTACTACACCTGTGGGATACACAGGCCTTTGACAAAAATGGGCTTGTCTTTATGATAATTACCAGTTCCACTGATTTAGGCAGGAGTAGAGGCTGGTGTCAGGGCAGAGTAAGGGGGCGGGCGAAAAAAAAAAAAAAAAAAATACAAAACAAAAACTTGCCTGCCGCCCGCCACATCACTGCTCTTCTGCTCCTCTCTGGCTCCACTGCAGCACAGGCTCCAAGACTCCCTTGCGGCCAATCCAGATGCTGTTCTCATGCTGCTGGCAGCATAAGAGCAGCATCAGAATTGGCCTGAGCACCCTGGATTTGCATTCCCAGGGAGACTGGGAGCCTGTACCTGCTGTCTTCAACCGACAAAGCAAATCAGGTTGGAGACATCTCAGTTTGCATGTCGGTTTGGCCGTCCTAAGACGGACAGCCAAACCCACATGCACATCAGGGCCCACCACTTCCCCTCCGTGACTGACCCTGCGAAGGCCCCGCCACCAAGACTTGGCCCTTAGAACTTGAAAAATTAACCAATAAGAAACCTGGTTTATGATCTTTTTATTTTTCTTGTTTTGAGGCTGCTAGCAGGGAGGTGCGAAACTCATCCGTCATAGAGGAGGAGCCGCTGCTGTATATAGGCAGAAATCTGCTGCATTCCTGTCAACACAACAGGCAATTGATTAATCTCAGCACATCGTCCTGCTTTTGGAGAAGTTGCAGATAGAACCTGTTAAGATGTCAAATCCACTACCCTGAGCAGGAAGAGAATTGCCAATAACCAACTGACAGTTGAGCAGTGTTATGAAATGTGTGCCTTCCAGGTGCTGCTGTAGTTATTGTTGGTACAGGAGTGTCCCTTGTATGGTTTTGCAAGCGTGCACACTGCCATGACCAGTTGCGCTTCTGACAGAAATTAATGAATACATTTACGAATGAATTATTCGTTGAGTGCAACAGATGCCCTAAAAATAGGGCATTCTGGGGTTAACTCCCACAGAGGCCGAGGTAATACGCTAGCTATTTGGATGCAAAAAGCCAGGTTTTCAGTCGATGCACTTCGAATGTCAAATGGGAGAGGAGAGAATTCCAGAGTTTGGCTTTTAAGAAAGAGTAGAATCTGCTTCCAGTTCTTATTCGATTGATAGATGAACCTCTCAGCAGGAGCGCGTTGTTGATCTAAGTGCCCTGGCGGAGTGTATCAGTGATCCAGCTTCTGGAGACACATGGGGCTAGACTTGGTTAGGGCCCGACAGACGAGCTAAAGATATTTATTCTGCTGTAGACAGGCCACCCGTGGGGAGATTTAGGTTGTGGAAAGAGTGATAGATGTCTAGGAAGTTTAAGGACGAGTCTAGAGGCAGCATTTTGAACTATCTGTAGTTAGGCTGCTGTATATCTGGGACGGTCCAAGTTGAAGGTGTTCCCATAGTCTAATTGAGATGTGATAAGGGAGTGCACACGTGTCTTTCTTACACTATAGAGAAGGAAGTTCAAGACCTAATTCAGAGATTTAAGAAGTACCCGGACCGACCGTGAAAATCTGAGATTTGAAAGACAGATCCTGAGCGAGTTTTATACAGGGGCGGCTCCTCCACTAAGGCGGAGGAGCGTCGCCCCAATGAGCAGGTCAAAAAGGAAAAAATAAAATGATAATAACTCATTGTTATTAACATTTTATTTTTTCGTTGTTGCTCAGCTGGGTAGGGGCGGGCTGGGATGGCTCTGACAGAGGAGCTGGAGGAGGAGTGGTTCGCACTCTCTTGAGTGCACATGATGGTTTGGCTGGCCGTCTTGGGCTGGTCAAACCGTCATGTGCACTTTGCATGTTCTCCACCCAGGCTGCATTACAGCCTGGGTGGAGAACATGCCCAGGCTCCCACTACCTGTCTGAGTGCCGAACCACGGCAGTCAGACCAATCACAGTGCTGCATTGCAGCATTGTGATTGGCTATGGGGAGCCCGGGTGCTTCATGTTCCTGCCCTGGAAACGGGCTTAGATGACCGAGAGGCGGTGGCGGCACACAAGTAAGTGTTTAATTTTGTCTTTCATTCCCTGCGACCCAACCCCCCACCAGCGTTAGATAGCAGCCACCACTGGTTTCATACCTAAATTCTAGACTGCCAGATTCAGTGGTCTGCTAAGATGACTTCGATAAATATAATAGTTCCATTTTATCATAATTAATTTTTAAGCAGCTGTCATGCATCCACAAAGCAACTGCCAACAGGCAGGCTTTGAAGGGTTTTGTTATGGTTCAAGTATTTTTATTAGGTTTTATATAAAGATAAACCAGCTTATACATAATCTCAAGTGTGCAGTATACAGTACACAGTATATACACATTAACAACATGAGATATATGCAACTCATCCTTGAAGAACAGTTGTGGAAAACGACAGAGAAAAAGAGGTGAGAAAAACCTAAACAATACTCCGGATGCAAAGCTACTTGGATATATTAAGTGTCAGTGCACTTGCAATGACAGATGTATACAGAACATATGCTTATGGAATGACCAAACTCAAAGGTGTTCAGGAAGAGTCTTGACTTTGCATGGTCCCGTGGATCATCTACCCCCCCAATCAGGGGCAAGCAGGGCAGCAATCCTATAGGAAACAGAGAGCGATGCCAGCAGCAATTGGTTGACAGAATCACACGTACATCGGACCGCAATTGAACATGGGTCCCATACTAAACATATTAATCGCTTGTTCAGGGGTCGACTGTCGTCCTTCGCGACCATGGACAGGAACAAATCCCAGCTTGTAATGTAAGACATTTTTCTCCCCTTTTTCTGCAGGTCAGTTAACACTGGTGCTTCTGCACCCGTCCATTTCCCTAGGTCTGGCCGCCACCCGGCTAATGCTGGGGCTCCCCCTCCTTTCCCACTGCATTGCAATCTGTCACTTAGCCAGTATTAAGGCCAGGTCAAAAAATCTGGTTGCATCACTGGTTTTCTTAGATCATGGCATTATACCAAGCAGACAAGTTTCAGGAGTGGTTGGTACATGGAACTCAAATATACAACTGATTTGTTGGAACACACAGCACCACTAAGGCGTCAGGGTCAGGCATGCCCAGAAAATGTGCACCAGTGGTGTGCTTCTCCGTGGGGAATATTCTATTAATCTTACTCAGTGTAAGATAAGACAGATGCAGTCGTGGAATTGAATTATTTTGGACGAGGGCATTTCTGGACGCCGCCTATGGAAGACACACCACCCACTTTACTCACTATCAGGAATGTCACAATGCACACCAAGTTCACAGAACACCCTAAGCGCGTTTAAAGGTGCCTTTGTTTGCACTGTTAGCTAAAAAGGAAGGTTTTGAAGTTAAGCTGGGTGGTGGCAAGACTACTGCCAATTGTGATAATGATTTGAGTGTCATCAGCATAGGAAAGAATAGGGAATGCATAGAGGAGCACCAATTGAGCAGTGTGGCCCAACAGACATTTAACAATGAGGGGATAATAGAAGGGAAAATTTCAAGCCACCGAATTTAAGCCAGTAGATGGCAAAGAGAAGAACCGATTGGATTCTGTCTTCAAGAAAAAAGGCTAGCCAGTTTAGGGCTAAAATATGGCAGTCTGGGTTGTGGAGGCGATGAAGTAAGATGAAATGGCAGATTGTATCAAAGGCCGCAGAAAGGTCGAGTAGGATAAGACAACCCACCCCTCTGTGTCCAGTGTGGCCAAATTTGCCATGCGTTCTCTAGAAATGCTGATTCTGTGCCATACCGAGGTCTGAAATCTGACAGATACTGGCTTGTAGAAAGTTAGTAATTCACCAATCTTTCCAGAGCTTCGGCTGCAAGTGCCACGAGAGAATGAGAGAGCAAGGCCCTTTTCTTAAGAAGGGGATAACCTTGGTGTGCTTCTATTTGGTGGGGAACGAAGCTGAGGTATGAAACAGGTTGAACAATAAATATAAATGCGGGGCCATGCTATTATTACCCAGCCCATGGATGTAGGGAGGGCAGGAATCATTGGGGAATCCAGAGTGACAGGTGACAAGTGCAGATGAAATCTTTGCAATTGTGATCAAAGACAACTGGCAGAGTGTAGGTTTTAGAAATTGGACAGTGGAGAAACTGGGAGGTGAAAAAGAATCTGCCAAAGGTTGCTGCAGGAAGTTGGAGTAGATGCCCCCTACTTTGTTGTAAACATTTTTTGTGAGACTGTCACAGAAATTTTGGGAGACTCATGGGTATCCAGGTAAAAGGCAGAAAGATCACGAGACAAGCAAGAAGCTGGATAGGAAGTATATCAAGTGACCAGACTAGTCCTTTGTTTTGGCACAACTTGGTGCTTGACTTAACCATATTTGCCAAACCACTAAACAATATCTTGGATTTGACAAAGAACCAGTGAAGGAATCGTCATGATCGAAAAATGTGGTGAAATTTAGAGACATCTATGATAACTCTAGCTGCAGCATCCTCCTTCTTCTGTTCTCTTCCGACCAGATTTGCTATGGTGACATTAAACAGACTAATACGATAATCAATAATATAGACTATACATGACCCAGCAAATGCGTAAGTACACTTTGTTCATATTTCAAGGAATGGGCAGAGTTTCCTCATGTGATAAATCTAATACCAACAGTACTCAAAATATTTTTTTGCTCCCCTAAAGTAGATGTCCAACTTTAAACCCAAGGTGTTCACTGTATTCACCAAAAGAACAGAACCATCTCTAATTTACAGTCAACAAGCAGTTCCAATCTATTTTTGGTTTTGCCTACAGCACGCATGCGCTGTCAGCAAAAGCTATTGTAAAACAAAATGCTTAAAAACGGACTGAGAGCCCTCCCATTATGTACCGATACTTACCATTGGTCAGCTTCAACTTCACTCTGGTTTCCATGATTCTTACTGGTCACGCCTCCTGCTTCCTGCTGGCTGCTCACCTCCTCCTGCAGTCTTGTCTGGGCTTCTGTCCATGCCGTGGAGCTTGGACCCAGCACAACGTCCTGTCCGCGGACAGTGTCCTTCCATTGGCGGCATGCTGCTCCATGTACTTTTTAACAAAAAACCTTTGTCCATGCACTCTTATGGAGTGCATGGCACTATACGATGTCACCATACCCCCCTGCCGGCTGTTTACCCACCACCACCCCTGCTGTCTGTTTCCGCATCGCCATCTGTTTTCCCCCGTTCCTGTCCGTTTACTCTCACCACCCCATCAGTTTTGCCACACCCCCTCTGCTGTCTATTTTGCCCCCACCTGCCCCTGCTGTCCATTTTGTCCTCCACTCTTCTACCTCGTATTGCCTAAATCTCGCCTGACACCCGCTCAGAGCTTTTGTTACACATATTGCACAGCAGGATGAGGTCCTGTGCAACATGACTTAAATGGGGAAAAAATCCTTTCACAAGGTCAACACTGCCGCGTCATAATTCTTTTTTTTTTTACTTCAGGTCATTTGCACAGCAGCTCACACTGCTGTGCAACTTGTATGAAAACATTGACAAAACCAATAGATCTCCTGTGATTCTGCAAACATCAATGGTGTTTTCAAGTATTAAGGGTTAACCAATTATTTTGAATCCAATTCTGGATAATGTCTGTCGAGCAAGTGAGTTCCCTGTAGTCCTTCCCAACTTTGCCAGTAAAGGGAAGAAAAAACTGGGCATTATCTACATAAATGTGGAATTCACCCCATTCTCACTGGGCAGCTAGCAAAGTAAATAAAGGTTGTACTTAGACATTGAGAATGACTGAGGATAATGGAGAGGCCTGGGAACCACCACAGGCGATCAGGAAACATGGAGCCAAAAACTTCCCACAATTCTAGATCCATGTCTTAACACCTTTCTCTAGAACTGCATACTTTGCCTAAGGCTTCATAAAATTACTTGGTAAGGATGTTACTCAACACAGTACATACATTCTTCGTCATAACACTAGTTATTTTTCCCCTTAGTGAGAAGCATGTGTCACACTGTTGCTTTCACGTCGGTTTCCTGTATGACTTGCTCACTGAAATTTATACCAAGAACATATTTCTTAATACCTCCGCTTCTCCCTCGAAGCCCGAGTTGAGCAAGTCTTCCTTATTCTTAAGAATTGCCCTTCCTAAAGAACCCGGCAGAGTTCATCTGAACTTTTAAGGAGTAATTAGAAGCTTTACAGAGTGTTAGGGTTTAGAATCAATTACAACCAACCCAGAATGGGAGACAATATTTGCAAAATGAAGGCTTCACAGATACAGAAGGGCCCTTGCACTACTTGGGAGGCTGGATACTGGAAAACTGAAACGCCCTGTACGCTAGCTGAATTAATAGTATCAAGATGAATTTCCACATACCCCTTAAATTCCCAAGACAATTATTGAAGGAGATATAGACTTGTTTGCTGCATTTCGTATGACAGGGTAAATATCCTGGGGTCTTGAAGGCAACTCTCGCTAGGAGACAGACAGAAGGGGTCCTTGGCCTTACAGACATTCCACAATACATAAAAGCAGCCCAGATATTGCCGAATTTGAAAAACCGGGCTAGCGAGACAGGACCCTGTTGTGAAAACTAAAGATCGCAAGGGAGGATATCGATTGCAATACTCCTGATAAAGTGAGCAAAACCATAAAGGCCCCCCTCAGAATTATACTTTAAAAGAAGAAGAAATGAATACGTTTTCACTACATTATTAATAAATGAGGTGGGCAGAGAAATAACTAACAGGATATTAGATGTAATATAACCCACATGAGGAATGAATATAGTCTAAAATACGAAAAGAGTGTTCAAATAAAGAAAATATGTAATCATATAAAGGAATAAATTTAAAAAAAAACAGAAGGAGAAAACCCTTTCCCCCAATTGGTAGATAAATCCGTGTTTTTATTATAATTGTTTGTCTTGAAGAAGGTGGAGAGAACAAATAAAACTACAGAAACGCCTCATCGACAACTTTAGTTATAGTCTCATTTACATGAGATTTGCCATTGAATATTTGAGGCTTTTTAATTTGTTTTTTATTATCTGTGAATGTCTAATATTGCTGCTTAGATTTATTATAAGAAGTTATTCGATTGAAATGAAATTGATGCACACTGATATTTAGATACTCAGGGGTCGATTCCGATTCGGGCCGGAAATCTCTCCGACCGAGCCGGACCCGGAGAGATTTCCGACCGAATCGGACCCGTGCAGTCCGACCGAACGAGTACGATGCGTCCGTATGTTATCGGACTCGAGTCGGTCGGACTCCCATTGATGTCAATGGGAGCCGGTCGTACAACGCGTACGCGGGCTCCCATTGACTCAATGGGTGCGAGTCGGACAAGGGCGCCCCCTACAGCGGGTACGCGGCGAAGCGATTCGCGCCGTACACGCACAGGTAGGGGGACCCATGGGTCCCCCTGTGTGCGACTCGCGCGGCTACGCGTACAGGGGGTCTGACACGGACCCCCAAAGTACGGCTCCGACAGCTCTTACGAGCCGGAGTGCGCGGCTCGGTCGGACTGCTCGCGGCGCGCATCGTACTTACCCGGCCGGGAAACGTCTCCATTGCGCGGTGCGAGTCGAGTCCGAGCGAGTCGGTCGGAGCGGTTCGAGCCGGGAGCGAGTCGGTCGGAGCGGTCGGGACGCCCGGACGAGTCGGTCGGCGATTTCGCATCGTACTCGCTCGGCCGGACCCGCGTACGGTTCGGTCGGGAAACAGGGCTCCGAATCGGATCTGGTAAAGCCGAATCCGATTCGGAGCCCTACCGGCCGAGATCGGAATCGGCCCCTCAGTAGGGATTTTAAAATGTATATAATAATAATTTCTTTTTAACTCAGTATGATTCATTATTGTATATGTTATATTATAATTTTAAATATAAATGAACGTGTAATAAATTCGACTTTGTTACATAATACGGGATCTATTTATAGTATTTACAGCTTAATTGGAAAAAATAGGTTTAACCCTTCTATCAGAAGCTATATTGAATGTATGGTATGTGACAGTGAATGTGTGTTTAAGAAAAGGGAGTCTTTTTATTAGTGAATTCAGTTTAGAATCAATTACATCCAACCCAGAATGGGAGACAATATTTGCAAAATGAAGGCTTCACAGATACAAAGGGCCCTTGCACTACTTGGGAGGCTGGATACTGGAAAACTGAAACGCCCTGCACGCTAGCAACGTGCTAGTTTTGTTAAACATCCTTTTCAAGGAGCTCTATCATGGAGTAGATTGGATCTGTACTGGAGCAGCTGAATTGATAGTATCAAGAAGAATTTCTCCAAAGCTTACGTAACACAAGCTCTACCCCTTAAATTCCCTAGACAATTACTAAAGGAGATATAGACTTGTTTGCTGCATTTCGTATGATCGAGTAAATATCCTGGGGTCTCGAAGGCAACTCTCTCTAGGAGTCAGATAGAAGGGGTCCTTGGCCTTAAAGACATTCCACGATACATAAAAGTAGCCCAGATATTGCAGGCACTCAAATGGATGAGACCAGACAGGATGAAACCCTGGGTAATGGTAAAAGAAGCACTTCTATTAGACCACTACAACATCGTCTATGGCTCCTTAGTCATTACAGGCCCCCCAAAAAATACACCCCTGCATACTGTAAACACATTATTAGATTACTGGTTGTTTCTGATCAGTAGCAAAAAAATCACAACTTTCCCGTCCCTTCTATCCCCCCAACATGTAATCCAAAATTTCCACCATGGAAGAATGACTCATATTTCCTAGAAGTGGGTGGTTGGTCGGGTCCACAAAGACTTAAAAACAATTTGATAATGAAAACTTAAAAACTAGAGAAGAAATGGAGGGTGTGACTAGCATCCAAGCATGATGGCTACCTGAGCCAAGGGCTCCGCACTTGATCCACTCACATCACCAGCCCAACATGGCCTAAATGAGCGAGAATGAGGCTTCCGGCGTCAGAGCGACTGGAAAATCTCAAATAGCACTCCCCCTGCTAGTCAGCGCTTCATCGAGTCAGTGAACCTGGTGGATTATTCTTGCTCCCCTATACCAGGCTGACCCAAGATGACAACCGCTATCGGAGCTCCTGTGTGGGAGTAACTTATCAGGCAAGGAGGGCCCACCGGGCCGACTGAGTGACTACCTAAGGAGGTTTGCGGGTCTAGTGGGAGATCATCGGCACTGCAATGGAGGTACCCACACCGCACAATAAGTTATCGGAGAGCGGCCACAGCAGTGTGGATAGCTGATCGAGCTGCTCTCTCTTTGCTGACTCAGCATTCCAACCCGCGGAGCAGCACACAAAGGCCTCAGACGCCCGGTGGACACGCTTTTGATATCCAGTACAGCATGGAGGCTGCACTTCTTTAGCGATCCTTTTCAAGTTGACCTCTCGATACACTGTAAGTCGCAAGAGCACTATGCCATATCAGCCTTATCTGCATCTTTGTAAAGAGCTTATGCAAGCTTGTCACTTTCAAGAGAAACTCCATAGCCTGATATTACCCTAGTACTGCTGGGACCCTATCAACAGACCTTCGCTCCTCCCTACATAGTACGCCAGAGAACTGAACAGACTGGGCGCCCAATGTAGACTCACATTACAACTAAAACCTTATCTCGCTGACAATTGCGACGCCCTACAATTGCTGGTCATAGAAGCAAAGAGACCAAGGACCACAAGGACACTAAAGACACCAAATCTAGCTTGAAAAGCACCAAGGTGGGGCTGCCATTACCAGACTCCCCGGTCAAATCTAAATCAAAGACAGCATTGAATATAGATATCATTATACGACTGGGTGCACTCCACGACCTGGCTCAAGAAACTAAAGCCAATACCAACGCTATGCACCACGACTTTCAGGCTCTCCACAATGATTTCAAGGGGCTAGCCAGTATAATCACAGAGGCGGAGTCCAGAATTAGTGCTCTGGAGGACTCAAACATGTGAGGGAAAATACAAACAGACATGACAGTCCATAGGATGAAGGTGCTAGAGAGAGAGCTCTCGGAGCTTCAAGACTGCAACAACAGAGGTAACCTGCAAATCTTTGGCCTACCTGAGAATGCGGCACGTGATGCGAACTCCAGTGCTGACTTTCTAGAATCTTGGATACGACGGGCTCAAGGGCTCAAAATAGAGAAGGCACACACAATCTCTGTGAGTAATCTCCTTGCTACTTCTAATAACCCCTCGACATTCCCGACATGATCTTCAGGCCACTGCAGTATAGGCACGTTGAGCGGATCCTGTCACATATGAGGAAAATTAAGAACATACAGTGGAACAGCGCCAAGATAACTATTGCAAAGAATCATTCTAAAGAAACAGTCTCCACACAGAAAGGTTTCCTGGAACTCCATCAATTACTGAGAGACCGCTCCATTCCTGTTTCCTTTATTGGTCCAGACAAATGTTGCATTGTCATTAAAGGCAAACCAATGGTTTTCATGGATCCTGTGTTTCTACAGACTTTCCTTTCTACTTCTGCCCCATCAGATCTGGGGCATAAGCAGAGAGGAAAGGTACACATTGATAAGCTCCAGACTGCTCTTCAGAGACCTCCCTGTTTGTTCCCTTCAATGGCAATTTGTAATCTGCACTTTGTATTTTATGTGTTAGGTTCAAGCTTTGGTAAAGTGACCAAAATATGTTACTCAGAAATGTTATCTTGTGTTAAACAGGATGTTCAACCGCTGTTCAACTGTTGTTAAGAACATGTTAGACTTGTTCGGGCCTGGTGTTCCTCTAATGACTACTCCAGGTAACTCCTACCCTTATGCCCTTCTGGCTTGAATCTCCTTCAGCCTACATATGTAATGGTAAATTTCTTAGCCGGGACTCTGCATAAGAGGTCTCTTAGTGACCCCTCCTTGGGGATAGAGTTCGCAGGGCAAAAGTTATCTAAACAATTCCTATACCCATTACTTGGCTATATATTCTACTGAATTGGAGGATCGTGGTAGGTCCTGTGGTTGTCTGTTCGCCTTCTCGTGGCTTACCCCATCCCAATATAAAGAAGGGCGGGGAAATTCCAACATTTTATGGGTGGGTTATGCTCTTGGGGATATTTTGTTCTCATTTATTCTATTTTTATGTTGGTACTCCTCCCTCTATTCGCTCTCCCGTCCTAATCATCTTTTTGCCTGTCTCCCAATATCATGTTCATGGCTGGTCCACCTTACCCCACAACCCCTATATGCTGTCCTCGGCACTTTGCAGTTGCGATTTAGTTCCACTGCGATTACTTAGACACCTTGCACCACTCCGGTCACCCACTGTACCCATAATGCACATTCATTTACATTCTTACAGGCTCACACAGGTGCGACTGGTGGCTAAAGCATACACACTCTTTTTCAATTCCTGGCTGACTATAGAGCACACCAACTCCAATGTCCAAATAACATGATGACCTCATCAATTCAGATTCTCTCAATGAACACCAGGGACCTAAAAGATCCTGTCAAACATAAAACGATTGCAGACTACTGCAATAGCTTAAGAGTGGATGTCATCATGCTGTAAGAAACACGTCTTAAGTCCCTCAAAGATGCTAAATTTACTGCTATTGGATTACGGAGATCATACTATCCCCAAAAACACACAAGTAAAATAGGGTAATTACTAACATATCGAAAAAATCTGAAATTAATGTGTTATCACACTACCATGACCATCAAGGTAGATGGCTTATAACTAGAGCTAAGAAAAAGGAAAGAGCATTTTTAATCGTGAATATGCCCCGACTGACAACTCTGTGGAATTTTAGAAAGACCTTGACAAGCCACTATCAGAATTGCCCAACAACTATGTGATTTTAGCAGGTGATTTCAATCTCCCGATGGATGGGACCTTAGACAGAATATCAAAAAATCCATTTTTGGGTAGCAGACCATATACCCAAATAAAAATATGTTGCAAGAATAATAACCTGGTTGATGTTTAGAGATAATACAAACTGCCAGGTAGCGACACATCACTCCTTCTCTAGAATTTACTATATTACGGTTAGTAAACAACTACTCTCTATGTCCCTCAGTCCTACAATAGAACCAATAGCAATTTCGGACAATGCCTGCGTGTCTTTATACCTTGCCTTAGGCAACCCTTCCTCGCCCCCTAAGCAATGGTGCCTCAAAGATGGTCTACTTGAAAACAATGCCATTAGAGATAAAATGACAGTAGTGATTAGCCAGTTTCCAAAAACAAAACGCACTTGAGGACACCTCTGCTATAATTAGATGGGACGCGCTGAAAGCCACAATTAGGGGGCTCCTGATAAACTTAATGTCTATCAAAAATAAGACATTTTCCAAACAATTAACATGCTTAGATATATATATCTATATCTATAATGGAACAGGGCTTTGTGATAAGCTGCCTGGGTGTCTGACAACCTTTGACACTTCACCTGTACATTCTATCCTTTTCCTCAGGGGCTTACTGCAGAAGGTAACATAGTGCTGTGAATGGGGCCGTAAGATTACTATTATAGCAGTATTTAATATTTAAAATGTATTGAATAATTTAAAAAGGTCAATACAATATATGAAAGCTAATATGTAAAAGGCATTGTCTAGACATCAATCACAAATGTGTCTGATGCACATTGTAGTTGATAGTATAATAATACATCTAGGGCTAGGGGAAATCCTTGAATGCAGAATCTAAAAACAGGATTGGATTGGACGAGAAATTCCAAAATCTTACTTACCTATTTAAATCAGAAAAACAAACATAAAAATACTATCAGTTATCTCACTCTCCTGCTGAGAAATCGGTTCATTAACCTAAATAAAACTAAGAGTTTGAAAATCTTGTCATGTTATAAAATAATTTCGTACTTTACAGTCAAGTAGTATTGGTAAAGTCGTTTTACAAAATGATGCCAATCTCACAACCAACAGATCATCATTACCTGCAAAACAAACATCAACTTACTCTTTCACTGCCCTGACATCCAAAATGGAGGAAACTTATTCTTAGCCATATCCTCTTCTAGATTAAATAATCTTTTACCTATGCATTGTAGATGGCCAATATCTGCTCTATAAAACCCTAATAACTGGCAACACACAGAATTCATAGAATCAATTCCATAGCGACATCTCATTTTGGCAATCGCTAATAACAAAGCCACATTTCATATAAGTACGAATTACAAATGTATTTAAAGGTTCTTTAACACTTTCTCCAAACAGATCTTCATACGTATAAGTGACGTGTTTAATGCTTTTCATTTGAGACATGTTTGTGAAATCGTGAAGTTAAAAAAATCTTCTGTACTGTTTGTTTTACACTGACTTTAAAGTTTGAATATTGTTAGTCCTAATGCCACAGCAAACGGAGGTCCATATTATCAAGGTGCTTATTAGGTCTCGCCTAGCGATGCAGCGCAAAGCGCTGCTCGCTATGCGAGATCTATTGTTGCCGACTTTTGCTCCGATGCGGGACAGGACAGGTGCACGCGTACGGCAAGTCCTGGACAGGACATGTGCACGCGTATGGTGCGAGCAGAAGTTGTAATAACGCTGCAAGCCGTACGCGTGCACATAGACTGTCTGTGCTCAAGCTTAACAGACAGGAGATGTGCACGCGTACGGCTCGCGTCTCTTTACAACTCCTGCTCGCACCATACGCGTGCACATGTCCTGTCCAGGCGCGGCGTCCAGCATGCCTCCCGCTCAACCCCACTCACCGGCTCTTGTGGGGACTCAGCGCTGAATCTTGCTCCGGCCGCACCATGCGGCATTCACGAAGGCGGGGTGGGCTCCCGCCGGACTTCCCTCTGCGGGGTGGGCTCCCGCCGGACTTCCCTCTGCGGGGTGGGCTCCCGCCTCACTTCTCCAACACACGGGGCTCCCTCAGCTCACGGGAGCCCCAGACACCTCCGGCCGCGCGCTCCATGCGCCGCCCATGCGCCACGCAACTAACGTCGCTCAGACGATTTCAGCTACCCGGACAGCCGATGTGCACGCACACGGCGTCTCTTGCTCACGGCGCACTCGACAGGGTTTGTTAATTTGGCTCGGGGTCTGTTGTAGTGTTTCTGCCTCTGTTCACTTTATTTCCTCTAAGCATTCACTCTACTGGAGTTCATTTGGAGGCATTCAGTATTTCTCACACCGTTTATGGATGCTGGGCTAAGTGCGATTAACTTGCCTCGGTAAAAGCATTCATACGCTCGGGCTCGAGCGTGCACTCAGTAGTCCCCCCGGGGCACAAGCAGGCATCCACTTATTTGCTTCCTCGTTGCTTTATCTTGCAGCTGACAGGGAGCACCCCTGCTGCCATTCTCTTTGGCCAAATTCAGCAGTACAGCATTGGAGGTGCACGCAGGGAGCTCTGGAAGGTGAATATTATGCTCAGGCTACTTGTTCGCTGTGGCGAGGGTTTTTACATGTTCCACTGTCTCCCTGAGACAGGAAGCACGTGTGCGTGGAGAGAAAAGGATGGGGGCCACTTAGTACCTGTAAAGCCTCATGTGCCCCCACTCCCCGCGCCCCTGCGGAATAGCCCCCAGAGCTGCTTCGTGTCACCCGCCCCGAGGCAGCCCCGGTTTCCGGTGATCCACGGCTCCGTCTGCCAGCGACTCGTCCTCGCGGCCAGGTCTGTCACCGGAGTTCACATCAGCATAAGGACTGCTGCTGCACGCTCAAAAGCCCTCGCCCGCCTTTTTAAATGACAAGCCAAGTTTATAATTACCCATGCTTTTATCCAGGGAAGTCTGTGCCGTGTGTGAAGGCAGACATGCCGTGTGTGTGTGGGAATGTAAAAGGGACTCAGTATTTTCATCATTGTAGATAAAGAGTATATATATCCCGCCAAAACATATATCGGTGTTTTCCTGCATTCTGAAGAACAATAGATTTGAGTGAAACGGTTTAGACGCTTTAAGACGCGCTGACGGTATTTGAACATGTCCTGCAACACGTTTCCCTCTTCGGCTGCAATGTCGTGCACGCCGTGTACTCTGTGACAGTAGTGAGTGCACACGTGGCTGGTGGATGTCTGATGCCTGATGTATGATGATTGATGTCTGATGCCTGATGTCTGTGGATGTCTGATGCTTGTGGATGTCTGATGCCTGATGCTTGTGGATGCCTGATGTCTGATGCCTGATGCTTGTGGATGCCTGATGCTTGTGGATGTCTGATGCTTGTGGATGTCTGATGTCTGATGATTGTGGATGTCTGATGCCTGATGATTGTGGATGTCTGATGCCTGATGTCTGATATCTGATGCCTGATGCTTGTGGATGTCTGATGCCTGTCTGATGCCTGATGATTGTGGATGCCTGATGCTTGTTGATGTCTGATGCCTGATGCTTGTGGATGTCTGATGCCTGATGTCTGATGCTTGTGGATGCCTGATGCTTGTGGATGCCTGATGTCTGATGCTTGTGGATGTCTGATGCCTGATGCTTGTGGATGTCTGATGGATGTCTGATGCTTGTGGATGTCTGATGTCTGATGCTTGTGGATGTCTGATGCCTGATGTCTGATGCTTGTGGATGTCTGATGTCTGATGCTTGTGGATGTCTGATGATTGTGGATGTCTGATGCCTGATGCTTGTGGATGCCTGATGTCTGATGATTGTGGATGTCTGATGCCTGATGCTTGTGGATGCCTGATCTCTGATGCTTGTGGATGTCTGATGCCTCATGTCTGATGCCTCATGTCTGATGCCTGATGGATGTCTGATGCCTGTGGATGTCTGATGCCTGTGGATGTCTGATGCCTGTGGATGTCTGATGCTTGTGGATGTCTGATGTCTGATGCTTGTGGATGTCTGATGCTTGTGGATGTCTGGTGCTTGTGGATGTCTGATGCCTGATGTCTGATGCTGGTGGATGCCTGATGCTGGTGGATGTATGATGTCTGATGCCTGATGCTGGTGGATGTATGATGTCTGATGGCTGATGCTTGTGGATGTATGATGCCTGATGTCTGATGCTTGTGGATGTATGATGCCTGATGCTTGTGGATGTCTGATGCTTGTGGATGTCTGATGCCTGATGCTTGTGGATGCCTGATGTCTGATGCCTGATGCTTGTGGATGTCTGATGCTTGTGGATGTCTGATGCCTGTGGATGTCTGATGCCTGTGGATGTCTGATAATTGTGGATGCCTGATGCCTGTGGATGCCTGATGCCTGTGGATGCCTGTGGATGCCTGATGCCTGTGGATGCCTGATGCCTGTGGATGTCTGATAATTGTGGATGTCTGATAATTGTGGATGTCTGATAATTGTGGATGTCTGATGCCTGTGGATGTCTGATGCCTGATGCCTGTGGATGTCTGATGCCTGTGGATGTCTGATGCCTGTGGATGCCTGATAATTGTGGATGCCTGATGCCTGTGGATGCCTGATGCCTGTGGATGCCTGATGCCTGTGGATGCCTGATGCCTTTGGATGCCTGATAATTGTGGATGTCTGATGCCTGTGGATGTCTGATGCTTGTGGATGTCTGATGCTTGTGGATGTCTGATGCTTGTGGATGTCTGATGCTTGTGGATGTCTGATGCCTGATGCTGGTGGATGTCTGATGCTGGTGGATGTATGATGTCTGATGCTGGATGATGTAAGATGTCTGATGCCTGATGCTGGTGGATGTATGATGTCTGATGCCTGATGCTGGTGGATGTATGATGTCTGATGGCTGATGCTTGTGGATGTATGATGCCAGATGTCTGATGCTTGTGGATGTCTGATGCCTGATGCTTGTGGATGTCTGATGCCTGATGCTTGTGGATGCCTGATGTCTGATGATTGTGGATGTCTGATGCCTGATGCTGGTGGATGTCTGATGCCTGATGTTGGTGGATGTCTGATGTCTGATGCCTGATGCTGGTAGATGTCTGATGCCTGATGTCTGATGCTGGTGGATGTCTGATGCCTGATGTCTGATGCTTGTGGATGTCTGATGCCTGATGCTTGTGGATGTCTGATGCTTGATGTCTGATGCTTGTGGATGTCTGATGCCTGATGTCTGATGCTGGTGGATGTCTGATGCCTGATGTCTGATGCTTGTGGATGTCTGATGCCTAATGCTTGTGGATGTCTGATGCTTGATGTCTGATGCCTGATGCTTGTGGATGTCTGATGCTTGTGGATGTCTGATTCCTGAGGTCTGATGTCTGATGCCTGTGGATGCCTGATGCTTGTGGATGTCTGATGCCTGATGCTTGTGGATGTCTGATGCCTGATGCTTGTGGATGTCTGATGCTTGTAGATAACTGTGTGAGTGTGTGATGTGTGTGCCTGTGGCAGTTTTGATCCTTATACACATATAATGACTCCTGAAGCACAGATGATTTATAAGGGCGATATATCACATTCATAAAATGTGCTTAAGGTGTTACATGTGCACTGTTGGAACACCGTACAAGTGTCAAGTTGGTGCATTATATTTGCTTATTGCTTTACAATACAAGGGACTTTTTATTATTAAGTGTCACCACTTTGCCAACTGCTCCTCACTGAAACTCTCCAATGCAGGGTGTCTTATACTTCAGGGTTAAATGTGAGTTTAAATGTCTAGGAATAAGTCAGTAACACAAACTACCAGTGGGATGTACTACACCCAGACTTCTCAAGTCACTATGTGTTCTGACACACCATCACCAAGTGGGGGAGCGAGCTTAGAGTGCTCTTCCTAGGCTCCCTGCCCTACCTCCCTCGCTAGAAGAATCTGGAAGGGGGTGGCTTCCATTGCAGGAGGTACAGCTCCCGCCTCCTGGCACATCCTCTCCTGGTACATCAGCTGGTCTCTCCATTCAGGAACACTCAGTAGCTGCCCCCACAAGGTGCACTCTGGGGCAGTAATACTCCCTGCATTTTATCGGGGCTCACAGGCTCTGCTGGCCACCCAGATAACTTCAGAATGTCAAACTCCTCAGCGAGGGATGTCTAACATAGATCCAGGAGGGCCCCACCCAGTGCTTAATTTGAGGCAGTAGTTTACGGTGCTCGACACCAGCAATTAATTGTCAACATCGGCACTTATCACAGTCTGCCACATGGTGGCGCTGTTTGTGTGATTTAGAGATAAGCAGAACAATAGTTTTATTATTTCATTATACATTAAAAACAACAGATACCTGCAGCCCAAACCATTCTTATAGCTGTGGAGGCCTCTAACAGTCTGAATTGTCACACTGGTAGCAGTCTGATGATTAATAGTTGTGCAGGTAATGTAATGGCAATTTTGACAGGGGCAATGGGTGGTGCAAGCTGCAGTGGCCTCCTGGCGAGAGCCCTGGCAATTATTTCTTTACAAATTGAGCACTGGCCCACCCCTGTCACATTTTGGGGATAGCTACATAAGATAAATGTACACACAGTAAGTTAAAGTGCATTTATGGGATCAGCACTTACAGAGAAAATCTTGCAAAGATGCTACCCCTCCTGGACATACCTAGTACCCTCTCAAACCCACCAGTCACTGTGACAATGTTGCACCTTTGCAAGCACTTTTTGGACAGGAAGCGAACAATGCTTCACAGTTGGGAGGGTGCGAATAAAACGTCAGGAGTGCATGTGGGAGCGGGACAACAAACTGGCACAGTGAAGAAACGAAACAGGATTTGGGGGCCTGCGAGGAGGAATCCTCCTGAAACAAGCATTTGCAAAGCAATAGGTCTCGCATTTACGCAAGTTTAAACTATTGGCATTGTAAATGACAATGCCTTTTATTTATGTTTTGGTTTGTACAACATAAATTAAAGGCATTGTCATTTACAATACCATTTACAATACCAATAGCTCCAAAACTCGCAGTTGCGAGACCTATTGCATTGCAAATGCTTGTTTTTTTAAGGAGTTTCCCCTTGCATTGACAACTCTGCTCAAATTTAACATGAGTTTTCTATATCAGAGTACATTCTAAAAATGATTTATTATATGAAGCATTCAAAATCAGAGATGTTGTACGTGCAGCAAAATAGCCCATTTGAGATATCAGAAAGCTATTTCACCAAACTTGACAGAATACTGCGGAGGTTCTTTTGGAGCAACAGTGTCTCGAGGACAGCCTTAAGGACCTTATATAGGACTTGCGATAAAGGGGGGATCTCAGAGCCAAATACAGGTCAACACAACTACAAGTTATCAAAGTGTAATGGTTCACCTCCCCCAGTGCACCGGTGGCGCGTGTTGAACAGTCACGTATGTAACCGGCTACGTATGTCCCTTACATTTATGGGGAAAAGGAGAGGAAATACCTGCCCACACCGACAAAAGTGACCCTGAAAGAGTGGGATGAGGCACATAGACCAATTGGTTGGCAGCCCCCAGCCAAAGATACAAACATTTACAATGAACAGATGCATTCCAGAGCATTATCCCTTAAAAAATTGGCTGTCACACGGTCAAATAATACAGAAGGGGTATCACACCCTTACCGTACCTTGATTACTTATGCCCTGGATGGCCTCCGAGCCCTAAGGGTCATTTGAGAGTTGATATTGGAGAAATGGACGACATAGATTGGACGGCAGTCCTCATGCACCTGAGGGAAGTAGCTATGAAGTCTCGATCAAGATTACTACATTTAAACAAAACAAGATTACTACTATTAAAAATTCTACACCAGATCTATTACAACCATAGTAAATTATTCAAAATGGGCAGGGCATACGACCTCGAATGCCTTAGGTATGTTTCCAGCGAAGGAACATTCCTACATACTATATGGGGATGACCAAAATAGAAGTGTACTAGAGTAAGTGACACAGGAGTTATAAGCGGGTATGGGCCTGAAGGTACAGAGAACACCTCAAAAAATACCTTTGGGGATCCCAAATGATGTGGACATTCCGCATCAACCTCTGGGATTTTGCATGATGGTGTTTCCTGTGGCCAAGATGTGGGTACAGATACAAACTCCAACTATAGTACAGTGGAAGGAGGGGTTGAACATGTGCATGGAAGCGGAAAAGGTGGTGCATAAAAGCAGGGGGTGCCCCAAGAAGTTTGACAAGGTGTGGGGAAATGCAGAACTTATCACAGACTTGATATACTATGAGGAGGTGCTTGAAAAGTAGTAAGACTGGACATAAGCTGCAACCCCATCCTTAGAAGGAGGAAGGGAGGGGAAGGAATTCACAGAACGTATCAGGGATGAATAATTCAGATAACCCGGGGGGGGGGGGGATGTCTCTACTATACGTAATCAGCAGATTGTTTTTCAGCTGTACTGTTTACTGTATGCATGGTTCTGTGCCATTAAAACCAACTAAGAGAGTTAGAAACCAGTATTGGCAAAGCCAGTAGGTTTCACCTAGGCAAGATTCATTATTAGCTTTGTCATTTTTTTTAGGCATGTTGCACATGTCATAGCACTTTTTTTATCTTTACTTTAAGCCATGTTGCACAGCAACGCAGACTGATGTGCAACAAGGCTAAAGGTAAAGGAAACAAGCATTTGCAATGCAATAGGTCTCACATTTACGAGAGTTTAAGCTATTGGCATTGTCAATGACAATGCCTTTTATTTATCTGTTTTGACCATTAACCCATAAATAAAAGGCATAGTCATTTACAATGCCAATAACTCAAACGCTTGTAAATTCAAGACCTATTGCATTTCAAAGAAGCGGCTGCCATTGTGACTTCTTGGAAAGTGAAAGCGCGCATGGCACGCTAAATGTTGCAGGAAAGCATGTCGTGCCTGGTGTAGGAGAAACTCATTAAAGAAAATAGTGCTTACAGACTAAATAAGACGTACAGTCTAATAACCGAAGTAAAAGGGCCAGTCCTCATGGGAGGTTACAAATGAAGACAAGGCGGTACTAAGGAGGGACTAACAAGCCTATTAACGCATCAGAAGCCAGCATTTACAAAGGACAATGACACAAGCCAATGACAAATATGGGCGGAGAGTGGGCGGGGCTTCAAGTCCATACTTGAATACAGCATGCCTCGCAGAGCAGCGCATGCGCCGCCCAGGCTCGACCTAATAAAAACGGGAGAGCTTTCGGTGATACCACACCTGATCGGTAAAGCACAAGAACAGAACTTCGGTGCCAGTTTCTCCCAGATGAGAAAGAACACAGTAATTCTACAAAAGAACATGCAACCTTGACTACTGACTTCAAATGGTACAATGAGAAAAACAATAACTATTGTGTAAAGATAGTATATACGCTGAGGCAAGCAGTCTTGAACAGCCAAACTCAAACTTTTGAATCCAAAAAGCAGGCAATGAGTGAGGCCCACAGACTATGAGAAGGATGAACAACGAAAACACTGCCAAGACAGCAACTTCAGTCTGAAATGAAGCAACATCCAACAGCGAACAGTACTGAAAGAATATTTTTCCTCTAAAAACAAATTAGAAGAAAAAATACAACACAAATTGCTCATTTGGCAGTGGTTGCAAAGTACTAAACTCTCAACAAAGAATGTCAAGAACAAATAAGAACTATTGAGGCCAGCATTGTCACCTGGGAAAAATCATTCACTCAATGTGTACTGATGAATACAAGTAAGTAAGGAACTGGCCAAAGAACCATTTAGGCACCAAAGGCAAATTTGGGATGAAATGCAATATTTGGTGCGCAGTCAAAGAAAAAACCAGAACCTTACAGGTCTGCGTAAAAATTGATTAGTGAAAGAACGTAAAACCTCTCCAGCAAAGAGGCTCTTTAATCTTGACTGACCTTCAGGTAGATCTTCAGATAGCAAAGGGCTAATTCTAAACAAATGGTGAACCCCAGAAGTAAGACAACTTTAAGTTGAGAATCATAAGCGAAAGAGCAATCTAAATAGGTTTCCCAGTGTTTATCTTTGTTTGCTGCAGACATACAGCCTAAAATTCAGAGGGATAAGAAAGAGCCGTGCACGTCACTTAATTCCTTCACAGGTAGGAGGAATACATCTACAAAGGTTTAAAGGAGGGCTTCAAACAGAGTCCCTTCGCTAGAGTTTTATCTCATTGTCTTTTCTGCAGCTCAAAGGCTGTCATTTACCAAATAAAGCAAAATTATCTTGCATGCCATCTGCAACCAGATCTCTGCACTTCTACAACTTACTTTTGTCACATGAGAAAAAGGGACCCCCTACTTAAATAATTTTAGGTCTGGGATAAGGGGGAAAACAGAAACCATTAAAAAAAACACAGTATCGCACACAACCTGTATTTCTTCTCTTATAGCTCAAAGTGCATAGTGGACTGACCAAAGACAAATTCTGACAATTTATAGCTGGTACATTTATATAGTTTTTATTTACTTTTTAATATTGGTTGATAAATATATATTTCAATACTTTTTCATTGCATATTTACAATATTATGTACAATTCTCAAGATGCTAACATTTAGATAACTTAAATCTGTGGTTCTAAACCACCGCTCTGATCCGCTAACCTATTTGCAAATTAAAAGGAGAAGGACATTGTACTATGGTCAATTGGAGGATGTTTCTCTGAATCGAAGCTCAAAATTACTCTGTCGAAAGCTTTGGTCAGGAGGTTCAGGCAGAGCATACAAAACTCATTCACGCCTACATTTCCAGGGCTTCATCACACGCCATTAAAACGCTCAAAACCGGCAACACAAGGGCAATGCCCTTGTGTGGTGTTTCAATAGTCCCTCAAGCATCCCTTCGCCATCATAACACTCCATCCTCTCCTTAACCTTCAGAACAAGTGTCTCCACCCAAATCTCCAGCAACCCAACCTTCCTTTGTCTCTCTCTCTCATCACAACACTCTCCTTGCCTAAATAAATCTTGCTCTCCTCTCCAACACCCAATCCAGATCATCATCCCGTTATGACCACCACTCTCCTCTGCCATCGGCGCATCTTTTTACTACCTACCTTTACGATTTCCAGCCCACGCACCCTCTCTCGCATCAAATCTCCTGCTCCTTGCAACACAACTTCAGCACCGCTTCTCCCTATCACAACACCCAGATCTCTAGTTTGTACCCATTCTTGCTCCTCCGGCGCCACAATTTTCTCTAGCCCCATAAGCTCCCATTCGAACTTTTGTCTTTCCTCCTTAATCTTTCCTGCGATTAACCCCACAAACACCCTTCTGCTGTCACTACGGCAATCCCTTCTCCCATGTTTTGATAAAACACACTTTACTTCCCTGCCCTTTCAGCACCCATCATCTTCCTATATTCTGTCTCCTAAGCCCTCTGTGCCTCCAGCACCTACTCCTCAACCGCTCTCGCCTCCCAATCACTTACCTATCGGAAGTGCTGACTTCCCCGAAAGCTGGTCCTGCTCTCGGCATATCCGGAAGCGGCGGCAGAGCCCAAGTCGGAAGCAATGGCCGCCGCACAGCGTAACTTCAGTTGAAGGAACAGTTATGCCAGAAAACAGCATACAGAAGCATAAACATAGAGAGTGGACTATGACTAATGCCCACCCGAGTGGAAAGGGATACAAGCATTTACAATGCTATAGGTCTCGCAATTGAGAGTTTTTAACCTATTGGCATTGTAAAAGTTTAAAAAAAGAAAGATTGCAGTGTCCCTGAAGCGGGCGCCGCGCTCAGTATTAAAGTTAAAAAAATAAAAAAAATAAACAGAGCGCGGTGTCCCTGAAGCGGGCGACGCGCTCCACATCAAATTTTTAAAACTAAAATTTTAACTGATAGCAGTGTCCATAAAGCGGGCGACACGCTCAGCATGCAAATACAACAACAAAAGCAGCCGCCATTGTCCCCATTAGTATCAATAAACAAAATAGTGCTCACCCACTACATAAAGCATACCGTGTAAAGAGCCAAGTAAAAGGTCCAGTCCTTATGGGCGGTAACAAATGGCGACAAGGCGGTACCCAGGAGGGACTAACAAGCCTCATAATGAATTGGAAGCCAGCGTTTACGAAAGACAAAAACACAAGCCAATTAAAAATATGGGCGGAGAGTGGGCGGGGCTTCCACTTCATACTCTATTATAGCATGCCTTGCAGAGCGAGTAACGCATGCATGCTTCCGTGAGGCTCAACCTAAAAAGCGCTATGGCACGGCCAACGCTGGCCGAGTCACAGCACTTTTTTTTCCTTCACTTTAGTTCAGTTATAATTTAGTTCTACTTGTATAGTTCAAGATAACACGTTTATATTCGCTTAAAAGCTGCAGAAAGCAGCTTTCTGTAAGGTGCCACTGAAAACTGGTCATAGAAAATCATTACACTTTTGTACTGAAGAACATCAAGTAAAAACGTTCTACCATTGTATTGACTCTTCAATATCTGACGCCTCAAAAGTTGTATACTTGTCACTGTAAATTACCTAGGCAATAAAATGTAAAGAAATACAAATGGATGTTGCCATTATTAGGTTTTAAACCAATTGTTTATCTGCACTATTTCATTTGTCAATTGTACAATATGGCGCAACGAGTGACAAGCACAGTTTGATAACAGAGAGATGGCGGCTTGTGTTTAATCTAGCAGCCTCGCACATCATTTCCTCGTCTCCTGCCGAAAAGACATTACCATGCTCGTATTACATACTTTAGTATAATTGTCAAACAATCATAAATTATAAATTAATTAAATGTGCGGAAGTCATTTTTGGGCAGGCTGTGCCCATCCTTTCCTAATTTAAATTGCATCATGCAGAGACTCTGACATTATTGGATTTTATCCTCACCCCTCACTCCTCTCGCTCTCCCCCCCCCAGCACTCAGATGTCAGAAACAGGATCACCTGCGTCAGGCACACAATGGGAGAAGAGATGCTTCTGAAGAATGCGAATTGATGCCCCTCGTTTGGATTGGACATGTTATAAAATGATGCAACTAACTTGAATGAGAGGCACCCCCCGCGCCTAGGGGCGGAGTGCCTTTAGTGGGATTTCGGGCAGGAGGGAACAGTTTCGTTTCTGGGGAATTGGTCAAGGGGAGGGTCGCCAGGAAATGTGAGAAGGCAAGGAGGTGCACTGGCGATCCCTCCCCAAAGTCAATAAAAGTTTGGGACTCGAGGGAGTTGCCATCTTTGTCCTCTCGCCTCGGGGGTTGCCGGAGGGTCGCAGCAGGAGGAAATTGGAGCTGGCTGTACTGCGGCGTTTGCGGTGATTCCCAAGTGAGGGGCCTCATGGCGTAGCGTTATGATAGGGGATGTGGTCCGTCGGCTATGTAGTATCCGGCTGGATACAGTCTAGTGTTTCCTTTCTGCTGTAACCTACACTGTACACCCACCCACCACAGGCGTCACCAGTCAGGTGACCCTGTTAATAAAAGGGGCCGGGCGCACGTGCCCTGGGCCATTTTTGCCAGTACCCTACAATCTGTGTCAGCGTCTGTGTTGCTCACCATGGGGGCCTAGGGCCCAACATTACACTGGCGACGAGGGGGCTGTGCCCGTGCGTGCAGCAGCCCAGCAAAGGTGAAAAGGGGGAAGAGTGCTGCCCGTGTTGAGGGCACCCCCAGAAGCCGGCGCGGAACGCGCCCGAAAGTCGCAGGGTGAAGGCGAGGTGACCGGGAGCCCACCCCGCACCTCGTGTGCCTGCAGGACACCCGCCTCCGTGCAGAGGCGCCCTATAGCCCGCGGGGCGTGTGAGAAAGCCCGGGCTTGCATGAAGGACATATGGTGACCGGGAGCCTACCCCGCACCGATGTGAAGACCCGCAGGGGAGAAGAGCGAACCGAGCTGAGCCCACCCGCATCGGTCGCGACGACCCGCTGGGCAGGAGATGAGCCGGGAAATGGGGAAGGTGTCGAAGGGCCGTGACAAGTGACACCGAACTGCATGAGGCCAGCGGGAGCCCACCCCGCATCTGATGAAGAAGGTGAGCCCCCCCAGCGAAGCAAACAGACTGCCGGTAGCAGCGCTTGTCCCCGCACAGCCAGTGAAGCGCGAGGAGCCTGCTGCGAGGGACAGAGAGCACCAAGGGACAGTGAGGCTGGCCTACGGCGGGAGGACAGGAAGCGGAGCAGCTACCCGCTTCCCCGCCTCGCAAGGAAGAATAACTGCAGCCCCAAAGGGCTCGGAAAGAGACTCCGACACCAACTCCCGCTCCTCCCCGCGCAGCGTGTGAAGTGAGTGAAGCGGCGGCAGTGGGGAGGAGAAAAGCCGGGAGAGTTAGCGCCCCGCCAGAGGGGAGACTGAGCAGGCCGGCCGGTAGGCGCTTTGAGTGAAAGGCCAGCAGCGTGTGCAGAGCTGCCGAGGCCTGGAGAACTAATGCAGAGAGAGTATCGGCCCATGCGGCCCTCAATGACAGGGGCTGCCGGGCATAACCCACTACCGCGAAACTCGGGCCCTGCGTGGTTCCGCCCCCCTCCCAGCACAGCTCGAAACTCAGTCGCCCCAAAGACAGCCGGAACAAATAAATAAAGATAAACTTACCTGGAGTAGGCAGGAGGTGCTGTCCAGTGAGAGGGCCCCGCAGGAAGAACGTGTCCGAGGAGCATACAGAGACCCGGCAGCGCCAGCATGAGGCTCGTGTCCAGCGCAGCCTGGCAGGGCAAGGTTGGTAGACGCAGAGTGCTGAGGTGCGAGTAAAGGGGCCTCAACTGAGCGCGAGAGAGAGCCCAAGCAGACAAGTTGCATCCACGAACGACGCCACCGCAAGAAGCGCGCAGCACACGCGCCAAGTGGCGGAACGACGCCATCGCAAGAAGAGCGCAGCATACGCGGCAAGTGGCGGGACGACGCCACCGCAAGAAGAGCGCAGCATACGCGGCAAGTGGCGGAACGACGCCACCGCAAGAAGAGCGCAGCATACGCGCCAAGTGGCGGAACGACGCCACCGCAAGAAGAGCGCAGCATACGCGCCAAGTGGCGGAACGACGCCACCGCAAGAAGAGCGCAGCATACGCGCCAAGTGGCGGAACGACGCTACCGCAAGAAGAAGAGCGCAGCATACGCGCCAAGTGGCAGAAGGCCGCCACCACAAGGAAAAGTGGCACAGAAGAGGTACCGCAAACAGTACCAGAAGGACGCCACGAAAGTCAGAGACCCAGGAAGAGGTCAGGAGTCAATGACCGACTCAGAGGTCCAACAAGGAGGAAGACCGCGAAGAGGACCAGGATGAGGTCCGAAGAGAAGGACGACAAGTTTTGAACGGAAGTCAGAAGTGAGCGAACGAAAGAAGGCCGCGATGACAGGTCCAGTCTCCGAGTGAAGTGAGAGCGGTGTCCTAGGGGTAGGACCAGACCGGAGAGCCACGGGTGGAGTGCAAGCCACCCGGGGAGGCCCGGTTAAGGCAGAAAAGAAGAAAAGGAGACCGGACGGTGTCGCGAGGGAGGAGAAGAGAGTGGCAGGACACCACTCCGCAAAGGAAGAAAGGGCAGTGGCACAACGCCACCGGGCAGACAAACACCACAGGCGTGCCGGAGGAAAAGGAACAGGGCGACAGCACAGAGAACTAGTGCCATCAGCAAGATGAAGACACAAAGGGCAAGCTACCTCTAGCCCACTCCCGCCACAAGGCCGCCGAATGCAGGAAGATCACCGCCTGTCTGCCCACTAAAGAAAAACCAACAGTATATTATCACCATCCCGGTGCATCACCACCAAGGAGCATCGCACCACCCGAGGGAATCCACACCTGCCCCATACCACCGGAAGACAATGAGGCGAACCACCCAGAAACCTTCTGTACACCCCGTCAACCTACAGCCTGCCGAAGTCGAGCACAGCCGGCCATTGGAAGATCCGCCCTTGGGGACTACACAAGACTAGGCCGTGGCCCTGTTGGGTGTTCCGCAGCGACCCCTAAGCGTGGCCTACGCAAAGGCCCGCACAGCCCACGCGGTCAGGTGGCAGTCCAGGGGACCAGGGCCTCGACGGAGTTTCCATGCTATGGGAGTCCGAGCAGGAGAGATGCGTCGGCACCAGCTCCACGTCAGGCGCGGGAAGAAGGGAGGCCACGGTTGAAGACTGGGTGCGAACAAGATCATCAGAGGAAGGCGCATAACCCAAGTCCAGACGGCGATGACGCCCAGACGGAGACACCACCACCGAAGGCTACATGAGTGACTAGGCTGTGAGTCCGTTGGCAGTTCCGCAGCGACGCCTTCGCGCGGCTCCCACGAAGCCCCGCACGGTCTACACGGTCCCATGGCAGCTAGCGAGAAAAGCCCTCCGAAAAAGCTCCAGTGAGAGAGGAGTGCCCTCCAAGAGGCTCCAGTGAGAGAGGAGTCCGGGCGAAAGAGGCAAGTCGGACGTCGCTCAAAAGTCAGGGACAAGGGAGGCCATCAAGTACGCCACCTCCACTGGAAGGCCTCACACCCAAAGACCATCTCCACCAGCTGCAGGTTCTGCCATCAACCGAAGCCTCCAGAGTGGATTTCGCCACAGCTCCAGATGCAGACACTGAAGCTGTGCATATAAGATTTCGCACCGAGAGACCGGGCCGGTCCACAAGAACATCGTCAAAGCAGAAGAAGACATCTTGACCCCGTGGTCCGAAGGTCCAGCGCCGGCTGGCGGACGGCCTGAATACAATCATTTGTTCCATAGGCTGTGTTTTGTTTTATTACAGGTTGGACTCCTGTTTGTTATTTTTACCAAAGTTTGGGAGGGATGTAGTATCCGGCTGGATACAGTCTAGTGTTTCCTTTCTGCTGTAACCTACACTGTACACCCACCCACCACAGGCGTCACCAGTCAGGTGACCCTGTTAATAAAAGGGGCCGGGCGCACGTGCCCTGGGCCATTTTTGCCAGTACCCTACAATCTGTGTCAGCGTCTGTGTTGCTCACCATGGGGGCCTAGGGCCCAACATTACAGGCTAGACTGCCAACTTTTGGTGCGTGAAACCAGGGTTCGAGCCTCGGGGTCGCGTCCACATCCGGTGATTCTGGGCAAATTTTAATCTTCCCGTGCCTGAAAGTGCAATGGGAACACGGTGCTCGTGTAAAGCGCTCCAATACCTTCGGGTCGAGTGCGCATTTTAAAATACCGTGAGCGTTTTGGTGCGGAACACCAGGGTTCGAGCCTCGTGGTCGCGTCTACATCCCGTGATTCTGGGTAATCTTAATCTCCCCGTGACTCAATGTGCATTGTAAATATGGTGCTCGGGTAAAGCGCTCCAATACCTTCGGGTCGAGTTCGCGCTTTGAACTGCTGGTGAGCGATGGGTGCGACGTGGTGGGCCGCTAAGGCGGAGGTTGGCCGAGTGGTCTAAGGCGCTGCGTTCAGGTCGCAGTCTCCTCGGGAGGCGTGGGTTCGGATCCCGCTTCTGACAGTACTTTTTAGTGTGGGAAACCAGGGTTCGAGCCTGGGGGTCGCGTCCACATCCCGTGATTCTGGGCAAATCTTAATCTCCCCGTGCCTGAATGTGCAATGTAAATATGGGGTCGGGGTAAATATGGGGTAAATATGGTCGGGGTAAATATGGGATGGCCGAGTGGTCTAAGGCGCTGCGTTCAGGTCGCAGTCTCCTCTGGAGGCGGGGTGTCAGTGCTTTTAAAAGGGGGGGGGGGTGCGATAGTGGAGCGAGGAACGCGCGTATGCCATGATTATAATTAAGGTGGTGGGCGCGAGTTGAACAAAAAAAAAGGTGAGGTTTTACATTTTCTCGTGCAGGGGTGGGGCCTGGATGGTAAAGGATGGAGGTTGCATGACGCATGACGCAGGCAAGCATGGCACCTGGGGGCACTGGGTTGGTAGGTAGGCCGAGCGCTCTCCAGGGAAGGGGTGTGATGTGATGCATGGCAGGGACAAATAATGGCTTGGGGTGGAGCATGATAATCCGGGGTATTCAGCTAGTGAGTATGCTGAGTATCTTGTGGTGGGGGTGTTTCTCCATTGTTATGCATGAAAGGCATCGCGCGGGGGGACACTAGGGTAGTAAGTATCTCTAGTGATCAGCCCATGGGGGCGTGATATGCATGTAGGCATGGCAGCGCGCAGGCTCGCGGATGCTCAAAAGGGTAAAGGAAGGGGCTTGGTTCGTGTTTAACTCTCTTTTTATTTCTTTAGTGGGCACGATGCCGCCAAAGCGGACACGGGGGGGGCAAGGAGGCTCCAGCAACAGCAGAGGATTTTCGATCCTTGTCGGCATTGTGGGAGGTCGCGAAGAAAGGCGGCATCGATTGGGCACTGAAGACACTGGCTCAGGGTGCAGGAACGAGCTCGCAGCAGGAGCCCCCTTTACCTAAGCGCATAAGGCGGATGCCAGAACGTTTTAAGGACGCGCATCAGGAGAAGGTCAAACAGGTCGCGGAATCGATAACGAACACTGCAGGTGAGGCGGTGGCAGTGGGCCAGCCTCTGATATGCATGGACAACAGGCAGGGTTCTGGTGCTGCTGCGCAGAAGGGTACGGCGGAGGTTGAGTTGCGTCCAGTGGGGGGGCTTACACAGAGTGCGGCGCCATCCGCATTGTCAGCGCCGGTCGCGGCTGACAGCCAACAAACTTCGGAAGCACAAGGAGTGGTGGTGGCTGTACCTTCGACTGCCGTGCAGGTTTCAGCGGCTAACGCGCAGGTTCCCGTGCCAGTAGTGGCGCAACAAGGGGGTGGGGTGGCACAGGTGTGGGTGCAGTCAGGGGGAGTAGTGCAATCGCCGGTGGTAGTTGCTACTATGGCACAAGGGCCAGTGAACAATACAGGGGCATCAGGGGTTGGGACAGTTGCAGTGGCGCCATCAGCACCTCCGGCGACGGGGGTATCAGTGCAGACCCCCTTTTCACAGAGCCCGGTGCTGTATGGTTCCGCATCGCTGGCAGTGGCACCACCAACAAGTATTACATGGCCCGTGCCGGTGGAAACCAAGGAAAAGATTTTCAGGGGCGAATATGTGGACGTTTTTGATCTGATCAATGTGGGAGTGGTCCCAGGGAAGAGCAGGGCAGGCAAAGAAGGTGAATTCAAACAGAAGAAGGTTTGGGTGGAATGGTCGTTAAAGAACTGGGTGACCGGTTTTGCTATTTATGCAGCAATCATGGTAGAGCGGTTCCCGGCACTGGCGGCCCAGTTGATAAGCTACATGTCATTGATTCATGGGGCAGCGTCAGAATTTCAGGGCACGACCTGGCTGCAATATGACACCAAATTCAGGCAGATGAAGGCAGTGAGGCCGGAAGTGGCGTGGGATCAGCGGGAGATCAATATTTGGCATGGGGAATTTTACTCAGCTGCGCCAGTCAGCAAGCCCGCGCATTCCTTTCGGGGAGACGGGAGCGGGGGATAAGAAGCAAGCGTACTGGCAGTTCAACAAGAATGATTGTAATAGGGGAGCAGCATGTAAGTTCAGGCACATATGTTCCTTCTGTGGAATGCAAGGGCACCCAGAGAACAAGTGTTACAAAAAAGTGGGGAAACCGAAGGAACAGCGCACCCCTGCCAATGCGCAAATCAAGGGCCGCCCTGCCCAACCATCATAACAACTTGCCTACTCCCATACGCCTGCATGTGCTGGCTCACCTGCTCCACAGATACGAGAGGCAGGCAGAAGCTCAATATTTTGTATCAGGGTTTTAAATTTGGTTTCCATATCCCGTCTAGTGCCCCGCCCACCACAGTTCCCCCCCGCAATCAGCTCTCCGTGCTACAAAATCCGGGGGTGGCCAGAGAGAAAATTATGAAAGAAGTAGCGCTGGGGAGGGTGGCAGGCCCCTTTCAGCAATTGCCAAGGCAGGATTTAGTGTGTTCGCCACTGGGCCTGGTACCAAAGAAGGAGGTGGGAAAATATCGCCTCATTCATAATCTATCCAGTCCACCTGGGCTGTCCGTCAATGAGGGGTTAGATCCAGAATTGAGTGCAGTGCGTTACACCACTTTTGACACAGCTATCCAGAAATTGCAGAGGCTAGGGGAGGGCGCGCTGATGGCCAAGTCGGATATTGAGTCGGCGTTTCGCCTTCTGCCGGTGCACCCGGAGGACACTAGGTTGCTAGGTTTCACGTTTGAGGGGAATTTCTTCATGGACCTATGTATGCCTATGGGGTGTTCCATTGCGTGTGTGGTGTTTGAAACATTTAGTTGTTTTTTGGAATGGGCAGTGCGGGATGTGGTGGCAACGCAAGATGTAATGCATTACTTGGATGACTTCCTGTTTCTGGGTCCACCTAGCTCGCCAGCTTGTCGGGAAGCCTTGCTAGGTTTCCAGCGTGTAGCGGAGGCATTGGGGGTACCCCTGGCGGAGGGAAAAACGGAAGGCCCAGCGACCCGAATAACTTTCCTGGGCATTGAGATAGACACGGTGGAGGGGGTATGCAGACTCCCACAAGACAAGATAAGGGCTTTTCAGACGTCAGTAGACGAGTGTTTAGGGGCACGCAAGGTTACCTTGCACCAATTGCAGGTTTTGGTGGGCCAGCTCAATTTTGCACTGCGGGTGAGACCCATGGGCAGGGTTTTTTTGAGGAATATCGCCAGGGCAATGTCAGGCTTAAGGGCGAAACACCATCACACTAGGCTATCGGCAGAGGTGAAGGACGACTTGAGCACATGGAGAGATTTCTTGGTGCGTTTCAATGGGTCGGTGATTTGGCAACAACCAGCACAGGAGAACAGTGAGCTGGAGCTTTACACAGATGCAGCTGGCAGTGTCGGTTTTGGGGCGGTGCTAGGATCAAGGTGGTGTATGCAGCATTGGCCAGCGGAGTGGGTCAGGAGGGGGCTGATCCGCAACATCACATTCTTAGAATTATTTCCCATTATTGTGGCACTTCATTTGTGGGGCACTTTGCTGGAAAACAAGCGCATCGTGTTTTGGTCAGACAGTATGTCGGTAGTGATGGCAGTGAACAGTCAAAGGGCAAAATGTCCGTGGGTACTCCGCTTGCTAAAAGAACTGGTGCGGGGCTGCCTCAGGCGCAATGTGTATTTTACTGCCAAACATGTACCAGGTGTGGACAACACAGTAGCTGACGCGCTTTGTCGTTTTAAGTTGACAGAATTCAGAGCTCGATGGCCGCAAGCGGACGTTCAGATGACGGTCTTCCCGGAAAGCCTGTAGAAGCTTGGTGCCCCATTGCTCCTGACCTGATCGCGGCTTCTGTTGCGCCCAAGACTAAGAGTATGTATGAGAAGGCTTGGCAGGTATACTTAGCAGTCCTAAAGGGAGCAGGGTGTGTGGAGGAATTTACACCGCAGGGGGTGCTTCTTTTCATAGTTCGTCAGAGAGAGAGTGAAAGGTCACTGTCTCTGGTTAGGAGGCAGTTGTCTGCAATTGCCTTCTTTGCAGGATTGGAAGGGGTGACGGACCCCACTAAGGATACCAGAGTCAGACGGGCTATGAAAGGTTGGGAAAGGCTGGCACCAAGGGGGAAGGATAGCAGGAGACCCATAGATGCCAGTAGGCTGCTAAATATCTTGGGAGTTTTGCCGCAGGTGTGCGTGTCATCATACGAGGCGCACCTGCTGAGATTAGCGTATTCATTAGCCTTTTTCGGGGCCTTCGGGTATCGGAGCTTATACCAAGCTCTAAGACGGACAAGGAAGGGGGAATCAGCATGGGAGACGTGGTAGTGGCGGCTGACTTACTTCAGGTTAAGGTGAGGAGGTCAAAAACAGACTCCCTAGGGAAAGGTTTTTGGGTCCAGCTAAGAGCAGTGCAGGGAGCGGGTTATTGCCCGGTGGCTTTGATAGAGAAGTTCTTGCAGATGAGGCCTGGGTGCGGAGATGATAGGCTTCTTCTACATGCTGACGGGACACCACTGACGAGATTTCAGTTCACGCGACTATGTAAACGCGCTCTGGGTTTGTTGGGCAAGGAGACTGCTCATTTCACGTCACATTCATTCCGCATTGGGGCTGCCACGACGGCAGCGAATTTGGGCCTCTCATCGGAAACAATAAAGAGGGTGGGCAGATGGAGTTCATCTTGCTTTGAGCGATACGTTAGACCACAGCTAGTTTAAGCAGGGGTCAGGGGTCAGCGGACTTGTAACTATGCCCTTCTTTTCTTTCTATTCTTTCTTGGACTCTCATGCAGTGGTGGCCAGGCGGTGGACGCAGGTATGCTGGTGTGGAGATTCTGTCATACACAGAGCAGGGCAATGGTTCAACAAATCCAGGGAAGAGAGAGCGCAAAGGGAATCAATCATCATTAGATAGGGATTGACAGGCAACATTTGGAGGATCTCAAAGCATATTTGCAGAGTGTGCTAGGTAGCGGCATGCCCATTCCAGAAGTGCTGGTGATTTATTCTGGAGGTGAAAGCATGATTCCGGGGGGCAGGAGGGGAGTGAAGGAGGCTCTGTTCTCTACATTCTCATGGGTAAAGAGGGCCTTACCAGACCATATTTTGGTCGGAGGTGCTCACACGCAAGGCGTGGGGTGACAACGCGCCAGCAGCCGCTGTGAACACGTCTGTGAGAAAACTGAATCGGGAGGTAGCAAAACTGTTGATAGGTTCTCCGATACGTTCCATTAGGCATAGCTTGCTGCAGGCATTAAACTCGGATTTGTATCAGGCAGATGGGGTGCATCTGTCCAGGACAGGGTTGGAATTGTTCGTTCAGACAATATTGGGGGCCATAGCTTTGACATCTGGAAGGTGAAGCAGCTTTTGGGGGGAGGGCGAGAGCGCCAGTTGGCTCCTCGTCCTGTGGCGGGGTCCTGGGCAAGAGAAAAAGGGCGGGGACTCCTTTTTGGCAGAGACTGTCTGACCCTGCAACAGGGAGGCAGTCATTGGGGCTCTGGGCTGGCAGGAGAGGGGGCCGTCCTGCTGGTGGTCCTGGACTCTCCGGCCCTACCCTAGTAGCCGGTGCTTGGAGGAAGCAAGATGGGGAGAGCGGATGTGCCAGGAAGGCGCTAAGCATGCTATGATGGCCGCGTCTAAGGGGTAGATGACGGATAGTTACCTCAAATGGAAGTACTGGAGAGGGGTTGGGTTGTGGCCTGCTGGTACAACACGCCCCAAGAGTGGATCTAGAGATGCCGAATTGTATATACATGGTAACCTGTGGCGCAAATGTATACTGCGCAACTTTATGTTCAGCAATGTGTGTTGGTTTGGTTTAATTAAAGTTGGTCAAATGTTGACGGTACATCAACGAATAAAGATGGTGTTATTTGACAAGTAATAAAAGCTACGCAGTGAAGACCAACCACTTGTAAAGTGTTTTGTGGTGGGAAAAGGGGGCAAAGGGGAGAATTTTAGGGAAAAGCGTTGAGAGCGAATTGCACGTGATATGCCCACTATGAGAGGCACCCCCCGCGCCTATGGGCGGGGTGCCTTTAGTGGGATTTCGGGCAGAAGGGAACAGTTTCGTTTCTGGGGAATTGGTCAAGGGGAGGGTCGTCATGAAATGTGAGAAGGCAAGGAGGTGCGCTGGCGATCCCTCCCCAAAGTCAATAAAAGTTTGGGACTCGAGGGAGTCCTCTCGCCTCGGGGGTTGCCGGAGGGTTGCAGCAGGAGGAAATTGCCCACCCACCCATCCCTAAGTTTAATGGTAGAATTGCGGGGTCCTGGGCAAGAGAAAAAGGGCGGGGACTCCTTTTTGGCGGAGACTGTCTGACCCTGCAACAGGGAGGCAGTCATTGGGGCTCTGGGCTGGCGGGAGAGGGGGCCGTCCTGCTGGTGGTCCTGGACTCTCCGGCCCTACCCTAGTAGCCGGTGCTTGGAGGAAGCAAGATGGGGAGAGCGGATGTGCCAGGAAGGAGCTAAGCAGTGCTATGATGGCCGCGTCTAAGGGGTAGGCGACGGGTAGTTACCTCAAATGAAAGTACTGGAGAGGGGTTGGGTTGTGGCCTGCTGGTACAACACGCCCCAAGAGTGGATCTGGAGATGCCGAATTGTATATGCATGGTAACCTGTGGCGCAAATGTATACTGCGCAACCTTATGTTCAGCAATGTGTGTTGGTTTGGTTTAATTAAAGTTGGTCAAATGTTGACGGTACATCAACGAATAAAGATGGTGTTATTTGACAAGTAATAAAAGCTACGCAGTGAAGACCAACCACTTGTCAAGTGTTTTGTGGTGGGAAAAGGGGGCAAAGGGGGAGAATTTTAGGGAAAAGCGTTGAGAGCGAATTGCACGTGATATGCCCACTATAAGTCTAACACGATTTCATGGTTGTATGCTTTTCTTATCTTAAATGCGGATAGGATTTAAGTCTGGGTGGTGTATGAGTAAGTTGAACGCTCACTGCTGACATCTGCTGTGTTGTTCCAGTAACTAGCTCAAATGCTGTCAGGGTCGAATAAGCCTCCCTCCCTTTCAAATTTATAACTGAGCACCATTTAATTAAGCCTGCTACGCTGAGTTCCGCGAGCGGCGGAGTGCGTTAGCGTCATGTCGTTCACAGTGATTTTGAGCACTGGGTGCTCCCGCGCTGTAAAATCATCGCAAATGGCACCATGCGCAGCTCAAGAGGGTGCAGCTCCCTTTCTGCTGCTTGAGTAGATTTTCTACTCGAGCGGCAGCTTTCTCAACGTGAACGGATGATTTCTCAAGGCGAGTGGTCGCAACCAACAGCGACCACTCGCATTGAGAAATTCGACCACCCCCGTTGAGAAATCTCACCAGGAGGTTGATTTTCCTAGCTCACGCTCACCAGCTAGACCTTGGTGGACATGAGCAAGGAAAAATCTCACCGGGAGGTGGATTTCCCGCGCTCACGCTCACCAACTTGATGCTGACGAGCAGGAGCGAGGAAAAAAAACTCGGCTCCGCGGAGCAGAGTTTTTGGGAACTCCGCGCGCTCCGCAGAGCGTGGAGTGCGGAAAACTTTGCAAACTCTGCGTACAGAGCGGAGTTCACCGCCCAGGGTTACATTTATTATCATAGCAGTAACATCTGTTACTTTCAGCACTTAAAAAGGAAAGACGTGTGCATTCAGGGCTACAAAGTAACACAAAGCTCTTTATAAAGCATGCAGCCAAAACATTCTGCACATATCCACCATAATTAATTTAGATAAACTGGTGCACTTTAACAAAATTGAGGGATAGAAGTGTTCTAGGTTTTATTTGAGCCAAACAAGCGAATAATGGTCACCACAGATCGCGCAAAAAAGAAATATCAGTTTGAAATTTACTCCTAATGAACATGGTCTATAAAACAAATGCAACTGTGCAGCGGGAGCCTTCAACTTAATAAATTGATGCCAGTTACACATTCCCCACGAGTTAGGCCCGTGTCAAGAATCAAACTGCGCTTTACAGTGCTTAAAAAAGTAATGCAGCTGGGGTTTCATAAATGAATAGAGTTCGTATGAAGGTAAAAAAAATTGCCTTTTTTCATGGTGACACATTTTATGGGAATATACGATGATTCTGCGGAAACTTGTTATGATTGACGGGCCAAACTTTTTAAATAAAATTAAACATGATAAATGAAGTTGAACTCTGAGTGGCCAAATAATCAGAACTGTTATGTCGTTGGTTTCAGCAACTATTTATTAATGGTTTGGTAAATACAAATCACTCCCCAAACAGCTGTAGAGTGCCACCCGGCCTCTACTATACAATGTATCACACATTCACCCAGGAGGCTGGGCTTGGTTAAATGGTATAAATAAAGGGCCGAGGATAGCTTGTGGTTTTTTGGCGAGACCAGTACTGTCTATGTGCAGTACTGTGAAGCCTGGCTGTTCTAGCCCCAGACGGCACACACCAAGGGTTGACTCGGGCCCTTTATACTGACAACGAGGTCAGAGTTCTCTCAGTGTGCGAGAGTGCCCACTTCTCGGTGTGGAGTGCAGTGTGGCAAGCTAGACCTTGCTACCACGTGCATTTTCGCGTTTAGCTGCCCGGCGCAGAGAAGAAGTGTCATGTTTCTGCGCTCACAGTCAGGGAGCCTGAAGGCCGCAAGGGGTGCCCTGCCCCTGCGTAGCGTCTGCTGAAGAGACATGCTGCTGCAGTGCTAAGCAGGTGCAGGCAGCGTGGACACAGACGTCCTTTGGGAGCAGCGTCAAAGCAGTGTGGGCACAGGTGCTGGGCCCATTCCAGGTGTTGGTGGGGAGACGGGCACCAGCATCATTAGCGGCCCCGGAGGTGGCCCGCATGGGCGTGGCAGTACTCCCAGTGAAAGCAGACAGTGGAGTTTTTGCATGCAAGTTGCCGAACGAGTAACAGAGGTGAGACGTTTTCGATACACCTATGTTCCAGTGCAAGTGGTGGAAGGACAGTGCAGGACGCCGGGGAGTAAGAGGCCAAATTAACGGGGGTGGAGTTGAATGTCTAGCATAGAGGAAGGCACCCCCAACATAATCAGTGGAATCAGCATAGGAATGCCACGTGGAAAAGAGAGGACACCATGTCTGCATCATCCAATGAGAATGCCCCTCCCATGCATCCAAACAGTGCGCTTGCACCAGTGGCAGTGCTACCGCCGTTCAGTCAATTAGCAGACCCTGCGACGGCTGGTCTCCATTGAAGACAGTGGTTGGGAAGGTTGGACAAATATTTTCAGGCAACACGAGAGACTGACAACGCCGTAAAGCACTTTATGATGCTTCACATGGGTGGCGATGAACTCTATGATTTATTTGAAAACCTTCTGAAAACTGGGAGTAACACTGACTTTGATGCAGCGGTAGCTGCACTCAACGGGTACTTTGACCCACAATTAAACCCTGATTATGAAAGGTTTAAATTAAGGCAGGCACTGCAGCAGGAGGAGGAATCAATTGATGCTTTCTATGCGTGTCTTAGAAGGCTCGCCAGCACGTGCATGACTAGACCGGCTAGATGAAATCGGGCGCAAATTATACCAGGGTGCAGATCTTCAAATTTGAGAAAGCTGCTAATGCACCAACCTGGAATATCTCTGTATGAAATACTGATCCTAGCAAGATCACATGAATTGGGAGACAGTAGAGCAGAAGATATGGGAGTGGCTCTGATAAGAGGAGCTGTAGCGGTGTTGACTCCAAGAATGACAAAAGTCAAGGAAGAGAAGGTTGAGACCATCCAACGCAGGCTGGCCAGGGTCAGACAGACAAGTGGTCCAAAGTCAGATGAGAAGTCCTGTGGGTCCTTTGGGGCCATGCCTAAGTTGTCAAGTGGTTGCCTGGCGCAGAGGAAATCCTGTCTCAAGTGTGGCCGGCTAAACCATTTTGCATGAGTATGTCGAAGAGGTAGTCGCGTGACTGGGCCAGGCGTTCGTGGGCGTGGTCGGCCCCCCTCAGACGCCTGGCTGTGGAGAATAATGAGGATGGTGACACTCAGTTGGAGAACAAGGCCCTCGAAGGGGGCTACATGATAGAGGACGAATCTCCCTGGTGGGCCTTGAAAAGCAGCAGAAAAGACCACCCCACCGTGCCATATCACAATTGAAGGTGTCAGGATTTTGGCGCTGATTGACACAAGGGCAACAGTGAATGTGATGGACGACACGCAGTTTCGGAAGTTAACGCCCCGCCCCCAGCTGGTACCGACCAAGGTGAAGATTTACACGTATGAAATAGAATTTCTAAATGAACAAATGAAATAGAATTAATAACACGGGACAATCACCCTGAGGTATCTAGGCGCTGAGTGGAAACGGACAGCATGAGGGCTCTGGAAAATGCTTATGATTATTTATTGAAGAGCTAAGTCTTCATGTTCTTCCTGAATTCCAATAGGTTAGTTTTAGATTTTAGTTCTATTGGCAGCGAGTTCCACAGCCTTGATGTACAGAGAATGAATCCTCTTCCTCCCCAATTGGTTTTCTTAAATCTAGGGACTACAGGATTTCCACTAGTGGATGAGCGCAGGGAGCGAGCCGGGGTGTAGCGCTGAAAACGTTGTATCAGATAATCAGGGCCAGTGCCTTGTTGTGCTCTAAAGGCAATGCAGAGTGCTTTGAACTGAATCCGTTTATGTATAGGGAGCCAGTGTAATTGGAGCAGTGCTTGAGAAGTGGATTTGTGTTTTGGGATGCCTAGCAATAGCTGTGCTGCGGCGTTCTGTACTGATTGTAGTTTATGTAAAAATTGTTTTTGAATATTGATGAAAAGTGCATTACAGTAGTCTACTTTAGATAAAATGAGAGTAGTAACTACCATCTTCTGTAGACTAGATGGAATGAAAGGCAGAACTTTCCTTAGAGTTCTTAAAATAAAGAAACATGCTGAGGTGATATAGTTTATTTGTCCTTCAAAGGATAGTTTAGTGTCACTGATTACTCGATGGGGACACAATCTCATTCCCCTGAGAGGAGTGAGTGGTGTGTGTTAGTTGAAAGTAAAGGAAAGTTAGTACTCGCCAAGTTTTAAGTGACCAAAGGAGACACTGGGACTCTCGTAGGATGCCATGGGGCTGAGGATTTAGGGCTAGTTTTCTTTGTTCATCAAATTCATCAATTGCATACTGACGCCATTTTGGCGGACTTTCCAGAGATGTTTAATGGACTCGGATGTTTGAAAGGAATAAACGTCAAGCTGAAGATTGACAAAGCCATAAGTCTTGTGGCATTATGACATAGAAGAGTCCCTTTTCATTTGCGACAACAAGTTGAGGAGGAATTGGAAAAGCTTGAACAGTTGGGGGTCATTGAAAGAGTATCAGGACCCACCCCGTGGGTGTCCCTGCTCGTGATTGCCCCAAAGCCAAAACAACCTGGGACTATAAGACTATGCGTTAACATGAGATTACCTAATAATGCAATTCGCTTGGAAAGATATATCACACCCACTGTGGATGAAATAATAGAAGATTTTAATGATGCTCAATGGTTGTCAAAGATTGACGTAAATGCCGGATATCATCAACTGCTACTTGACGAGGCGAGTAGATACATCACAACATTTTCTACCCATGTGAGATTGAGACAATATCACAGGCTCAGCTTTGGGATCTCCTCAGCTGCGGAGATGTTCCAAGCAAACCCTATCAGGCCTAGTAGGGGTGATCAATGTAAGTGACAACATTTTGATCTTCTCCAAGACTTTGGAAGAGCACCATGTGAAGTTTAGAGCAGCACTACAGCGCCTGGCAGAAAGTGGTATGACACTTCATCGTCACAAGTGCTTGTTTTATACAAACTCAGGGGAATTTTTGGGATATCACTTTTCACACAAGGGCCTTCAAGTTGATTCCCAGAAAGTGGAAGCTAGCAAATCAGCTGAGTTACCTCGAAATGTAACGGAGGTTCGAAGTTTCTTGGGGATGGCTAACTTTTGCAGACGATTCATTCCGAAGTTGGGGATTTTATCTGAACCGATAAGGGCTCTAACCAAGCATGACAAACAGTGGGAGTGGACTGGAAAAGCTGCGCAGGCGCTCAAGGCAGTGAAGGAGGCACTCTTGCATGACGCTACCATGGCGTATTTCAATCCTCTAAAGAAGGCGGAACTGGTGGTCGATGTCAGTCCAGTGGGCCCGGGGCTGTGCTACTACAGTAGAGAAGCACAGGCTGATGGGTGCCCATTGCATACACCAGCCGGGCACTCACGGTAGTGGAAATGCGTTATGCCCAAATCGAAAGGGAAGCTCTAGCAATATGATGGGCATGCCGGTATTTTCATCTCTACTTATGTGGACAGAAATTCTTAGTAGTGACTGGTCACAAGCCGTTAGTTCCTTTGTTCACTGGCACTGCTCGTAATGGACCCAGAGGATTGAGCGCTGGGCAGTTCAGCTTCAACAGTATTCATTTGATGTGGTTTACAGGCCAGGCATGAACAATCCTGTTGATTATTTGTCCCGTCACCCACAGGGGTCGAATACCATTCATGATAAATAAGCGGATGAAGGCACGGAGGCGTTTGTAAAGATGACTGCGGAAGTGGCGCGACCGGTAGAGCTATCAATAACAGAGATCCTTGAAGCAATGGCCGAGGATGGATGTATACAGAAAGTAATGGAGACCCTCATCAGTGGTGGAGGAACTTTCTGGACGGCATCAAGGTGCTGACAGTGGAAAATCAATTGTTCATGACCCAGATGTGGAAGGTACGTGATGAGCTGAGCGTGAGTGCGGAAGGTTTACTGCTCAGAGGCTAGAAAATTGTAATTCCAAGATGGCTGTGGGCTCTAACAGTGGATTTAGCACACCAGGGCCACCAAGGGCTTGGTAAAACCAAGGCTTAGCTACGCCACAAGGTGTGGTTTCCGGAAATGGATATGATGGTCGATGAGAAAGTAAGAGGTTGACACTCTTGTGCCATCACAAGTGGAGATCCTCCGGTAATGACAGTGATCACGGAGGAAGCGGTTATGCAACCTTGGTCATCTGTCAGCATGGAGTTCGGAAGCTTTCCAGATGGAAGACTAACCACAGTGATCATTGAAAGTCATTCAAAGTATCCTGCAGTGGAGTTGGTGAGGTCCACGTCATTTGCTAATGTCAGGCCAGGCTTAGAGAAGATTTTTGCGACCTTAGGCCTCCCTGATTAAATAAAAACAGATAACAGACCCACGTTTCATGTTCAGGAATTTCAGAATTATTTGCGTGAATTGAATATAAAGCACCAAACGATAACTCCCCAATGGCCACAAGCAAACAGTGAACTTGGGCGCTTTATGAGGACACAAAATAGAGCGTTCCGGATTGGGGTGGACCAGGGTGAAGATATGGAGTGTTGCTTATACCAGTTCCTTAAAGCATATCGGCAGACTCCTCACAGTACATCTGGTTGTGCTCCCAAAGATCTGATTATAAGACGGAGCACAAGGGATGTGCTGCCAACAAGCCTGTGCCGGGAACCCGATGTCCTCAATATACAAGCAGCTCAAGACAAACGGAAAGCAACAAATGAGAGTGCCAGTAAAGATCGAGGTACGACGGTACAAGATTTGAGAGTGGGTGGCAAGGTAATCCTAAAAGATCGCCATCCAAGCTGGAAGTATCGAACACCCTTTGAGAAGGAAATATGGGAAATTATGGATGTGAAAGGAACCATGATAACAGTGAAGAGAGGAGAAGAGACTGTGTCCAGGAACATTTCATGGTTCAAGAAAGTCAGATCAAAGGCGCCTGATCAAGAGACAAGTACTAGGTATGAAAGAGACGGTGAGCGAGAACAAAAATGATGAACTTGAGTGGCCAGGGATCAACTCACCTGATGAAACATCAATAAATAGTCCTGCTGGGCTATGAGTCCGGATTCGTCACAACTGAGGTCTGAGAACATCATGGACAATAACTCTGTCCATTTTGTAAACCTTCACCAGGTAACCCCCTAACTCAAACTAGACTGCAGTTTGCTTAACAATTATACCCATCACAAAATGCAATCAACATAAGTCCTCACAAGAAGGCAACTAATTGACTAGTTTAAAACACGTCATTGTATTTAGCGTGCAAATCACTGAATTTAATTTGCACATATTTTCTATTCAATGGAAGAAAATTGTGAGATCACTCCACGCCTGCAAAACTCTGACTTTATGACACCTCTCCCCTTGCATTTAAGGAGGCTTTGGATTGTATCCTTTGTGTACAGCGCTGTAACCTGTTTTTGTTCCCAGTTACTGGGTCCATCAGTCCAATCGGGCAAAAGGTTTTAGTACTATGGCGAAAATGAGAAAACAGAGTGTGGCTCTCTGCTAAACATAGGTAGCACTATTTTGCTTACAAACCATTTTACTGGCCAGGATTTGGTTTTAATGCCAGCAATGGCCAACCCTTGTCCCCCCCCTACAAGAGAGATACACCCCCCCAAGGTCACCACCCACAGTCTTGCCTTATACTTGAGCCCAATGGAGTCCCTGCAGTGATTGAAATATTTGTGAGAAAAAGGTTTGAGGATCAGCCTTTCATTCTTAAGCTAGTGATACAAGTGGTGCACTGAGCTGGTTTATTTCGGCTATTTATGGCACTAAAAGAGAGAGAGTCTGATACCAGCTGTACTTGTGTTAACAATCTTTTATTATTATTAACGTTCACCGGCTTCCTTCATTAACACAGAGCATGCTGAATGCTCTCCTAAAATTAATTGATTATGAACTCTCTCATTTTATATAAAAACAGCATTAAACGTAATTCCCTTTCCTCAGAACACAGAAGCGTCCATGTCTATGTCCCTCCCGTGGAGTATAGCCAGTTCTACACTCTAGTTACTCATAACAGACCCATTTCTGTCACCACCAAACCTATACTCAATATTCCATCTTCTTTTCATCCTCCAAAACCCTCCTCTACCTTTTATATAAAAACAGCATTAAACGTAATTCCCTTTCCTCAGAACACAGAAGCGTATTTTAAAGGAAGCGTGTGGAGAGCATTTTTAACCCTGCAAGCCTAAGAAGCACTCTGAATCTATGCGCAGTATCTTTTAGGTTTGTTCTTGCTGTCTCTGTGGGTCAGACAGCAGATACTGCTATCTGCCCAGCAGATCTTGTCTTTATGGGCCTAAGTGACAAATTTCACATCTTTCCCTCAAGAAGATCAAGTGGAATCTTCCATCGGGTCTGTAGTTGTGCAGATTATTCCTGTCTCCAGGCAAGCTGTCTGTCTGCTCGGAACTGTACTCCGACTCCCCCCCCGCCGCCATACATCCTCACTCACAGGAGGTAAGAAAGGCCAGCTAGCGACCAAGAGACCAAAGTAAACAGAAACAAAACAAGAAAAAAAATAAGCATTCACTAAGCCAATAGGTTTCGCCTATGCGAGATCTATGGGCTTTGTCAATATTTTTAGGTTGGAGCCTACCAGACAACAGAGCTGTCTGATTTGCTAAAGACATCTTGGAGACATTTGGAAAGCTGACCATGGAATGCATTCTGCCCATTGCTTACCATTGGTTGTGTGGTTTGTAACTCACATTTGCTATTTGCTGGCTTTATTTGTTTTAGGCTGTCCACCATGTCTATGTCCCTCCCGTGGAGGAAAGCCAGTTCTGCACTCTAGTTACTCATAAAAGACCCGTTTCTGTCACCACCCAACCTATACTCAATATTCCATCTTCTTTTCATCCTCCAACACCCTCCTCTACCTTTTACCAAAAAACCGCAGCCACACAACCCTTACACTCCACTTCACCACACATATTACCTCTTCCACCAATCAAATCTAACAAAAAAACTCCTAACTCTTGCCCATCTCCTCTCACACACCAGACACACTCTTTTCCACAACACATCACCACCCCCTTTAGCTTGCAGCTTCCACTCGCCAACAATACTTTACATACAAATACCTCTCAGAAAACAAACACATCATCATCTCCTCACTACTACTTAGAAACAACACATCACACACAATAGCACAACAAAATCTCACACACACACTACCTCATAATACTTTCTGTCACAAACCAGAAACATACACCCACTCCAACCCTGCTAACTTCACAAACAATGCACGCCCTAAACCAACTCTACTGCCAAGCCCTCTCTCTATCCCACACCTAACATATACACAACACAGCAACTCTCTTTTAACCGCCTCTCATCCACTGGACAATTTAGAACCTTACAACATGACCCACATGCTGCACCACCACCCAGCTCATTCACCTTCCACCCTAAGCAGACTCAAACAAAATAAATAACATGCCACTCTTCACAACTTCGCATCTCCATGTCTACTGCACAACAAGGCTCCTCTACAAAAACAACACAGCTCACCAACTCTCTCTCACACACCATCTCCACCACATACACACACAGACCCATCAAAATGCCTTCTTAGCCTGCTGGATGAGTAATACGATACAGATCAACTACATTATTGCTATCCTCATACAGCTAATACCAGCACTAAGGACACACCTGCTACAAGCCCACAAATCACTGCCCTCTCGTCTACAAAACAAAGTCACACCATCACCAAAAGACATTCTCTAAACTGCCCACTAATAAATGCTCGATCGCTATCAAAAAACAAGCATCCCATCTACGACCTTCTCACTGACACACAACCTGCCATACTCCTCATAACTGAATCATGGTTGGGAGATGACATGGCTCCAGTGTTGCATGAAGCCGTTCCTCTAGACTATCAAAGGTGGCCTAGCTGTTGTGTTCAAGCAAACATTAAATATCACTAAAGCTGACAACGTCTCCATACAAGGTTGTGAAGCCCTCTTCACCAGATGTAACCCTACACCATCTTCCTCCTGTAACTTCCTTCTCCTTTACAGACCTCCATCTAGGAATGCAACATTCCCAGACACACTTGTAGACACAGTTTCAAACCTGATAACACTTCACTTCAAACTATGCATTTTTGGTTACCTAAACATTTGGTTTGACAAACCCAATATGCCCCATCCAAAAACAATCATCACTGGCCTAGACGCACTGAACCTACATCAGATCGTTCACAAACCCACACACATCTCTGGTCACATCCTGGATGTCATTTTTGCAAATCCAGAATTAGGCACCTTTCAATCAATTGCTCCATTCACATGGTCAGACCATTTGCTTGCTTTCCAACATAAAACAACACAAAGCAACACACCTAAAACAACCGTACATGAATCCACCTATCGACCATGGAACAAACTCAATTTTGAACATTTAGAAACACAACTAACATCCAATATAGATCTAGAAACAATAAATTCAGTTCAAGAACTATATGAGTGGCTACAGAAAGCTTTTGATATCCTAATGCCACTCAGAACAACACAAAAGAACAAAAGAAAATAAGCACCTTCTAGAAATACAGAGCTAAGAGAGATTAAACAACACATTACAAAGCTGCAGCGCACCTGACTCCAAACAAACACTAATCAAGACAAACTTCACCTACAGAAACTGAACAGATTATACAAGTCAGCAATCAAAAAAGCTAAAAAAGATACTATTCACACAGAATTCAGAAAGCTAAATGTGCAAACAAAGAATTCTATAAAATTCCCACTGAATTTTGTAAACCAAATTGCCGATAAAGAGCTCATCCCATTACTCAGGATTTTACAGATAAACTGGCAAATCATTACACAACCAAAGCAGACACGTTGGACGCCTGTTCAAAACAAAGAAAAACCACAAGTATTAACCCTTTCCCAAAACAACTCTCCAAGAGTAGGCTAACCCAGCCTTTGCATTCGTTCCAACAAATATCACACAATTCATTTATGGACCTGGTCAAAGCAAGCAGGCCTGCCGGCAGCCCTCCTGGCCCGTGTCCACCACAAACCTTCAAGAAAATTCTTCTAACTTCCTCTGCTGCCACACCATTAAGAAGAATCATCAACAATTCCTTAACTACTGGAATGTTTCCAGAAGACCTAAAAAAGGCATACGTATGCCCATTACTAAAGAAAACAAACCTAGACCCACTTAACCCTGACGACTACAGACCGATTACAAATGGTTCCTGGGCAAACTGATAGAAAGAGCAGCATTCGCCCAGATGTCACAATTCATTGAGAATAATGCCATACTTTCAGACTTCCAGACAGGATTCCGTCCAGGAAGAGGCACAGAATCTACCCTAATTGCCACCTAGGGTGATCGTAAGAACACATTTGACCAGAACGGGGTTGCTGCACTACTTCTCCTGGACCTCTCAGCCGCCTTTGACACGGTCAACCATGACACTCTAATACAAAGACTCTATGAAGCAGGCATAGAGGAGACTGCTCTTGATTGGATCACATCCTACCTTCAAAGCAGAACTAATGGCATCCATATCCCCGCCTTTCCCATCCAAACCGTACATAACAAAAGCAGGGGTCTCTCAAGACTCCATCATCTCACCCATGCTTTTCAACATCTACTGGAACTGATCAATCATTTTCACCTCACATGCTATAACTATGCAGATAGGGGTGTTAAGTATCAATGGGGTAACCCGAAATATTACCGGACACGGGTAAAACTGCAGTACAGTAGAAACATGGTCACAGTAGCGGCAATTTCAAAACAAACAAATTAAAGCATTCACTGCATCACAGTCACATGTATTTTCAAGGCATCAATAAATTATTAAAGACATCACAATTGTCTATACACTTGATAAAGCGGTGCTCAGGATGCGGGGAGAGAATAAAGTGCTCAGGGGAAATGTGCGTTTGTGAGGGTTGTAAAGGAGGGAAAGGTAATGTGCCATATATACATTATATTTACATGATGAAACCTGTCCAGCCTATAACAGGCAAACTATTACAACAAAAACACATAGCATTGTAATGACGCTGATAACAAATCTCAGTCGTCAAAACTTGTTTCAAAAGGAGCAAAAGTCAATGTTTTGACCCCTTCAAATAATCAAGGTTGTTAAGTCCTTAGCATGGGGTCTTCATCAGGACAGAGAGAGGGAGCACCGAATCTGAAGTCAGCGAGGGAAATCAGGCTGGAAAATGTGGTTGATGGGCTCCTTAAAGCTTTCAGAAAGTGAATGGAGGCGCGGTCAGTCACCTTGACGTAACCGTCCTGTTCCCAGACGGAGGTGGGTCAGAGGATCCCACAATTTCACGGGCAAATTCTTATGTAATTTACTTCCTGGAATCAATCAAAAGGATCCTGTACCTCACGGGATCAATCTCCGTCTACCATCTGGGTCGAAAAAGACAGCTTTGCCTTGTATTGTGTATAAAATACTATCTCTCTTGTTCTGTCAAGACCGGATACGCCAATATCCTCAACCATGGATCATCTGTAACAACCATGAAAACTACAACTGATTCAGAACTCTGCTGCCAGATTATTCTTACATATAAAGCCACAAGCCCATATTTCCCCTGCCTTGAAGTCCCTACATTGGTTACCGGTTGTAAGAAGATCCGTATTCAAGCAGCTTTGCAAAACCCACAAAGCGACACATGGAGCAGGGTTGCTCTTCATCAGGAATAAAATCACCAAATACATTCAACAAAGGAGCCTCCGCTCCAAATTGGCACTGCGCCTCAAAATCCCACCATACAAGAAAAAAACATATGCAGCACATCCTTCTCTGTTCAAGCAGCCGAACTATGGAACTCTTTACCTCCAAACATAAGATCCACGGATAACTACCTTATCTCCAGAAGACTACTCAAGAGTTGGCTCTTCCCCACATAGCCACTATACTCAAACATAAATATACAGCATATCCCTGTGTATATAAGCAGTTATTTGGATTATATATGTGTACCTAGATATGTGTATTCCTTTGTATAAATTTGTATAATAATCTTGTTTATAAATATATAGATTTTCATTAGTTCTGCTTACCAAATGTACATATTACTTATGGTCATGTATATAGGTCACTGCATAAATTAGTACATTTTTATAACTGTTTATCTACAATTGTTTCACTATTGGGGGTTATTATATGTGTGTATATATATATATATATATATATATATATATATATATTTATATATATATATATACATACACACACACACACACACACACAAATTAGCTTAAAGTACAGCAACACTTGAAAGTCTGGGTTTATTTAATACAACTTAAATCTAGATATATTACCTTACTTATACATACATACCTTCCGTGTACTTATGTATCTTTATTTTTTTATTTATTGTTTCGTAGTTTTATATTGCGCGAACTTGACCCGAAGGTATCAGGTATCAGAGCGCTTTACACGAGCACCAGTTGCGTTACACAGGACACATTCATTTTTGTTAGGCACTGGGAGATTAAGTGATTTGCCCAGAATCACAGGATGTTGAGCGTCATTGCTGAGACTAGAAGCCGGTTCCCCAGATTAGAGATCGAACGCCCTAGCCGTTAGGCTGCATCTTCTCCACCATCTTTATTAATTTTATTACTTTTCTCCAAATTCAGCATCTCCAATGCTCTACCCTATTTCTCACCCCATACCTCTCTCAATATATCCTCAACCTCAACTCTCTAACTCATCCCAAACCTCAATAGATTACTCTCTCAAATGCACTACCCTATTTCTCATCCTATACCTCTCCCAATGTATCCTCTACCTCCACTCTCTGACTACTATGATCCCCAAAATAACCCTTTCTAGACTCTTCCCTTACTATGATTCCCAAAATAACCCTTTCTAGACTCTTCCCTCCTCTAACCCCTCCCTTGCATCATCTCAAACCTCTTTTACTCTTCAGAGCTCCCAAACAAGCCTTTTAAAACCCTTCCCTCTGACTCCTCCCTCCCCTTCTACGCATCCAAACCTGCTCCTGCTGCTAGGATCTCCAAATAAACTCTTTCTAGACCCTTCCCTCTTCTATCCCTCCACTATCCTTTTCATCCAACTAACAGACTCACATGTCCACCGCTCACATTAATTTCATATTTCCCTATACTAATTCACCACTAATCCTATTTGAGTTCTGGAGTAACGGGCTACGCCTCGAAAACCGCTTTTGATGCCTCATCAGGGGTACCAAGTGCCATATAAATACAAACACCTCCTTCTTCTTTCCTTCCACTATCCTTTTCAACCAAATAACAGACTCACATGTCCAGCGCTCAAATTAATTTCATATTTCTCTATCTAATTCACCTCTAATCCTCTTTGAGTTCCGGAGTAGCGTGCTACTTGCCGAAAAGCGCTTTGACGCCTCGTCAGGGGTAGTGAGCACTATATAAATGCAATTACAATTATAATAAGTCAAAGGAACATACGAGGCAGTGGGAGGTATGGACTGCGTCCCAACCCAGCCCACAGTCAAAGAGTAGGAGACTGTGTATGTGGTAGCACAAGTGGCTGAAAAAACAAAGGACTGGCAACTGAAAGTCATCATAATTTTTGTTTGCTATTTTAATTTGTTGTTTTACATCAGTAAAGGTTGGAAGGGATGTAGAGCGCCACCCGGCCTCTACTATACAATGTATTGCACATGCCCCAGGAGGCCGGGCTCGACTGAATGGTATTAATAAAGGGCAGAAAATCTCTCGTGGTTTTTCGAGGGCCCATTACTATGTGTCTGTGTGCAGTGCTGTGAAGAGTGGTGGACTTTAAGCCCATTTTAAGATTTTTTTTATTTACAAAAGATTCCGCAAGCACAGCGCCAGTGCTGAGCAGGGGAAACCTAAAAAATTTGTGATGCTGTAACAAACCAAATTTCAGACGAATTTGCAAATGTGAGCACGCTTGTGATAAAGGAAAGGAGGATTTTAAATATAGGCCAATGATTTTGTCTAGTCATTAAGCAGTCTTATCTAAAAACACTAATAGTCCAAATATAGTAGAAGGGCTAGATTTAGTATTTAAATCTTTTAATGAACTGAACCACTGTGAGGATAATTTAACATATTTTTCTAAATGCCTATAGAAGTTATGTAGATTTTGTTTTGACAAAGTTTATAGGAACTTTATTACTTGCTATAAGGTCTAGTCTTAGCCCCAATAAATTAGAAGATACTACACATTGTAGATTACAACCTCCTAATTGCCATACAATTCCTTTACCAAACAACATTTTAGTTTTACTTATATTCACCAGTAAGTTATTTATCTTATTAGATTGTTCAGGATTATCAAAGAGTGTTGGAGACTCGTAGTGTAATTTACCATGATAGAGTCACCTGCACACTGTAGGGAATGTACAAGTAGATCGCCAAGCTTAGCTTTGGAGGACAAACACGCAGCATTTATAATCTGACCCCCAAAACTGCTGTATACAAATTTAATTGAATAAGGCCCACTACACAGTCCATTTTTATCAATCTAGAACTGCCTTCAACTTTCAATTAGATCCCATGTATTATGGTAAAGTGGATAAGCACTGATCTTCAGATGCTGAATTTGTTCAATTGTAATCTTGAAAGCTCCTAATTAAAACAGCCAAAGATCGCACTATAATCTAAGACACAAGCGTAAAGATTTATTTTCTGCCTAACTCCAGGCATAAACCCAAAATGTTAATAGTATAAATATTGTCTAACATTTCAAAATCTTTAAAAAATCTGTTGGTGAAACTGCAGTAACAGCTGTCTTTCTACTTACCCACCCAATTTTTCTAAAATATTTTTGCATTCAGCTTGGTTTCCAATTCAAGAGTGGCAATAACTCTATAGTTCCTAGCACATGCCAAACTGCCTGGCATATTAAGAGGATGTAATATCAATTAGCCAGTAAAAAAAGAAACCACACACGCTGGTCCAAGATTCATAGCCAACTACCATCCCATCTACAGCCAGCATATAGTCAGCAAAATCCTGGGAACTAGAAGCACACAACTGCTATGCAAATATGAGGAATCCTGCATATTCAGCGATCGTCTGTCCTGATTCAGAGAAGGAAGAGGCACTGAACCCACACAGACCAATATAAGGAAAGATCTACTAGCTTCATAGGATGCTGGCCAATCTGAAGTGCTCATACACCTAGATCGGTAAGCAGCGTATGGTAAATTACATCACAAAGTACTCCTACAGAGTACTAGAGGAATGGATTTCATCACTAGGCCTGTATTTCTTTGGATTAACTACTTCTTAAATTAATGCACCCTCCGCTTTAAAATAGGCAACTGATATTCTACTACTGAAGCAATCACAAGTGGCATCCCCAGGGATCTTCCATCTCCACACTTCTTTTCAACATCTATATGTGCCTTCTAGCAGAAGGGATCTCCCAACAAGGCCTAACATTCCAAATATAAGCGGATGACATGCAACTTCACATATGCCTGAAAAAATACCTGAATTTGGAACCAAGTTTGCCCAAGGACTAAGACACATCTACTACTGGATGAAGGAGATTCCTTAACGGATCCAAAAACGAAACCATGAATGTGGGAGCCACGATATACAGGATATTCCCTTTAAATGGCCTACCGAGCTGGACACTGCTTCAATACCAGCAAATAAAGTTAAGTATCTGGGAGGATCGTTCAATCAAAATCTGCGCTTCGATCTCCAAATATTCACTATAGCCATGACCAATCTCCCCTTGATAAGTCTTAGAAAGATGCTCCCATTGCTTCTACCATAAAACAGACATAAGCACTAATCCTAACATTACTGAGTTATTTCAACACAGTGTATGTGGATGCTGCACAGAGAAAAATCTCCAATAACTCCAAAGGAATGAAAGCCGAGGAGCCCCAATGTGCTTGAATTTAAAAAGACTCAACTTCAAAGAACTTTGGGGCCTATTAGGATGGCGGGCGGACCAGAGTCCGCCCGCCATCCTCACGGTGTTGGGACCGGCTGCCAGACATGCGGCGGTCCCGCACCGTGAATTAGGATGCGGCCGCCACCCTGGCGGTCGCATTTCGCATTTTAACATTGTGGCGGGTGCTACTTACAGCAGCACCCTCCGCGATGTCAAAATCGCATGCCTGGCATGTAACTGCACCACATGGCAGGCACCACACAGTGCCTGCCACTTGGTGCAGCGACATGTAGGGGGTACCATAGGTACACCCCAAGTGCACCCCTCCCACCCCCCCGGGGGCCCGCAACGGGCCCCCAAGGCCAATCTCCGCCAGCCTCTCCGCAAGGCCTTCAAAAATCCACATCCTAATATGGCTGGCGGTGCCTGCTAGGCACCGCCAACATATTGGAGCCCCTGCTCCGCCCGGCAGGCAATCGTAACAATTGCCTGCCGGCGGAAAAGCGGCGGACGGACTTTCCGTCTGCCGTAATACCCACCGCCATCGTAATATGGCGGGGGGTATTTCAAGTTACAATGGCGTAACGGTCGCCACCGCCGGCTCGGCGGTGGCGATCGTTATGCCATCGTAATGAGCCCGTTTGTACGATATACATACAGTAGCGAGACTATCTACCTTCAGAAAGTATCCTTTAGCTATATTTCTGACTACCTAAGGGTCTCACTTTGAACTGCTTCAGACCCTCAAATTCGAAGTCTGCCAAACTTACCAGCCTCAAAGAGAACACTGAGAGCACTGAAAACAAAACTCTTCAAGGAAACCTTTGATTCTAAAGTACCTGCCTTGATTATGCTCCCCCTTTGCCTTCTCGGTTCACTGCGCTACTATGATGTGGCCTTGGGGACATGTTGGAGCACTACAAATCAAAACATACATTTTGATTGATCTTTGCCAGATTGCCGGGTTTTATCACTAGGTACTGGCAGGATATCTGGAAGAGAAGGTAACTACAACAATAGGGCAACATATTGGTCTCTAAAGAAACTTACCGATTCATCAACAGAAACTATATTTATGTTGTCTGAGTTCTTACCAGAAGGTGTATCACTAACAATATTGCAAAATCTCCATCTATGCCTTTCTTTTAAGGCTTATTTTTGTTTGTTCCAACATTCATTGCAAAGCTCAACCTTAGTTGCCCAAATTATTTTCTTCTATTGTTTCCTCGGCAGTTTAAATCTTACCCAGACATCCGTGTCTTCCTTCGTTCCTTATACCTTTTTTAGTACCATTGCTAGTTCATTTTTATAATACTATAAATCTGAATAAGCATCCTTAGGGGAACAATTCCAGCTTGATTTTTGCTGTGTATTTACTGGGTACTTTTCATTTGAAGAGTATCCAGCAATCTACTAATCATCTGTGCGCACAAGACACCGATCCTCCATTCTATAAACATTATTATGAGGATCTAGTTAATCACCAATAACTTCTTTGCTTTTCAATTAATTAAATGTGAGATTACCGCAGTTCCACCTTATTCTTTTGACTTCCTCCTGGTCCCGAAAATGATTTAATTCCCTATGTAATAGGAGGCTATTTAGTTTTAATGTAAAAACTGTACCTTGCAGCAAATTATTACTTTCTGAGCAATTTCGATAGCAAAGCATTTTTTTTTTTTTTTAAATAAAAATTTACCCATATATAATCACGTGGTGCCTGAATAACAACGACTTCTAGATCTGGTATTCCCATTTCCTATCTGCAGAAATACCTCATCGGAACATGATGCCTTGAAACATACACTTTGTTGGTGCTTTTGAAATATAACATTTTGACCTAAAACCCACACAGAACATGTCTGCACCAAGCATGAAACTTATTGAGTCAACTTGCCAAATGAGAAAATTAGAGCTGACTCTTAGTAGTCGTCTTTCTGGCGTCCCAGAAAGATATTCTGCCAGTTTTTCAGCTCTGGGTTTGAAATCTAACCCTCTGTGCTCAAATTACTTAATTCAACTTCTGTGTAGACTTGTTCAAAGGCTAGGCTTGTGACCACGGAATTATACCTCTTCCTGCCAAGCACTGGCAACATCGTCTCTTCTCAGGCACGGATGAAGCCCTCACAAAGTCACGAAAACCACAAAAGCAGTCAGAGAATTCTCAGAGATGAGCACCATTTTCCGAACCTACTGGGCCATGAAGGGTTAACTCCCACTAGACAGTGTCTCTACTTTGAGTTACATTTAGAATTAACTTCCTTCCGCTCAGCAGACACCTGCCAATATTAGAAAGCAGTAAAATGTAATTTCTTGACAGCATTATTCTGCATTGATTTAATTGTTAGTTCCAGTTTTAATAACAGGCACTGTTCCTGCTAAAGAGACACAGTCTTCTAAAGTAGGAGTGGGGCATTGTCAGAAGATCCACATTCAAGCTACTTTGTTTCACCCACAAAGTGATACATGGAACAGGACCGCTCTTCATCAGGAATAAGATCACCAAATACATTCAAGAAAGGAACCTCTGCTTCAGATTGGCACCTCGTCACAAAATCCCACCATACAAGAAAAAAAAACATAGGTGGCACATCCGTCTCTGTTCAAGCTACCAAACTATGGAACTCTTTACCCCCAAACATAAGATCCACAGATAACTACCTTATCTTTAAAAGACTACTCAAGTGTTGGCTCTCCCAAGCATAACTACCATACTCAAACATAAATATACAACATATCCCTGTGAATTTAAGCATTTATTTTCACTATATATGTACACCTACAGATGTGTATTGCTTTGTATAAATGTGTATAATAATTATGTTTATAAATACATAGATATTTGTTAGTTCTGCTTAACAAATGTACATATTACTTATGGCTATCATATTCTATGTTTAACATGCATATAGGTCACTGCATAAATAAGTAAATCTTTATCATCACTATTTATCTACAATTGCTTCACTACTGAATTACAACAAAAAAAGTATAAAAACAAATACATTAACTTAAAGTACAGCAACACTTGAAAGGCTGAGCTTATTAAATACAACTTAAATCTACATACTTACCCTTCCTTGTACATATATACCTTCCATGTACTTATGTATCTTTATATTTATTACTTTACTTCTAATTCAGCATATCCAATGCACTACCCTCTCACCCTAAACCTCTCTCAATATATCCTCTACCTCCACTCTGTGACTCATTCCAAACCTCATTCTACTACTCTCTCCAATGCACTACCCTATGTCTCACCCTATACCTCTCTCAATAGTTCCTCTACCTCCACTCTCTCGTTCATCCCAAACCCCATTCTACTACTACGATCCCCAAAATAACCCTTTCTAGACTCTACCCTCCTCTACCCCTCCCTGCATCATCTCATACCTCTTTTACTATTCAGATCTCCCAAACAAGCCTTTCTATATCCTTCCCTCTGACTCTTCCTCCCCACAGCCCCTTTACTCATCCCAAACCTCCTACTGCTGCTATGAGCTCCAGAATTTTTTTTCTAGACTCTTCCCTCTTCTATCCCTCCACTATCCTTTTCAATCCAACAAAAAGACTAACCTGTCCACCGCTTAAATTAATTTCATATTTCCCTATACTAATTCCCCACTAATCCTGTTTGGGTTCCGCAGTAGCGGTCTACCTGCCAAAAAGCACCTCAACACCTCATCAGGGGTAGCAAGTGCTATATAAATGTAAACCCTTCCCTCTTCTATCCCTTTTCAATCCAAATATACTCACAGGTCCACCGCTCAAATTAATTTCATATCTCCCTATACTAATTCACCACTAATCCTCTTTGGGTTCCGGAGCAGCGTGCTACTCGCCGTAAAAGTGTTTTGACGCCTCGTTAGGAGTAGTAAGCGCTATATAAATGCAATTACAATTACTACTAAACTTCAGCGGTTTGGCCATGAAAGGGAAGAGAGACTTTCATATTTTAAAAAAGCAGAAAACTAAATACGAGTTGAAACATGCAGCGTGTCAAACAACCCCAGTCTTCACTTGGTCGACCTCTGGTCCAACAGCCTCTGAGGAGGCACAAAAATCGATGTCTTCTGTGAATTCAATCCCCGCCCCTGCTAAATACCGCATCACCCACGCATCTTCTCCTTGCGTTGGGCAAATAGCTCCTTGTGCCACAAAAAGGCAGCTGAAAATTCACCTGATGGTTATTACAATCTGCACAAATAACTAAACTCGTAGCTCTCTGGTTAACATCAGTACCAGCGGACACTGTTTCCTATTTTGGAAGAATTGTGCTGGCTTGATGTGACATTAATACTTGGATTAAACACTTGATTTGCGGGAGCATTTTCATCAAACAGTGATAAAGCCAGTAGATCAGGCTTTATTACAATGAAAAGCTTCAGGGAGATGTGTGCACAGATGTGCAGTGAAAGAAGTTTTATGAGGCTCAGATCTGAAGAGGGTACTTTAATTTGCTGGCAGTCTTAGGGGAGGCGACAAAACAGAGCAACCATCGGGTCTGTGAATGTACAGTGCACACTGGTAGGAGGTTGATGAGTTACCTACTCTTCTCAGGAGGCTGCTGAACTTTTACAGTGACACTTACTACAAAGAAAACACAAGAATGTCATGCTTTTAGCGGGACAGAACCAACACTTGTATGTATGCATGAATTGGTATTTATATAGACCCAACCTAGCTATACGTTACATAGGGTGTTGGGAGGCTATCTATAATATCATATAGATCAAGTGGGAATTACACAAATGTATTTCAAGTTCTATATGTCATAGTTTAATCAATTCATTGCAACATTAACTATTAAGCTATGACCGCTCAATACGCCTGACCTTCCACCAACCAACCAGAAATCTTCGCTATGCACACCTCACCCTCGCACAGACACCACAAATCTGCCTCTGCCGATCCAGAGGACGCTCTTTCTCCCACCTCATCGCCAAAGTCTGGAACACCCTCACCCGCCGCCTCACTGACCCACTTCAGGAAGGGACTCAAGACCTGGCTCTTCGACTGATACCTGTAGCACAGCGCCTGGATGCCCCCAGGGTGATTAGTTGCCCTCTACAAGTACGAAATGATTGAATACTAATATTCAATACAAGGCTAACAGTCACAACGCTAGTGGCCATAACCAAGTCTTCATGATTCCTACCTTTGAAAGTCAATTTCAACCTAATGCGGTCATTGTCATAGTATAATTCCAATTCTCAAATTTAAAAACTACCTGCATGCCTTATTGTCAACTTGTAACTTGATTTGACCTTGGTAATATATCGAAACTTTCAAAATCTCGAAACCTACAATTTCCTGTACCCCACTTCGACTTAAGACGTTATATAATGGTTTCTGTCAACTGGACCCCCAATACACACTTCTAAAAAATGCTTCTATACTTTAAATCAGAATTCAGCACACCTTCTTGACAGGCTTTCTTTGCTGCTATGGAACAGTATGGATAATTCACAGCAGGGCTGCCATACCTTGAATGGGAAGAGATAGTCCTTGTAAGGAGGGATACTGTGGGTTTAATGGGGTACTAGCTGCACTTCTTATATGGGTTATTACCTTTCAACTGGGACTGTATGAGGCTTCTTAGCAAGACTGCAATGGGTTATAAGGCAGAACCTGCAATTCACAACAATATTGCTATTTCTTTAATAGGGCAGTTCTGGCTTTTCACAACAGAAATGCTATGTTTAATGGGACTGTTCTAACATAACACAGGAGGACAGCTGTTATTTAGAGAAGGTTTACCAACACCGTTGCAGATCAGCTATAACTTGAAAGAGCAATACTGGCATTTTCTAAAGGGATGCTATACCTGTAATGCTACAGTAGAAACACTTATCTTTATAAATCCTATGCTTTAAAAATGACAGTGCAAGAAAATTTTATCCGATGATGTATTCTTTATTTTAGGAACAGCAACAATACTTCAAAGGAAGGCTGAAAATAATACTTTTTAAGAGAAAGCACCCTCCACTACCCACAACTAGCTGTCCTTCATGATGTATCTGATACACCAGTTGTGACTATTCACTCTGACTGCTGGCTGGCAACTTCACTTGCGGTGGCCAAATGTGTATTCTTCAACATTGGCGACAGCCCTTCACCGCTCCATAACAGGGGTAGTCATGAAAGAATTTCATACAAGCTTAATGATAAGCTTGAAATCTTTGACAGCATCTGGGGAGCCTTCTTAGAATCAGAAGACACTACACCTAGTGACCCTTCTCCCGTTTAACTCCCTTCACCCCCTCCCACCCCATTAGCTGGCATCTAGAGCCACTCAGCTCCATTGGCCCTTAGTGTCTAGCCTGGTGAACTATGCATGTTCTGGTCTACATGGCTTGGTCTATTAGGATTAGCCTAAATCACTCTCCTTTCTCCCCTTTTGTACCAAAACCCCGTTATTACCCTTCAGAAGTTCGGAGGTCTTTTGATGGTGTCTATCTATGCTTACACGTACCTTCTGCATTCAAGCCTTGTATGGTGGTTACGGACAAAGCTGTAAACTTGTTTCCCATACATCAACCCTATTGAGATGCAGTTGTTTCTATACCTGTGTTTCCTACACAAGAATTTCAATAAACACATTTTGCAAATAAATAAAGGGACAGCACCACAACTTCACAGCAAAGCAGCTATAATTTTACCAGTTAAATATTAACAGTGGGTTGGATTCTCAGTAATGAAAACAATGTTTGAACAGGTTTGAGCTCTCCAACAGATATGCTGTAAAATGGCATGATGCGCAATGTAAGTTTTTCTCACACATAGGAGAGTTACCATACAGATAGAAGCAGTGCAAGCTTCACTCAGAAAAACACATCATATACACTACAGGTCTGTGGGGTTGAGGATGAGTCTGGCTGCTGTGTTCTAGATAATCTGGAGTCTTCTCATGAGTGTGGTGGTTGTGCCTGTATAGAGTGTGCTGCCGTAGTCCAGCGGCTTGTGATGAAGGCTTCTGTCATCTTTTTCCTGGTGTTGGTGGGTAGCCTCTTGAAAGTTCTGCAGAGCAGGCGGAGAGTGTGGAAGCAGGCTGAGGAGACAGCGTTGACCTGATGTTTCATGAAGAGTTCACTGTCCAGGATGATAAAGAGGTTGCAGATGTGGTCTTTTGGAGTGGGGGTGGGTCCGAGTTCTGATGGCCACCAAGAGTCATTCCAGGGGGAGGTGTGTCTGCCAAAGATCAGAATTTCGGTTTTGTCAGTATTGAGCTGCAGGCAGTTGTTCTTCATCCAGGTCATTATACAATTGTGGAAATTGGTTTTTGACTTGGTGGGGTCCACTGAGAGCTAGAGGACAAGTTGGGTGTCATCAGTGTAGGAGATGATGTTGATGTTGTGGGTTCTGAGGATGTCTGCAAGTGGAGTCATGTAGATGTTGAAGAGGGTTGGACTGAGGGATGAGCCTTGAGGGATGCCACAGGGGGTGTGCTTGGGTTGTGAGGTGAAGGGTGGGGGACTGATTCTCTGGGTGCACCCTGTAAGAAAACATGCCATCCATCTCAGCTTGTCCTCTCTGATTCCAATCTGGCGCAGTCGATCGATGAGTGTATGGTGGGAGACGGTGTCGAAAGCTGCGGAGAGGTTGGGTGGGATCAGGGCGGTTGACTCGCCGCTGTCAATTAGAGTGCAGATGTTGTCTGTTACGGCGAAAAGGGCAGTCTCTGTGCTGTGCTTGGTTCTGAATCTTGATTGGGAGGGATCCAGCAGGTTGTTTCTCTCCGGGTGTTCGTGAGTTGGAGGTTGATGCCTTTTCCAGGACTTTGGCTTGAAATGGAAGCAGCGAGATGGGGTGGTAGTTCTGGAGCTTGCTAGGGTCTGCAGAGAGTTTCTTGAAGAGGGGTCTGGCCTCTGCCTGTTTCCAGGCATTGGGAAAGGTGGCTGTGGCGATTGAGGCATTGAGGAATGTGGTGAGCTGGGAGCTGATCTTGTCTTTTACGAGGTTGAAAAGTCAGTGAGGGCATGGGTCGGTGGCCACTCCTGAGTGGATGGAGTTCATTAGAGTAGTTGTGTTTGGTGTACTAAGTTGTTCCCATGCAGTAAGCTGGTGGTTGACTGCAGCGGTGATCAAGGGAGATGGGATTCTGCTGGTGCATTGGGGATCGAAGTTGCTGTATATGGTGGCTATCTTGTTGGCGCTGGACTCGATGCAGTGTGTCAGGGCCTCCTTTTTCACAGCTTTGAGCTGGCCATGGTAGTTGTTAAAGGCCAACTTGAAGATAGCTCGGTCAGTGTTGTTTCTGCTGGTGTGCCAACTTCTTTCGAGTTGTTTCCATCTACGTTTCGACATGCTCAGTCTAGGGGTGTACCAACTGTCTCGTCTGGTGGATCTCTACATTTTGGCTGGTTTGGTGGGAGCAACTTTGCCAGTGGCACTCGTGATCCAGGCATTGTTCTCTACTGCCTGATTCAGGCTGGTGGTGACGTTGGGCTGGGTGATGTTAAGGGCGTCGGTCCATTGCTGCTGGGTGATCTTGGCCCAGCTGCAGAAGGGGACGCTGTGGCGGTTGAGGGTGGTGCAGTGAACTTCAGGGGATGGTGAAGTGTACGATGGAGTGATTGGACCAGGTGAACTCTGAGTTGTGGCCATATCTAATTCTGTTGCTGGACGTGAAGATAGGGACCAGCATGTGTCCTGCTCTGTGCGTGGGGTCAGTGACCAGTTGTTTGAGACTGATGTTGTCCATTCACTCCAGGAGGTTAGTGGAGTTGATGTCAGTGGAGGCATCCAGGAAGACCTAGTGTTGGGTATCGATAGTGAGTGTGGTGATGAATTCAATGATTGCGTCACTGAGACAGGTTCGCGGTCCTGGGGCTCTGTAGGGGAGGGTGCCTTTGACGGTGGTTTGAGATGAATCGGCAGCAGCTGGAGGTGAATGATCCCGCTGTGGAGCACGGCAATGCAAGGCAGCAGTAGTTGTTGTATCTGGGGTCCATGGCCCAGAGATCTGCGGTGGAATATCTGTGCAAGTGGAAGGGCCAGAGTTCCTGGCGCTGGGTGCGGATCAGGCATGGACGGGCACAGACGGGCTTGCCTGTTACGCGCCTTCACACACCGGTGGCCCAGCCACACAACAGCCTCCTGAGTAGTCCCAGGAGGTGTGAGGAGCTGTCAGGAAGGCGGGAGGGCGGCGGGCGGGAGGAAAACGGCAGGCCAGCAGCTACCAATAAACAACTGGGCCCTGGGCCAACACTAGCAAGGCAGTACAGAATAAAAAAGAACCAGTTACAGAAAATAAAATGCCGGATGCCAATTAACATTAACAGATGCCAACAGCAGTAAGCCATGCCTGATGAACCGCAGGTCTGAACCAGTGGCCTCGAGGGCTGCGATCTAGGCAGCGGCCTCGAGGTGCTGGGCAGCAGCAACGGGGGAAGTGGCATAGAGACCAGTGGTCAGAGGCTGCAGCAGTATTCAAGCTCTGTTGAGAACTTCAGAGCAAAAGAATTAGATCCATGTGGGTGTTACGAAGTAGCGGGTTCCAATCTTTGTAGGGGTTATGGGGAAGTAAGGTTCATTGTTTGTTGGAGGTTTGAAGCTGCAGGATCCAATCTCTGTTGGTGTTTTGGGGATGATGGATTCACTGTTTCTTTGGCGATTTCGAGCAGTAGGATCCAATCTCTGTTGGCGGCTTGGGCCACAAGTAGGATTCAATCTTTGTTGAAGTTGTGTGTTGGAGTTTTGCAGCTGCAGGTTCCAATTTGTTGGCGATTTGGAGCAGATATATCGATTCTATGTTCTAGTTTCGGAGCAGTAGGATTGAGAGAGTACGGTGAGGGTTCATTCTCTAACAGGGCTCGGGGAAATGGGAATCAAATCTCTGAGGGCTTTACACACTTCCTGTGGCAGCAATTTCAACATCTTTTGGGGACTATGAATGAATGGGGCAGAGGACCAAAGACACAGTTGGGATCCTTGAGCATGAGAGTCAGTGCATTGACTATGTTGTTATGGTACCATCATACAACATAGTCTGCCAACAGGCTAGATCTACTTTTTCTATGCTGATGGAGAAAGATAGACTGGAGCCATGGTATTCAATTGCTTTTGTCCATGACTGTGCACACATTATTAAAAACAAAAAAATCAGACTTAAGGTAATGATATTCCATTGCAAATTAGTGTACTCAATGAAAATATGCCATGCAGCTAAGCGGGGAAATGAAAATAGTGCTGTGGTGAGTGTTAGATGAGGAGCACTGGGAGAGCTGATTGTGGTTTCCAGCACTGGTATAGCAGGGAGTGTTGATGTTCTGTGGCAACATTTGCATGTTATACAGTACATGAATTGAGTGGATTTTTCAAAGAAGTTAGGAGATGCATTGGTAAAGCGATGTGTTGGTCCTAATACTTAATCAGCACAGATTACTGCAAGTAAGCACAAAAACAGAGTGAGAGATAAGTGTGTGGTCCCAATCCTATCAAGCATTGGCAAAGCCAGTAGGTCTCGCCTGGGACCTATTCGCTTTGCCAATGGTTTTTAGTCATGCTGCACAGGGATGATGTGCAGTATCGCTAAAGTACTGTTTTTAAAACCAAAATATTTTTGACACAGGAGGTTGCGTTATTTAGCAGATAAGCGCACCACACATGCCCACGTCTTCAAAATAACACAGGCACTTTTTTAATGATTATTTTTAGTTACTGATCCGAGTTGGATTGATAGCTAATAAGAAAAAAAATGCCGGGGAGGGGGCATGGATGCAAGGGGCGGGGGGCTCAAGAAAAGGAAGAAAAATGGGGACGTGGGCAGGAGGGAGGAAAAATGGGGGATGAAAACAACATCAGAGGGACAGAGAAGCACGCGGCGAGAAAGAGCAACACAGAGACGGTGGTGGGGGGCACAGAGGTACATGGCGAGACAGAGCAACATGGAGTTGGGGCACAGAAGCAAATGCAAATATAGATGAACATGGGGGGTGGAAGAAACTCACAGCAAGACAGAGCAATAGAGGGGGCGGGAGAAGCAGACAAGGATAAAATGAAAAAAGTAGCCCCAAAAAAATCGAGAAGTGCAAGAAATAATAAATGCGCTGTCTTAGGCGAGCCCTAAAAAGGTAAGAATGCTGATCTTTCCAACACTTAGTTAAATCAATATAAAGGCCAAGCCAGTTCCAATTGTAGGGGGACTGAAAGCTATGGTCGATGAAAATTGGCAGAGTTATGTGCGATTCCAAGCACTGTGATCTCAGGAGGTGCTACAAGCCTCAGTAGGGGGCACTGACATAGCCTGATGTGGGTTCCATTATTGGAGTTGTTGGAGAAGGAAAGTGAGACAGATCAGGATTGCCATTTTCGGGTAGGAATGTTTCTATGTTTCAGGAGTTGTTCTAGGATTGAGGTGCATTTGTATAACAGTATTATGTTGTTGATGTAGAGAACGAATTCAGACAAAATCCATATATAAATGTTAAGATAGACACTTACAGTAGGTATATAACTTGGTACAAACTTTAGGTTTTAATGGAGTTGAACATACCTAGATCGACGTCTAATTGGCCTCCGTTTTCCAGAGCTGAATGTAACTCCGAGCTCTCGCATAGATAGGTTTTGAAGTTTGTCATTGTTTGTCGAATTTCCTGTAGCATTTCAGTGCTGGTGAGATGCTGGCTGGGTCCCTTTAACATGGGGGAGAGGAAGCTCTGCAACATTCCCCCAAAAGATGATGATGGGTCATGGGACAAATCCATAACTCTGTAGGTGATCCTCTTTTGCAGGGGGAGTAGGTTCCCAAAGGCACTGCTCACAACCATTAAACTGTGACGCACTTTGTCAGTGATGGTGGCAGAATGGCGCTTCTTGCGGGGTGATGGTAGTGCATTTTGGCTGTCCCCTTCATCCTCGACACTGCTGAAAGATAGGGAGTCCAGCTCAGGTATTGGTGGGAGGAGGAAGCTATCACCAGAAATAAGGGAGGATTCAGACCGAGATTTCATCAGTTTCCAGGTGACAAGGTGACCCTCTTCAATCCACGAGGCCCTATGACGGGACAGGAAGGAAGATTTCTCTGACTCGCCATCCTCAGAGTCTTGTTTTGGAAACCATGGCCCCCTGGCCAATTCTCCCTGTCCTGTGACCTCAGAATCCATCTCCCCAGACTCACGCTGAGCAAGGTGGCGCTGAAGAGTCTTCCTTCTAACGTTGGCTGAAAGTGGGCTCTGTCTGTCTTCTGCTCCTATTTAGGGTGAAGTATGAAAAAGAAGAAATGTGTCAAAAGGAGACACTCACCACACAGTAAGCAGTTTCACCTTCTCAAACTCTTGAATGAAGATCCCCTACAATCCTGACCCGACCTGACCTTGACAACTGATGTCACCCTGCTAATCTGCCCTTGCTACTCAACTTAACTTATGCCTGTCACCAAACCAAACTTTAAATTGCATTACCAACTCATGGCTTCATGCAAAACTGATCCTATTACCTTTCTAACCTAAGGTAGCGTCCCTCACCTGACAGACCTCACCTTCCCAAGTGATGCACTTCTGAAAATTTTACTTTATGTAACTGTCTTAAATAATACTTCTAGTGAAGATCGAAGATAATTTTATAAATTGCAAGTTTTCTGCCAACATAACTTTACACTGCTTGTCAACCTCAGAAATTTCCCAAACATATCCTTACCTCTTTTATAAAAATGAGCACCAATGGCAACCAAAACTCTTCTTCCTAGTATTGGACCTCACCATAACTTGCACTCTCAATTTATGTTTAGCTTCACCTCTAGATTGACTCCTTGACTTAGGACTAGCTCTTGCCTTAACTCTTATTTTCAACAAACCCCCAACTCTTGTCAACTTATCTTCTTAACTTCACACCAACTTCCATCTTACTCTTCATCTCTGCTGAGCACAAGCTTCATTCCAAACTCTTTTTCTCAATTTGGAACCAGGTCAATTTCCTACTCAGTTCCTACTCAGACTAGCTCACCTCTGGATTTAAGACCAACTCTAATTCCGACTCACCAACTCCAACTTAAAAGCATAGCCTCTTGTTACAATAATACCCCATCCAGTTCACCTCATCAGGTGTGGACCAGCCCCAGTTCTAACTCATCTCTGTGACTTAGGTCCAAGGCATTTACATCTTGACAGCTTTAGCAATATAGGACAACTTACCATTCTAAGCCAGCTTCCTTACCATGGCACCTGCTAAGTCTTTGCATGGCTGTGAAGGCTAAGTCACACTCTGCCAGCTTACCATTGTCTGGTTTTCCTGTGTGTTCTAAAAATGGGCAATACTTGAGTAAACTGGTTATGTTTCATGATTTCTGCTCATTTTCAAATGGAGTGTCTAGGATGGGATTGCTAGTGGGTGTACGTGCATTGCACTTTTTTTCCTATACCCAGGAAGGTGTAGTCAACTGGCCCATCCTCGTAAAGTCTGTGCAATTCACCCATGACTGGTGTCTGTACTTTCCCCCAGTGCTTAATTTGTAAACTGTTCACTGACAGGGCCCTCCTCAGGAGGGCACTGCAGCTTGCACCAGTCATTGCCCCTGCCACCTCTGCCAATGACAGTACCAACACAACCATCACACTCCTACAAGTGAGACAATTCAGACTATTTCAGGCCACTCAATGCAATAAGAATGGTATATTCCACATTTTATGTGCATTGAATTATTAAATGCTATGTTTTGTGCTCATCTCAAAATTAGACAAACAGAGCCACTGTATCGTGTTGTGGACTGTCGTAAACTGTCAGTGTTGAGAATTAAGTGCCAGTGCCAAGCATCAGAAACCACGGGCTCAAATTAAGCTCTTCTTTCCCCTCAATGTGGTTACCATGCATGCATGATAGTTGTGTGATTGAGAAATGGTGTGGAGGGTGAATGCTGTCCTAAGGAGGGCATGGTGAAAACCTGCACAAAATGTTTGTCTTTAGCCCTTCCAGGTGGAGGTAAGTGACAATTGACATGCTTCGATCCTTGTGCCTTTGTCCTAGAACCCTATAGTTGCCTGGTGGGCTGACAGAATGTACACCTGCATATTTATCAGTCATCTTCCTCCTGTCAGCACCCCTGAGCTTCCCTTCACCTCTATGTTTGTGCTCTGTGTCATCTAACAATGGGGAAACCTTGGGAGCAAGTGTGACCAGTTGATATCACGCATCTTCCAAGTTCTAGAGAGCCTGGGAAGAAGGGGAAAACCCCCAAAAGATGCCCTGGAGGGAAAGTTATGGAAATATGAACAAAGTTTAGTTGGCTATGACATCTCACCAAGGCTCTGTTATGCACTAGCTCATATACACTTTTGCAAGGTATGTGCTGCCCTCACATGGCCAGTAATATTAATAGAAACTGGAGAAGCCCTTCTACCGTGATATTCCTTGGAAGATCTCTTGGTGTGAGGAAAGAATCAGGCACCTGCCCAGGATGACAAAGAGCTGGACACTGCTGACAAAAGCCTGCACTGAGGTGGACCTAAGGATACCCTTGCAGCTCAGGAGGCCTAATCTGATTGAGATTATGATGATCCTGCATCATCCCTGCACTGTCTTCTACCATACCTGACTTTTCTGAAACATTTATCAGCCTGTTTGAGGCCCATTAGGGCACTGGGCTTTTTCTCCTTCATGCTAAGCCTGATGGTGGTATTCGATTGGATGTAGCTATTAACCCTGACTGCACCGATATACAAGTTCTCTCTTTAGCCTGTACAGTTCTGAACATTATATAAAAAGAAGTTCTGATTAGACCCTAACCACATATCCCAATACCCAACCGGTGACTCTGTGAGTCAGTAAATACCACCAGTACTGTAGGTATCCCATCAAATGAAACCCTTCATGATAAAAGACCACTTTCAAGTTAAAACCCCTTGAAGTTTTGGGAGATGTACTTTGAGTGATAACCCAACTGCAGCGCTAGCAGTTCCCCTTCGTTGAACTGTGATTGTTAGACCAATGTGGCCTTCAACCTGCCTTCTGTCTCCTCCTGTGCCCTGGAACTGTGTCCCATGGTTAATACTGCTACTGAGTCATAGTGAACTAGTGCACTGGCTTCCTCTAACATCACTATTCACTTTGGCAAGAACCTTGTGGTATTCCATCTTAATATCAAATCCAGAACATCGTGTTGCCAGAATACTGTGGCCAAAACATTGAGGACCCAAATATTAATGGGTAAGTACATCTAGGTAACCATAGGTTTAATTTAATTCAGATGTACCTTGATGAGCGATTATATATATATATATATATATATATATATATATATATATATATATATATATATATATATATATATATACTACTAGCGGTCGCCAGTAGGTAGTTATAGTTAGGACCACGTTTCCATAGGAAAAGCATTTTTTGATGTGCTTATAACTTTGGCGTCGTTTGACGAATCTTTACGAAATTTTCCAAAAAGTTCCTCTTTTCAGGTCAGCTCCTATCCTGAAAGTTTGGGGGGGATTCGTCAAGGGGGGGGGCTAAGAAAAAAGGGGGGTCCCAAAACGTGTTTTCTACATGCAATTTCCATAGGAAACTTTAGACAAGGCTACAGGTCAAACTGCTGAACGGAATTACGCCAAACTTGGCAGGGAGAAAGGTCTTGGTCCAGAAAGCACGCTTTTGTTTAAATGGGGTGAATCCGTTGAGTAGTTTTTGAGAAATATCAAATTTTCCAGATATCGATATTTGAGAATTCTGACATCTGATTGGCTGAGGCGTTACGAGCACGAGCTTGCGGCTCATTGGCTGCGAACTGTTGAAACTAGGAAGTGTTGGCAGCCATTTTGTGAGTCAGTCCCTCAGCTCGCATCTCTCCCTCTACAAGGCATTGGGTCCGTAGTTCTACCTCTGCGAGGCAACACTAAAAATAGATACCCCTTTCACGGTCCCTCTCCCCACATCACCAGCTCGCGGCTATGCCTTTAGAAGCCAGTCCATCGGCTCGCAGCTCTGCGACTGCGAGCTGTCAGCCATTTTGTGACTCAGTCCGTCAGCTCGCATCTCTCCCTCTAAAAGCCATCGGGACCGTAGTTCTACCTCTGCGAGGCAATACTGAAAATATCCCGCAGGTCTGTCTGTGCGAGATACCTCTTTTACGCTCCTTCTCCCCACATATCCAGCTCACGGCTATGCCTTTAGAAGCCAATCCGTTGGCTCGCAGCTCTGTGTCTGCGAGCCGTTGGGCCTGCAACTCTACCTCTGCGAGCCACCTCGTTAGCTCGTAGCTGTGTCTGTGCTAGCAGGCCCGTCGGCCCGTTACTCTCCCTCTGCGAGTCAGCCCGTCGGGTTGCAGCTCGGGCCCGCAGCTGTATCTCTGCGAGCCAGCCCGTTAGCTCGTAGCTGTGTCTCTGGTAGCAGGCCCGTCGGCCCGTTACTCTCCCTCTGCGAGTCAACCCGTTGGGTCGCAGCTCGGCGGGCCCGCAGCTGTATCTCTGCGAGCCAGCCCGTTAGCTCGTAGCTGTGTCTCTGCTAGCAGGCCTGTCGGCCCGTTACTCTCCCTCTGCGAGTCAGCCCGTCGGGTCGCAGCTCGGGCCCGCAGCTGTATCTCTGCACCAGGTTTTACAGACGTTATAGTTGGAAATTAGCATTTAAAAAACCTTTGAAATTCACTGAAAAAACCATAGGTTTCAGGGACGTTATAGTTAGCTGGACATTTTACTCGTACAAAACCATAGAAATTCCACCGTTATAGTTAGTTCAGCTAACTATAACTCGCGTACCCGCAATGCACTGCTCATGACGTCACATATTACATCATTCATGACATGGTCAGTGACATCACTGATGACATCACTGATGACATCTCAAATGACATCACTGATGACATCATCCACGTGAAAAACTGATGCATCTCCTCACACTCTAATATAACCTTTAATACACCCACTGTAAAATACAGACAACCATTTTCAAAATCGTTAACACACCAATACCAGTTACTACATACGCACTCACTGATTGCTAGGTCTACACACACATCTACTCATTCATCCATACAATCACTCATGCATGCAGTCACTCATAAATACAACACTATCATATGCACTCATACACCTGTACAGACAATCACACACTGCCACTCATCCATGCAGTTACTTACACACCTACTTAGTCATGCAAAGAATCTATCACAGTCCCATTTACTCACCTATACAATTATACACACACCACCTCACTTATTCATACAGATACTAACGCATACTTACTCTATTATATAATCAGGGATACAAGTACGGACTCATCTATACAGCCAGTCTCGAAATCACCGACTATCATGTAGAGTCCTTTATATACTTCAACTCTCACATACACTGCCTTTTACATATGTAGTTACTTGGACATGTACCACTGAGACATCCATTCACTCACCAACACACCGATACACACACTCACGCACCCATACACGTGTTTCCACATGCACTGTTGAACCCATACATCCAGTGAATCAACCACTCACACATCTATGCACAGAGTCACACACCTCAGACCCACCCACACACACACTCAATCTCCCCCAAAAAATACTCAAACAACCAATCAATAACCTATATAGACACTCATATAGCTACTGACCAACCCATGCAGCAGCTTGCACAACAGACAGACTGATACACACATTCACACAGTTTAGTCACTAACCCATGCATTCAGTAAGACACATTTAATCACTCACTTATACAGTCAGTCACCCTCCTACTAAATCCTCCATCCAGACACTTATACACCCACTCATTCTTCAATACACCTAGGAATATATATAAAACATATTTAAAAATTACAGAAACACACAGTCACAGGATAATGTCATCAGTGATGTCATCAGTGTTGTCATTTGAGATGTCATCAGTGATGTCATCAGTGATGTCACTGACCATGTCATGAATGATGTAATATGTGGCGTCATGAGCAGTGCATTGCGGGTGCGCGAGTTATAGTTAGCTGAACTAACTATAACGGTGGAATTTCTATGGTTTTGTACGAGTGAAATGTCCAGCTAACTATAACGTCCCTGAAACCTATGGTTTTTTCAGTGAATATCTATATATATCTATATATATATCTATATATATATCTATATATATATATATATATATATATATATATATATATCCACCAACAAAAGGTCGCCCTTATGAAAACACCTGCACACAAGAGAGTTTAACTCCATCATTTTTATTATGGGATACAAACAGAACAGGCTCCTTCCTTCAGTTCATCTACTGAAGCCAAACGCGTTTCGGGCAGCACTGTGCCCTTGGTCACTGGCTAAAAACAAAGTCACGCCCAGCATGCAGGGAACACAATTTAAACAGATTACAGAGTCCCTCCCCTGTGGGCGTATGCCACAATGCCTTCTGGTACTCGTGGTTCCCCTTCGTTATCCGCAGTGGGTGCAAGCCGGGTTTGTTGAAATATATATATGTATGTATATGTATGTATGTATGGTATGTATGGTTGTACATGGAAATAATAATTCAAGGCACTCTTTCACAGTGAAATATTCAATTTATTCACGACGTCGCCATGAAGGAGTGCCCTGAATCATTATTTCAGTGTACAAATATTACTATGGGTTCCACAGCCCGAATTCTGGCACTGGTGTATCAGTGGAAGTGGCTAGCAACTTGTGGACAGCTTAAGGATTTCACTCTGCATCCCCCCTGATGATTCAGGTACCCCATGACAACATTGTTGCCCGTCCGGACCTGCACATGATGATTTGACAAATGTGGGGCAAAAGCCAAGAGATCCAAATGAACAGCTTTCAGCTCCTGGTAGTTGGAACAAATACCTGCCTGAACCCTTGACTATTTCCCCTGTTCGGAAAGATCCCCCAGGGTCGCACCCCAGCCTAGCATCCTGGCATCTGTGATCTATCCTGGTAGGCTCCACATGAAAACAATGTCCCTGGGACAAATTCACATTGTTCAACCACCAGTTCAAAATCTCCTGGGCCTGTGGGGGGTCACAGGAATGCCCTGTTGGTAATCCTGGCTACTCGGCAGCCAGTGTAACAACACATGGTTGATCACTGGATATAAATGTAAACAAGCCCAAGGTAGCAACATCAGAGACGCAGATGTAAGCCCCTGAAGTCTCAACCATTGGCTCACTGGGTGACATCTCTGAGACAGTAACTCCTGAATGTCCTTCAACAGAGTCAGTTTCCTGTCCAGAGGCAGGAACACTTTCCCCACTAAAGTCCTGAACTGGGCCCTAATGTAAGTCAGATTCTATGTCAGGGTGAGACATGATTTTCTGAGATTCACCAAAAAGCCCGATCCCACAACACCTTGCAGACTTCCGTGACATGCTGTTCCGCCTTAGAAAAAGAAGAGGAAGAAATCAGCAAATCATCTAAATACAGGAAAATCAGAATCCCCATTCTATGCAAAACACCAATCAGGGGAGATAACGTCTTAGTAAACACCCTAGGTGAAGAACACAGACCAAAAGGCAATACCTTGAATTGCTAATGGTGACCCAGAACACAAAATCGCATAAACCACTGTAAAGTCGGAGGGACTGGCACATGCAGATATGCATCCTGTAAGTCCAGAGATGCCAGGAAGTCCCCCTGATTGATGAAGGGCAGAATGAGTTGAAGAGACATCATCTTGAACTTGACATTGGGAATGTAACTGGTTCAGTCATTTCAGATCCAGGACAGGTCTGAGATTGCCCGAATGTTTTTCCACCAGAAAGAGAGTAGAATAAACTCCCTCCCCTTCCTGAAAATGAGGCACTGGAACGATGGCACTTTTCTTTAAGAAGGGTGTGCACTCCGTCCTTGAGGGCCTGATGCTTCACCCCCCCCCCCACCTTCCCCCCACCAGTAGACAAGGTGTGACTCGGAAAACATCAGGGGGTTCCTTAAACCAATCCTGAACCCCTCTGCCACCACCTGAATCACCCACTGGTCTTTCACGAACTGCTGCTAGACCTTGGAAAACAGAGAGATGGGGCCCCCTACCTGATCGCCTAGCACTGTCATACAGTCAGGGTTTAGACGCAGCCGGGGAAGAGGAAGCTGGCTTCTGGAACCGGGGTTTATCATTGGAAGGGGCACCCAGCCCACGCCCCCTACCACAAAAGGGTTTGTTAAATTTACCCCGGCGGCCTGGACCAAATGCCCTCTCGTTACCAAAGAATTTAGGATGGCCAGCCTTTTAAGGAGCAAGCAGCTTGCGATCCTCAGTGGATTTCTACACCATGTCCTCCAAAGGAGATCCAAACAAATTCACCCCAGAAAAAGAAATTTTCATCAGTAACCCTTACTGGGCGGCATCAGCCTTCCACGACCTTATCCACATCTGACGCCTAGTCGTTATAGACGACCCTGCAGTAGGGGGTCAAAAGAAATGTCTGTCAAAAGTCTGACCTGTTGTTCCATCATAGCCAGAGCAGAAGAGATGTCCCCCCCCTTGTCCATCAACTCCGCCAGAGATTAGAAATCTTTGAGGAGGGATTGAATTGCATAAGAAGAATAGGCATCAGCTCTGATCGTAAAATTAAAAGCAGCAAAAGTGGGTTTAACAGCAGAGTCAACCCTCTTATCAACCGGGTCGGATGGAGAGGCAGCTTCAGATATGATCCTCGAATATATGATGTTTTTTCGCACGCGTTTACAACGCATGCCGTAACAACGCAGTCGTTACAACGACCGCGTTGTTATTTCGCATACCGTTACAACGCAAGTCTGAACAACGACTTGCGTCAGGGGGCGCTGGATGTTGGAATAGTATAATTTACTATTCCAACTCCAGTCTGTGCGGACACTAGGGAAGGTGTTGGATTTTAAATCAACACCTTCTGCCCCCCAACGCAAGTCGTTGTTCAGACTTGCGTTGTAAAGGTATGCGAAATAACAACGCGGTTGTTGTAATGACCGCGTTGTTATGGCATGCGTTGTTAGGCATGCGTGGTAAACGCTGTTTACCATGATCCTACCGTGGGAGGCCAACCCCGCCATCAAGGAATTCACCTGAACAGATGCCGGGAATATGTCTGCAAAGCTCTGCAACAGATATCGTTTGGCCAAAAACGTGGAAAAACGTGTTTGTCCACATTCTTCCATTCATTATCTAACATCTTTTGTACAGAAGAATGGATCTGTAAGGATTCAGGTTCCTTACGTTGATTATGGGAGAAAACAAATCATAATTTTCCTCAGGAATCACAGCATCTGGAAATACCAAATTCAGGTAAATACGCAGAAGGAACTCCTTCAACTTGATCATGCCATGAGCGATGTAATATGTGGGGTAATTAGCAGAGCATGGCAAGGGAGTGAGTTATAGTTATCTTAAAGCACGAGTTATAGCTACTTGACATAGCTATAACGAACAAGTTACTTACCTTCGGTAACGATATAGCTGTAAGAGACATAGATTAGTTATGGATTCCTCACCTTAGAATTACCCCCAGGCATCAGACTGGATCAGGAGAATTTTTCTTCAGCAGTACCCCTGCGCATCGATAGGTGGCGTCGGTCGACTCTGTGTTCGTCGTTGGCATCGTGGTTGCCGGAATTACGTCGCGTTATCTACTTAGACGCCGCCCTCGCGCGTTGACGCCAGTTCTTTAAACGACATTCCACACCAGAAGCGCAGAGCCATGCAAGACCCCTACCACTGGTGCACAAAACTAGGGCCCTGAAAGGGAGTCCCTTACCCTAGAAGTCAGTTCACAGAACGGGGAGGATGGGTGGGGCGGTGAGGAATCCATAACTAATCTATGTCTCTTACAGATATATCGTTACCGAAGGTAAGTAACTTGTTCATCTGAAAGAGACAATTAGTTATGGATTCTCACCTTAGAATAGATACCCCAGCAATACGAACCCCGGAGGTGGGTCTGTGAACCAAGTTCACACCAGAAAGTCCTGGAGAACTGAACAGTCAAAGAAGCTGTGTCTCCGGACTTGGCTGTCCAGGCAGTAGTGTTTGGTAAACGTGTGCAGTGAAGCCCACGTAGCTGCCTGGCAGATGTCAAGAAGGGACTCCACGTCCCAAAGCAGTAGTGGCTGCCGTCGCCCTGGTGGAATGGGCGCGCAACCCCACTGGAGGTTTCTTTTTCGCTAAGGAGTAGCAGATTTTGATGCAAAGAACGACCCATCGGGATATGGTCCGTTTCTGCATGGCCCGACCTTTCTTGGCACCCACATAGCCAACAAAGAGCTGGTCATCCACCCAAAATTGTTTTGTGCGATCCAGATAGAACAAAAGCGCATGTTTCGGATCCAAACGGTGGAACCTCTCTTCCTCTTTAGAAGGATGTGCGGGCGGGAAGAAGGTGGGCAAAGTGATGGTCTGTCCTATGTGGAAAGAGGTAACCATTTTGGGAAGGAAAGAAGGCCTAGTGCGAAGGACAACTTTGCTCGGATTAACAGGCAGGAAAGGAGGTTTAGAAGAAAGGGCTTGAAGCTCACTCACCTGCGAGCAGAGGTGATGGCAACCAGAAAGGCAGTCTTAAGAGTCAGAAGTCTGAGAGGACAGTTATGTAGCGGCTCGAAAGGAGCGCACATTAGATAGGTGAGAACCAGGTTCAAGTCCCACTGGGGCATTACGAAAGGGGTTGGAGGAAACAAGTGAGTAATGCCCTTAAGGAAGCGATTTACAATAGGGGACTTGAAAAGAGAAGGCTGGTCAGGCAGCCGAAGGAAGGCCGAAATGGCCGAAAGATAGCCTTTGAGAGTGCCCAGAGTGGAGCCCTGCTGGGCCAAAGAAAGAATGAAGAGGAGAACCTCTGAAAGGGGGGCAGAAAGGGGATCCACAGCCTTTGCTGCACACCATGCCACAAACTTTTTCCATCTACAGGTGTATACCGTTTTGGTGGAGAGACGCCTGACTGCCAAGATAACATTACAGACTTCGGGAGGAAGGTCGAAAGCTGTCAACTGTCGCTGCTCAATCTCCACGCAAGGAGGTGGAGGCTGGACAGGTTCGGGTGGAGGACCGTCCCCTGCTGCTGCGACAGAAGATACACCCGAAGAGGCAGTCTGATCGGAGGCCATGTGTAATAGCCCGGGATACCATACTATTCATGCCCAATCCGGGGCCACGAGAATGGCTTGGGCCCGGTCGTGCTTGATCTTCTTCAGCACTCTGGGCAGAAGTGGTACAGGCGAAAAGGCATATAGAAGACCGCAGCGCCACTCACGACGAAAAGTGTTGCCTAGCGAGTGCCACCTTGGGAATTCCAACGCGCAGAACTGCTGACATTGCGCGTTCTCTTCGGTGGCAAATAGATCTAACCAAGGTTCTCCCCATTGCCGAAAGAGACCTTGCACCATCTCCGAGTGAAGACGCCATTCGTGATCCATCATGCACCTGCGGTTGAGTTCGTCCGCCCTGGCGTTCAGAGAACCTGCCAGGTGTTGAACCACCAGAGATACGCCCTGATGTTCCAGCCATGTCCAAAGGCGGAGAGCCTCTTGACATAGGGTCCACGACCCCACCCCGCCCTGTTTGTTGCAGTACCACATGGCGGTGGTGTTGTCCGTGAACACCTGCACTACTCTTCCCCAGACAGAGGAAAAGAATGCCTTTAGTGCAAGACGAATCGCCCGAAGCTCCAGAAGGTTGATGTGGAGCCAGGACTCCGCCAGAGACCTGAGGCCTCTGATCTCCACCTCTCCCATGTGGCCGCCCCACCCCAGCAATGATGCATCTGTCACCACTGTGAACTCTGGTTGCGGAAGGGAGAGGGATCTGCCGTTGACCCAATCCTGGTTCGTTAGCCACCACTGCAATTGGCGTGCAGTGCCCTCCGAGATCTAGACGCAATCGGAAAGATTCCCCTGATGCTGTGCCCACTGGAACTTCAGGTCCCACTGCAGAGCCCGCACATGCCACCTGGCATAGTCCACCAGCAGGATGCAGGAGGCCATGAGGCCCAGTAGCCTCAGGGTCATTCTGCCCGAAACCCGGGATAGAGGCTGAAAGATCGGAATCATAGCCCGAATATCCCAGACCCACTGCTCGGGAGGAAAAGCCCGAAACTGCACTGTGTCCAGAACTGCTCCGATGAAAAGGAGCTTTTGAGAGGGAATCAGGTGTGACTTCGGCACATTGATGGTGAACCCCAGCGAATGCAGGAGGTCGGCTGTAGTCTGGAGGTGGGAGACGCCAGCCTGGGGCAAGCCTGCCTTCAACAGCCAGTCGTCAAGGTAGGGGAAGACTGGAACCCCTGATCTGCGCAGATGAGCTGCGACCACCGCCATCACTTTCGTGAACACCCGAGGGGCGCTGGTAAGGCCAAAGGGGAGCACGGTAAACTGAAAATGCTTGTGGCCTACCGTGAACCGCAGGTAACGCCGGTGGGCCTGCAGGACGGGGATGTGAAAATAAGCGTCCTGCAAGTCCAACGCTACCATCCAGTCTCCAGGGTCGAGGGCAGACAGGACCTGAGCCAGTGTCAACATTTTGAACTTCTTCCGGAGGAAGCGGTTGACGTTCCTGAGATCCAAGATAGGACGCAGGCCCTTGTCCTTCTTGGGAACCAGAAAGTAGTGGGAATAACAACCACATCCAACTTCTGGGGCAGGAACTCGCTCGATGGCTCCCTTGGCCAAGAGAGCCATAACTTCCTGTTGGAGAAGGGCTAAGTGATCCTCCGACATGCGATGGGTCTGAGGTGGCATGGATGGAGGGGTTGTCTCGAAGGGGAGGGAGTAGCCCCTTCGGACTATCTGCAAAACCCACCTGTCCGACGTGATGTTGAGCCAGTGGGGGAGGTGATGGCGAATCTTGCCGCCCTCTGGTGATAGGTGGCCCGGAAAGGTTGGACTAGGAGGGCTTGGAGGCTGCTGCAGAGGGGACGCTGGTGGACTGGCCCGCCCGCTGGCCCCCAGACCCATTATGGTGGGACCCACGTCCCCGGCCGCGCAGAGTCTGAACAGCTTGCGCAGGCCTGTGGCTCTGGGCAGAATGTGGTGGGGCACCCCTTCCGTAGCCACGAAAGGGGCGAAAAGTGGACTGCGCTGGGCGGGAGGTTGATGCGAGGCCCAAGGACCTGGCCGTATCCCTGGAGTCCTGGAGTCCTTAAAGCGCTCAAGCATGTTGACCGCCCTCCTCCGTAGCCACGGTAGGGGGAGAAAGCATGCCAAGTTCTGGGGAGGTGTCCAGACCACTGGCCTCACCCAACTCCTCTCTCCAGTCCGGTTCTTCCAACTGGTCTGCTAGAGGGTCCACAGACCCCTCCCAGTCCTCCTCACCCTCCTCTGGTAGCCACTCAGGGAGATAGGGAACACCAGGGGAGAACAATGGCACAAAAGTACCGGTTGGCGCTGGTCCCAATGTTGGCCCGACTCCGTGTCTACATCGAGGGGGAGGCTGGAGTCGACGTCGGCTGGGGACATAACCGGCGTCGGAGGGGGCGGAGGCGTCGTCAATGGATTCGGCACCAGAGGAGGTGTCACGAGGTCGACCGGCGCCGATCCGGATCCAGGCCTGGATCCTTGGGGGCCCTGCGGCACGGAAGCCGCCGGCATCGAAGGCCTAGAGCCCCCAGCCGAGTCCACGGGGCCCGAGGGCGTGCCGGTGGAGTCGGGCTGCCCAAAGATAGAATGTAAGGCTTCGTAAAAGCTGCGAAGCTGGGCAGGGGTCGCTCCCGCTCCCGGAAAGGGAGGGAAGGCCGGAGTCGATCCAACAGGCTCTACGGGCGGAGCCGGACGACTACCTTCCGCATCCGGCGTCGCGTCGGCCGACGGACGGGGAGAATGCGAAGAGCGACGTTGCTTCTTCGCCTTCTTCTTGTGCTTCAACTTACCCGAAGACGAAGACTTCGATGACGAGTGGTGGTGGTGCCTCCGCGACCTCCCTCACGTCCGGGACCTTGAACGGCGCGGAGCCGACTGCCAGGCCTCGAGAAGCTTTCGGGACCTCTCCTGCAAAGACTTCGGGTTCATGGCCTGGCAGTCGGAGCACAACTTCGGGTCATGGTCGCGCTCCAAGCACCAAAGGCACACGAGGTGCGGGTCCGTGACCGACATCAATTTGCGACAGGAGTCGCAAGCCTTGAAGCCGGTCCGGCGTGACATCCCTACATGCACCAGGAGTCGAATGACTCAAAAAGATGTTGACAAAAGTCAAAAAAACGGAGTCCAAAAGTGACTCGAGGTACCGTTCTCTCCGGATCTGCGCTGGCTGGCGCAGAAAAAGAAAGAACTGATGTCAGCGCGTGAGGGCGGCGTCTAAGTAGATACCACGACGTCATTCCGGCGACCACGACACCAACGACGAACACGGAGTCGACCAGCGCCACCTATCGACGCGCAGGGGTACTGCTGAAGAAAAATTCTCTGGATCCAGACTGACGCCTAGGGGTAATTTTAAGGTGAGGAATCCATAACTGTCTCTTTCAGATTGGTGAATTTCTGTGGTTTTGTTTGCTCAAAATGGCATGTTTTAACTGACATTTTCACCTGAATATAATGTCCCTTTAACCTTTTTTTCAGTGAATTTCGAGTTTTTTTTTAATGTTAAGTAATTTTTCATTACCATACGTAAAGCCAACCCCTGCCCCGCATGGCCTTTGGTTGTGTGCGGTGGATGGTTGGCCAGAGGGACCTAGTTGGCACACCCCCCCACAGGCAGCCAACCCAATGCTGCAGGGTTGGCAACAAGGCCTGACCTGAGGCCAAGCCTTGTCGCCAACCCACCCAGAGGCAGCCAATCCCCCCCAACACATGTAGCCAACCCCCACGGTGTGCATAGCGTGAGATTGGTCGCATAGCCTGGCATGCAGACACGCCCTGCGTCCAGCTGCACACACGCAGTCACCTGAAGGCAGCCAGCCCCAACATCGCTCATGGCCTTACGTCGTCCGTGGCGTTAGCTGCAGGGTCTGTCTTGCAGCCAGGCCCTGCGTAAAACTCCCCGCATGCAGCCAACCCCACGCTGCACACAGCTTTTGGCCGTGCACAATGGGGTGTTGGCCACATGGCTTGGTCTGCTGCCAGGTCCTGTGGCCAAACCCCAAGCAGGCTGCTAAGCAGACACCGTGCACAGCCTTTAGCGTGCACAGCGTTGTGTTGACCTTCGGGCCCTGGGGGCCCCATCCCCTGTGGCTAACATATATATTAAGGACAGGGGGTGCACCCCTTCCACGACCCTTAATTGGCCCCTGGGACCCCATCGCTGGGGCCAGTTCCAATAAAAAGGTGAGGGTGGTCCGTGTGGCCTCCCTCCCCAAGCCTTAAAAGGCCCCAGGGACCCCATCCCTCATTGCCAAATATAATTTTTTAAAAAGGGGGGTGCATGGCCCGAGCCTGATTAGGCCTTGGGAACCCATCCCTGGGGCCGTTCCTTTTTTTAAAAGGGGAGAGGGGCCACACGACCCCACTCCCAGAGCCTTCTCAGGCCCCAGTGACTACATCCCCAGGGCCTTTTTTGATTTTTATTGGCCTCCCTGAGCCTCATTAGGCCCTGGGTACCACATCCCATGGGCTGTATATATTTTAAAGGGAAATGGGGGCACATGCCCCACTCCCTGAGCCTGTTATGGCCCAGGGGACCCCATCCTCTGGGCATCACTTTAAAATAGGTGGGTGCCCACCAGGGGCACCCACAAGCAACACATTGGGGAACGCGGGGGAGTCCCAGTGCCCCCACGGCCCAACCAGCTCTCTGCAAGCTGCGGGAGCCAGCTTGCTCCCGCTCATATGTAAAGCCAACCTCTGCACATGGCCATCAGCCTGTGGCCAGGCCCTACAGCCAGACACACGCAGGCACCCAACCCCATGCCACACACGGCCAAAGGGTTGGCCTTTGGGCCCAGGGCACCCCATCTCCCGGGTCTTTTTTTTTAAAAAATGAAAATGTGAGGGGGACGTAATCCCTTTCCCCTAGCCACTTCGGGCCCCAGGGACTCCATCCCCGGACCCAAGTGATATTTGTAAAGTGGAGAGGGGCACGTGGCCATACCTCCCTGAGCCGGAAGGAGCCCTTGGGCTTTTAAGGGAGGGGGTGCACAGCTCCCCGTCCCAAGCCAATAGTGTTCCCGGGGACCACAGCAAAAACATAAATATCGAGGGGATGGGGGGCATGCAGCCCCTCTTCCCATGCCTTAATAGGCCCCAGGGACCGCATCCCCCAGGCCAAATTTCAATAATAAGTAGAGCAACCGGCGAGGCCCCCCTCCCTGAGCCTTTATAGGCCCCGGAGACCCTATCCCGAGCCTTAATAGGTCCCAGTGACCCCATCCCCCTGGAGTCAATTGTCATTATAAGGGTGGGGGTTATGCAGACCCCTCCCTGAGCCTATTGTGTCCCTAGGGACCCCTTCTCCCGGGGCCTCACTTATTTGTAGGTGGGTGCCCCATTGTCCACCTGGGGCACCCACCAAGCACAAATTTATGGGCTGGAGGGGGAGCCCCAGGGTCCCTGTGGTACCAGCCGGCTCCCTGCATGCTGTAGGAGCCGGCATTGCTCCTATCCAGCAGGAGCAGCTGTCTTTTGCTTGTTCCCGCTGGGCGAGAGCAGCGTGTCTTTTTCATAATGTCCCACCGAGTGAGAGCAGACATGGCATCCCTAGCAGTGCTCCTGCAGGCAGGGAAGGCATGTTTGCTACCACTGGTGTCCCGGAGGTGGGCTTCCCAGGACACCGTCTGTGAACTGGCCCCGGGGATGGGGTCCCCGGGTTCTTATTAGGCCTATGGAGGGCCATGTGCCCCCCCCTTTAAAGTTGTGTTTTGCCTTGGGGGATGGGGTCCCCGGGGCTTTTTAAAGCTCAGGGAGGGGGAGCATGCACTGCCTCCTCCCCTTTTAAATGACACGCGTCCCATGGGGATGGGGTTTCTGGGGCCTATTAAAGCTCAGGGAGAAGGGCGTGTGGCCCTCCCCCCCTTTTAATAATAGACGGCCACAGGGGATGGGGTCCCTGGAGCCTAATCATGTTCGGAGAGTAAGCCACATGGCCCCACTTCCCTTTTTAATGACACACAGCCCCGGGGGATGGGGTGCCCGGGACCTAATAAGCCATCAGTGTTGATGTGGTGGCATCTAATCAGATCTGAGTATGAACTCTGTCAGATCTGCAGAGCCCTGAAACATGAAATAAACATTTTTTTTTAGCATTAATTGCTCTAAAGCTACTGAACGGATTTACACCAAACCACAAAAGGCAGTCTGTCTGAACCAAGTTCTAGCTTTCTGCCAAATTTGGTGAAAATCCGTTCAGCGGTTTGGGCTGTAGCTGTGTCTAAAGTTCCTAAGGCAAAATGAATGGACAAAATGCGTTTTGGGACCCCTCCTTTTCTCGGCCCTCGCTTGACGAATCACCCCCAAACTTTCCAGGAAGGAGCTGAGGTGATTTTTTTTTTTTTTAAGTTTTGTGAAGATTTATCAAACGGCGCCAAAGATATAAGCACACCAAAAAATGCATTTCCTATGGTAAGACAATACTAACTATAACTACCCAGTGGTGACAGCCACTGGGTAACAGATTAACAGATGTATATATATTACTACTGGGGGTCGCCAGTAGGTAGTTATAGTTAGGACCTTGTTTCCATAGGAAAAGCGTTTTTTGATTTGCCAATATCTTTGGCGCCGGTTGACGAATCTTTGTGAAATTTTGAAAACTAGTGATCAGCTCCGGTCAGCTCCTGTCTTGAAAGTTTCGGGGTGATTCGCCAAGCGGAGGCCGAGAAAAAAGGAGTCACAAGAAAACAGTGAAACAAAGGTGAAAAACAATAAAAGGGGGCAGGGTAGAAACACCCTGACCCTCTAGGCCTGCTCAGGGGGTCCCACAAGGACCCCCAGGGCCAAAAAAAGCATTTTTTTTTTAAACGGCAGAATTTGCGTTGGGGTCGCGAATCATGCCGTGAAAATAAAAAATAAAAACGAAGCGTGGGCTCCCGCGCTTCGTTTTCAAAAAGCCCCCGGGTGGGCCAGGTCTCGGGAGCAAACATTTATTTGCGGGGGCCCGTGGGGGCCCCCCCAGCCCCGGGGACCGCCACCTCCCGGGGCTATGTAAATTAGGTGCAGGAGGGCACGCGGCTCTCCCGCAGCCCCAGGGACCCCCACCCCCCGGGGCTTGTTTTAAAATCTGTGGAGGGGGGCTCCCAGGCCCCCCCAAGCCCCGGGGACCGCCACCCCCCGGGGCTTTATGTAAACATGCGCGGGGGCACATGGCCCCCCCGCTGCCCCGGGGACCGCCACCTCCCCGGGGCTCTTTTTTTAAAATAATTTTAAACATGTATGGGGGCAAGAGCTCCCCCACGCGCCCCGGGGACCACCACCTCCCGGGGCTCCAATTATTCAAAATTGGGGGTCCGTTACGGACCCCCGTGCCATGGGGACCACCTCCTCCCCGGGGTTTTTAAATGGAGGTTGGGGGGCCGCCCGGCCCCCCTCCTGGAGCCCGTGATGGCCCTGGGGACTGCCACCCCCCAGGGCCGGCTCCTGCAGTGTCCCGGGGTGCCCACCCCCGGGACACTGCTGTTTGCTATGGCAGGGCGGGAGCCGTGCGGCTCCCGCCCTGCCATAGCAAACACTGGTTTGGATTTTGAAAGCGAGAGCAGGTTTCCTGCTCTCGCTTCCAAAATCCAAAGCAGATTGCTTTTCCACAAGGGGAGCTGCATGTCAGCAACTCCCCGGGTGGAAAAGCAATGCCGGCTCCCGCAGGAGGCGGTGAGCCGGCGGGACTGTGGGGGCATTGGGGCTCCCCCCACGGTCCCATTCACAGAGGCCAGGCCCCGGGGGATGGGGTCCCCGGAGCCAGAAGTGGCCCGGGAGGGGGCCACGCAGCCCCCCTCCCCGTTAATTTAAAAAAAAATAAGAGGCACAACCCCGGGGGATGGGGTCCCCGGGGCCAATAGAGGCCTCAGGAGGGGGGCCACGCAGCCCCCCTCCTTATAAAATATATATTTTTTAAAACAAAAAATTGTGGCCATGCCCCGGGGGATGGGGTCCCCGGGGCCGAAATTGGCCTTGTGAGGGGGGCCGCTCGGCCCCCTTCGGCCCTGGGGGATGGGGTCCCCAGGGCCCCAAAAATTGTAAAAGAAGGGGGGCCACAGAGCCCCCCTTCTACAAAAAAAATTTCAACAAAAAGCCAGCATCGCACCGGAGGCCCCGCCCCCTCCCTGCAACACTCAGCAAACGCACCCCCTGGCGCGTTTGTAAGTTGGGGAATTAATTCCCCTTGAATACTGGGGGTCCCTGGGGGCCAACTAGCCCACCAGGTACCTCCAGTATGTGCCACACGGCTGCTTTGCAGAGAGGCGGTCTGAGGCCACGCCCCTTTTTACAACTCTCTGCAACGCAGCTCTGTGGCGCTTACTGAAGGTACCTGGTGGGCTAGTTGGCCCCCAGGGACCCTCAGGATTCAAGGGGACTTAATCTTACAAGTTACAACGCGCCAGGGGGCGCGTTTGCACAGTGGTGCAGGGAGGGGGCGGGGCCTGATATGGCAAGTGTGCAAACCCGCCCCCTGGCACGTTGTAACTTGGGGGATTAAGTCCCCTTCAATCCTGAGGGTCTCTGGAGGCCAACTAGCCCACCAGGTACCTCCAGTAAGCGCCACAGAGCTGCGTTGCAGAGAGGTGTAAAAAGGGGCGTGGCCTCAGACCACCAGGGCGCGAGTTATAGTTAGCTGAACTAACTATAGCGGGGGAATTTCTATGTTTCGGACTAGAGAAATGTCCAACTAACTAGAACGTCCCTAAAACCTATGGTTTTTTCAGTGAATTTCTAAGGTTTTTTAAATGCTAATTTCTAACTATAACGTACCTGAAACCTATGTTTTTTTCAGTGAATATATATATATATATATATATATATATATAGTATTTCTATGGCGTGAACATAGCCAAAAGGCAGCGATCAAGGTACGTGAATATAGGATCATGAATAGTAAACCTATACTTACTTTTATGCACTTACCTTCTTGGTATTTTGTTCCTAAATATTTTTCCCCTGATATTTTGTTAGCACGATGTTTCTGTACTCAGTATTTCAAAAAGCAATCTCACTTGTTAAATTTGGGGTTGGTGGTTTGGATCATTCTGCATTTTTTGACTATTTTTATTACATACTCAGCCACATGGGCCAAAGTTCACACAGAATTATTTAGCCTTGAACCCAGAGCTACCGAGTAAGGGGGACAATAGCTGGGTATTACTGTCAATTGCATGCATTGCAGTATTGTACCTGGCACCTATGCAACATTAACTGAAGGAAAAAATAACCACTGTAATCTGAGAGTTTGTGAAGACTAACAAGAACACCCAAACCTATAGAGTAGCATTAGACACAGGCACCGTCTTATTTGATTTGTAGGTTTTACTGCCTAAGAACTATACTTGTGATTGTCTTCAGTTTTAAGCTCAATAAATTGCTAATGCTTGCCTTTTTAAATTGATCTTCAGTTTAAATGCCTTTATTTTCTATGGCTAAATAAAGTACCTATTATTTTTCAAACTCATAGCCATGACTGAGTAGATTGTTTGTTGACTGTGATTACTTGTGTTACACAGAATCTGACCTTTAAGGGATCTACCACATACTGGAGTAAGCCGTTTCCAGATTACTGCTCACACTTTTAGCCCTTGGAAAATCGAGTGCACAAAGAGAGTAACTCAGTTACCCAAGCGGAGTGTAAAAGCACCAGAGGTCCAGAGACAACAGTGGTAAAAGATAATTTCCTCTGACTGCCCCCAGGGCCCTGAGAAAAGGTCTCATACCTTCTCTTTGACTAACTCCTTTCGTGGACACTAGTTAATCCTGGATCACCTAAATCTACTTAGTACCAGCATCAGTTCTCACTTATTTTTTTTAACTTTTTCAAACTCTCATTCTTAAGTCATCTGTTTGATGAAGGGCATCTCATGTTCTAGCCCTTCTTCTAGATATAGGACCAAATCTAGAACTAACTTACATCAATTCAAAACAAATGCAACTCGTAACTCACCTATTGAAACTATGAGATTCTGCTACCCTGATTCTGACTCCTCTTGTTAACCACCTGCGGGCACACCTCAACAGAGTACTCCTGTCATGAGATTAGGTATTATCCTTGCATTTTATCAGATACACCTTCTTCAAAAAGACTATTCTCACAGGAAGACCTTACCTGGGAATGGTCCTTCCATCTCATTTTCCTCTGGTCGAGCTGCCTCGGGAGCATTCTCATCCCCCTGAGTTGACGGCACAGAAGCAATGGAAATCTTCTTTGCTTTTACCTTGGCACTGACCCGGTTCCTCTGGTTGTTCAGCCTGATGGTGGACCTAGTCCGGCTCCCTCTGGACCCTGGCTGGTCCTGGGAGAGCCAGCCATCGCCATGCTCATCCAAAAAGAGTGGGTTGATGATGCAGAGAGCCCCCTTCTCAGAGATGATCTGGATTCTGCACAGCGACTGCTTTTGAGTGTCCTCAGCAGGTCCAGGGTTCAACATCACCTCCCCTTCTGCGGAACCTGTCATGCTTAAGAACTCTTTGCTGGGAGCAGGAGATGCTGTCCAAAACTCTGATAGAAAATCCAGATAACAGGACACATTAACATTAGGATAGCCTCAAAAAATAGACAAATAAAGGACATAGAAACACAAGGCACACAGAGTCACTGTTACAGTCAAAATTACCAGGAGGGACTGTGGAACTGGGGCGCACATGGCTGTCAAAGAATAAGTGTGTAACCAGTGAACAGAGTGAAAATCACTACAAGTTAAATGCCTATAAAACAGAGAAGGTCACCGCTGTCACACCACCTGTACTGGGTGGGGGGGGGGGGTATGGATAAAGCTGTGTAGAGGCAAGGAATAATCCTTACCGTTAGGGCAGCAGGTGGAGGGAGAGTGGGTGGAGGGGAACTCCCTCAAGAGTGACAACAATCTGATGAACATACTGACAGGAGGTACCCCCTGCAGACCATCCACAGGACAAGGTTGAGCCTCATATTCAGAGAATCCCATTCGACAAGCAGTGATCCCACAATAAGAACAGCAGTGGAGAGGCACAGAGTGATCTCCTAAAAAAGAGCAACAAAGGAGTCAGGAAATGGCCCCCGCAATCTATGCACCCTTGGGGGCAAGGACTGATCTCTTCAGCAAGAAGACCCAGTGGGAGACGTAAGGACCCTGTCACCTGAACACCCTTTGGGACAACTTCCGATCCCTTCCAGGCGCTGTACCAGTTGACCATGCGATGTGGGTCGATGGACAGAGAAGTAACCAGCCCAGTCTCCTTCACAAAACACACGGGGATCCGTGAACCAGCGGTGAAACTCAAGAAGCTATTGGCGCCAATGATGGCAGGGTTGGTGCGAAGGATTCCGTTGCCTTAAGTAAAGTGTCATCTTGATGCCACGGCTGCCTTTCAGAATATCGAGGCATTAAACATGGCCCTACAAACATCTCAACTACCACTCGTCAACATAATGAATAGCTAAGAACAGATACCGATATGTACTTGCCTTGAAAATATATAACGATGGACAGTATTCTGCAGTCCATATTTTTGTAGGTCGTGTGAAAAACTATATATTCTGGAAGAACGTCACCCTGGGTGATTGCATAGGCATTCCTAGAAGTGACCGGGGGCATTCACTAAGATTCGTGCAGCAGGAGCAGTGGCAGCAGGGCTCAAGGATGTGACCGGCCAAATAGACTTCAGTAAGGATATCTTTAGGTGTTTAATTGGGATGTAAGCCTGTAGGGGCCTTTCACTTCCTGGTGTTTGGGCCCAAGGCACCCTTGCTCCGCCACAGATGGTCAGGAGACGCAACACAATCAGAACAGGTACAGAGTTTGTCAACATGCTCAAAGCAATGACCACGACCAGGTTATCGAAGGACGCGTCGCTGCCTCGTTTCCCAAGTCCATGCGTGACAAACTGCTCCGGAACAGTTTTTTTTTTTTTTTTAATTTGGGGGATTTGTAGTCTTGTTTATTCCATTATAAAACCTGTATTACAAATCTCAGAATTCAAAGGGAAAACGGCCTGGGCCAGCTAGGTCCTCGAGCACGGACCTGGTAAAACTTGGCAGCATCAAGGTCCGTGGTCGCCACCCCTCCCCGTGCAACAACGCTGTAGAAAAAAAACAGCAAATAAAAGTCATAAAACCCTCTCTTCGCTACCCTGTCTGTGCTGCGGAGGCTCAGCGTGACACTCACTCAGTCCGAGCGCGGCCATGGCCTGCAGGTGGGCTCTGCTCCCGGCGCGGAGGAAGGAAGGTGGCGGCGGGCGCAGGACGCTGGGCAGGACATCTCTGAAAAGCAGAAGAGTTGGGTGTGTTTCGCCGTTAGTGCTGTGTCTCAACCAGTTCCTGCGTTTCTGTCACAGTCAAGAGTCCTCCGCACTGACCCCTCCCCCCGCCACCACTCCACTTCCCCCTCGTTACGTTACTTCTCACTCACTGTGTTCTCGCCTCCCCCACTTTCACCTCGCGCCACTGGCTTCCATACACAGACACACCCCGCAACAACGCCCCTTCCATACAAGGCAGTCATAACACTCTCGGGTTCGACACACGCATGCTGGATTGCACACTACCAGCAGCATCGCTGCTTATATCCTGGACATACTCTGCTAATGGCAGCGAAGCTCTGACATCACAGCAGCGCTGCCGTCGAAGTCATGACATCACAGCATTACTGTTAATGACATGATTTTTTCCGCAGGCACCTTCCTTCCTCACCATATCCCCCCACCCCCTGTATTTATTGGCACCTGGCAGTATTAACGTGTATTACAGGTGGTATTCATATTTGAAAATGAGAGGGCATGCCCGATGCCCCCACACCCCAGATATGTATACGCACCAGATTACCTCACAGAAGGTCAAATTCATTCTCGTTTTTTTTTGTAATTAGAATTACAGGATGTTGAACCGACGCCGGGATTCGAACCTGGTTCCCCCAAGTCCAAAAGGCAGCTCTGGTCATTAGTTCACTCCTTGCCCCGAGCACCTACCCCCATGCTGTGGCAGACAGACCAACAGTACAGCACTGGGTGAGTAATGTCTTTGGTGAGCAGTGAACCACCTATGGTCCGCTGGAACTCAATAATGACAATTCCTAGGGCAACTCGATTCATACTTAAGATGGATTCCACTATTCTTTCTGAGCCAGGTGTAAAAACAGCTCCATTTCAAACATCTAAACAGTATCTGGCACCACAGACAGACTGTATGGCACAGCCTGAGTATGGTGACAGTGGCCCATATATACTAAAGCATTTTCCCGTAAACACGGAATGAGAAAACCCCTTTGATACACCAAGCCTAGTGTAAGGAAATTGCCCTGGAGTCAAAAAAGGACAGGTCATTTTCTCAATCTGGTTAATGCTAGATGAGCCAGATGACATTATGTACTTTTGGGCCGCTCCCTTGATGGCTCAAGAATGCATCATTCACACACAAAAAGGAAGGGGAGAGGGTACGGTGCTCACCTACTCCAAACCCCCAATCAAATACTTTAACACGCTATGAGGAGTAGGGAGTGAATGCACGTGGTGTTGTGATATAATGTGGGAACGTGCTATGTGTTTTAATACTGCCCTCACTCACACCGAAGTGTGACATGCTTCATCATAGGGCTGCTTACAAAACACCCTGGCGCAGCCAACGCCTAGGGTGGAGCAATAAGGTAGGGGAAGACAAACACAACATAAAGTAAAGAAGAAATCAGTCTTTCCAAATTGTGACTGGGAACAGTGGAGGTGAAGGTGCAGAGTGGTGTATATTAAAACTAACTCGAAGGTATCCCTAAATCTATTTTATTCCTGGATCCCCCGGTCAGGGTTAAAAACGTGAAAGGATGGTGATGCTAGGGAGTTATAATGTGCCCCTTACACCCCTCCTTACTGCCCGGTGGTCAACATGTTTCGGCCTTTACCATGTGCCCAATCTTATGGTCACGTCGGCCTTCATCAGGCCACTCCCGGTCCCAGTACCTGTAGTGGTACCCAATCCTCCAATCGAGGATGTGGGTATTTATATCCTGAATCTTACTCTGAGGAATTTCCACGAGAGACTCCTTGGGATATACGAGTTTACACCTGAGTGAAGCTCAAAGTGGCGGTAGGCTAGGAGAGACCCCTTGTAGTCACACTTACATCAAAGGTGGTGCTCCTCCCCGTATTCCGTGCTCGCCTCCTCCGCCGTGTAGCAGTGCGGGCAAGAATACATCACCCTCGGTTTCCATATTCACCCTTGTTTGCTTGTCTACAGATAAAAACTTGTTTCTAAAGCTATGCTATGCTCACACTTCCCGTTTAATTTGGATAGAAACAGTGGTCCCATTCACCTCAAATGTTCACAGTATGCAGGGCTGTGTGAGAGTTATCCAATCGGGCCGCTTGAAGCATCCTGGGCCATTTAAGGCTTTCGACCAAGATGTTCTGCAAACCTATCGGGAAACCTGGGGTTCCTGGTCCACCGATCCAACTGTAGCCCTATCTAACACCTTCTGCCAACGCTAGAATCCAATAGAGGCTGGTCCAGTAGTGCACATGAGGTGGAGCTCCACCTTTTGCACAAGACACACTTCTCCTAAGTAAAAAGATGGCCACAGCATAATTTAGTCCCTCCTCTTTCTTACTAGAACTTACACGCAGGCGCTGACCCAGGAGCGTGCAAGATCTGACCACCTGGAGGTTTTATGTCACAACATGGAGGTCAAAAAAATCAGGCTGATATTAAAACTTTAATATTGTGGTGCAGCACCCCAACCAGACAGAGCTTCTGTCTCAAGCCAGAGAATTACACGTCTATGTAACTTCCCATTTTACAGTCGCCCCCCTCCCTGCTGTTTTCCCATCTTGCCCCTGCCAAGTAGACAGTAGAGTAATGCGAAATGATGGGCCCTCAGCAGAATGGTATGATGGGCCCAAGTCTTCCATACTTCACAGATATTCATTGACTTTGGACTGAATGGGGGCCCCTTGAAGGATTAGAGGCCCGCGGAATGGTTGGGGTCCCCGCGCCACGCCCCTGCAAGTAGATTCTCATCCTATCATATGACTCAGAAGATGCTGAGAATGGAGATGATAAGGAAACCAAAGGAAGTGGGGTAAAAATGAGGGTGCTTGCACCATTTCCACCATAAACAATATGTCTAGGGAACATGAAGTGGGCGCATGTGGTTCAATGACGTAAGAGTGAGAGGGTCAGGAGGCGCTACGCCAAAAAAGGTACCTGCAAACAGAGTAGAACACAATCAGCTGGCTGACACCAAAGAATCCCAGACGGGACCTGTTGTTATATCCTGTGTCTCCTAGTTCCTTGCTGCTCAGCCTGTGTGAGTGTGATGTAATAGAGTGTTCATGAGTGCATGGTTTGAATGAGTGGTCAGTTGGAATGAGTGGGGCTGAGCAGCAGGATGCTGCTCCCGGTGGGGCCTTTACCATCTTACTTGTAACCAAATAAACTACATAATCTACACTACTGGCTACTGGACTGATTACCTACAAGGACCTTACATCATTTACAAAAGTGGCGACGATTTTGAAAGAACTACGCGTGCAGAGACAAGAAATTAATCAAGAAACTAAAAAGAAGATTTCCAGAGTCTGAAAAGAAGCTCTAAAATAAGCCTGATCTACGCCTTGGATGCCCCACCGGTGTCTTCTACAACAGACAGCCTACAGAAGTATGTTTTGGGTGTTGGACATTTTGTGGCTTGAATGGCTTGAAACTTGCCAGCCTACAAACTGCCTACACATTATATATTTGGGCGTTGGACATCAGCCTACACAGTAGAAAGCCAGACAACAGCCAGCCTACAATCAGCTTACACAGTACAACATTTGTTGTGTGACCTTATGTTTTAAACCCGCAGCTACAGACAGCTTACAGATTTGGAGTATTGGAGCATTTAACATTACAAGCTTGAAGGCAGAGCAGCCGACTGGAAGGTCAGTTAAAGGCGTGTATGCTGCGTGATGATTTCTAACATTCATTCGGTGAGAACCCACAACATCTATTTTAACGACCAATCTTCAGTCTAGTATAGGAACTACTTTTGGGTGCTTTGATCTGCTTTGACCACCTTTTACATGGCTCATGGCAATTACTTTCTGCAATGTTTTTTTTGTAACGCTGGAGCTCTTATACACTCTATTGGATTGTGCTATTAGACTTGTGAAGTGAACCTGTGCCGATGTATGCGGCGCACAGCTGGCAATGGGGTTATTCGGCAGTGCAACTGAGGAGGGGCGCCGCAGAATCAGTAAGACACCTATTTGGGCCGTGCTGAACGAAGTCTATATGCATTAAAAGTTGTGGAAGTTACCAACCGGCGTGAGAAACAGTGTTTACCTTTTTAAAAAAAATTGAATAATACACTCACGGGTTCTTCCAAAGCAACGTCGCAGCAACAGATTCTGCTGTGACGTGAGAAAGAACCATTCTGGAAGCAGAGCTGGATTGCTGGAAGTTGCATTGTGGGCGAAACCTGTGACGTCGTTGAGTTCCTCTGACACAGCGCGTTTGTTGTTGAAGAAGCATAAGGTGGTCATTACGTGATTGCTCAGCAAAGCTGTTTGTGTCGGACACATCGAGAACTTTGACAGGGGATCACGTGTATTCAAGATCGAGGCGAGTTTGTGTATTGAGCGCCTCAGCTAGTACCAAACACATGCCTTCATTGTTCATCCCAAGTTTCTATAGGAGAGTGTTTTGTTTCAGCCATGATGCCGTATTCTCTGCCAATGGCTGTCTAGGTGAATTGAGCCCTGATGAAACGTTGCTGAAGACTGCTAATTATGGCAAGAAAGGATAAAGATTTTTACAGGCACTGTGGTTTTCTAGAACTGTTCAACTGCGAGGGGAGTTATAATGTAACTCAACCTTCGGCAATAGATTAACCCACGTGGTGGGCTATGAACTTAAGAACATGCTACTGAGGTGAAGTCATGCATTAGCTGTTAACCAAGTCATTGGTGTATTCATTCTGAGTTATTTTGGTAGTGGTCTTGGGTGAGAGGCTCCTCACCAATCACATGACTGCTATTGGTAGCTACTGTTCGTGTGCACCATGTATATTTCTAATGCTATGCCTATACGTGTGTCATTAAGGTTTCAGTGTATTGATTGTTGCCATACTTCATAGGTTGTTGTCTACTGTGGTAGTGATGTTTGTAGGAAGCAGTGAGTGTGGTTGCACTTTAGGATATATGTATATGTTTTTTTTTTGTGTATTACATTTTCTGATGGTTGGATTTTACCCTGAGTGAGAGGTGTGTTCCGTGTGTTGGGTCGGACGACGTTTAAGCGTGCTATGAGTTCTTTTAGGTTTTAAAGCCTTTGGTGGTGGGGTGTGAAGGTTGCATCCTGCCTGTAACAAGTGTGTTCCTTTGCTTAGTTTGACGTGGTGCACTGTAGTGGTTCTGCAGCGCGTACAGTGGTGGGGTGTGAAGGTTGCATCCTGCTGGAACAAGTGTGTTCCTTTGCTTAGTTTGACGTGGTGCGCTGTAGTGGTTCTGCAGCACGTACAGTGGTGGGGTGTGAAGGTTGCATCCTGCTGGAACAAGTGTGTTCCTTTGCTTAGTTTGACGTGGTGCGCTGTAGTGGTTTTGCAGCACGTACAGTGGTGGGGTGTGAAGGTTGCATCCTGCCTGGAACAAGTGATTCCAGATGGTTCAAGATGGCCGCACGGACGTGATCTGTTTCAGCTCCGTCGCAGCCCGTTGCTATGTAGCGTGTTTTGTGCCCCAACATAGCCTGGAAACACTGATACGGAGCTGTGAAGATGCGTGGAGACGGGGGAAGCTGCTGAAATTGCCGGTGAGCGCTCAGATTGGGAGAAAGAGTCGGGTGAAAAGAGGAGGAGGCGCAAATCAAGATGGCGCCGTCCCGCCGCAATCGCCGGATTTAGGCTGCGGACCGGAGCAAGGGCTGAACACCGGCAGAGAAGAAGCTCTGAGGGACAGTCTACTATCGGAAGGGGGGGATCGCGGCAGATAGAAGGCTAGAAACCAGACGGACGGATCGGAGCCCGGGGACACAAGAAGAACTGGCCAAACCCGAGCGCAGCAAACACTTCAAGGAGTAGACTGGGACTAAAAGGACCCCCCCCCCGGTGCACGGAGACTCTGGAGCTACGGTACTGGTGCAAGGGGGCCCCAAGAACTGAAGGCAGACTGAGAGGGTAGGAGACCCTGTGCCTCCCCGCCTGACTCCAAAATGGCGGCCGTCCCTCCCTTTTTCAGGTATGGTGTGGGGGCACCCCAGAGGCACCCTGAGGGGGGAAAGCAGTAATAGCAGGGCCCCAGGAATGGTCTCAGCAATCCGTGAAAAGGACCCGGATGTGGGGACCTACAGGGGTTTTAACTCCTTGCCTGACCTTAAGATGGCCGCCAGGGGAGACTTTCACCACGAGGAGCTCCGACCTTGGAATCTGTCCCTTCCCACCTCTTCGCCTCGTTCCTTGTGTTCCTGTTCCATGGTTTCGCACCCCCCCCCCCCCACCCCCGCGCTACTCTGACACTCTCTGAGTACACCAGTTCACTACCCTGACAGCGGAGTCCGAGCATCATGTCCGACGCCCGGTGGAGCTGCTTGGTTCAGCTATTGAGGAGATCGGCCCTGGTTCATCACCTCGGCCGCCACCTACCCAGCCGGATATTGGGCACAGTTTCTCCCCGTCTCCCTGTTTCTCCCTTCCCCTCCCCCTCCCATGACAAATTTTCTGTAACTCTGCCCTTTTTCTTTGGTTACTAAGTTTTGATTGCTTTTAACTAATGTAACATGTTAGCCTGTAACTCTGATCCTCATTGTGTAACCTTATGACCTACCCAGCCGGACTTTGGGCAGACCTTACTTCGTCTCTCCGTCATATTCTCCCTCCTACCCCTTTACTCCACCCACTTTCTCCTTTACGCTCCATTTATCCCTCCTCTTTGCTCCCTAATTGTTTTCCCGTTTAGACCTAGCTGTTTGGCTGATGCCCGGTGGAGCTACCTGATAGCTATAGAGGAGATGGGCTGTGGACTTCCCCCTCGGCCGTCACCTACCCAGCCGGACTTTGGGCAGACTCTCCTTCGTCTCTCCATCCTACTCCCATCTTATCTCCCTCCTACCCCTTTACCTCCACCCCCTTACCCTTCTAAGCTCTATTTATTTAGTCTTCTACGCTCTTGAAATGTTTTTACTAGTAACTGATGTAACTTGTAACTGATGTAATTTTGTGGAACCTTATGTAAAGCGCTCTGATACCTCCGGGTCTAGCCAGCGCTATATAAAACTCAAATAAACATAAACATAAAGTGTTTTATGATGAATGGGGATGCGCAGCTCAAAAAGTCCAATAAACCAAAGTAATTTAGAAAAAATATAACTTCTTTATTCCAATCAATTTCTTTTGTTACTAAGACATCAGGTAAAAGCAATCCAGCCAACGTGTTTCATTCCCATATATGGAACTTCCTCAGGGCTCATTAGTTTGTTCTTTTATATGTCTGTGTTAACTGCATTGAGCACTTCACAGAATTTAATAAATAAGTGTACACGAAAATTTCACCAGGAAAAATGATGTAGAATGCGTTTGCGTAGTACGCAATAAGTCCAGGGACCTACCCACTGCTGCCGGGAAACATAAACATAAAGTGTGTTCCTTTGCTTAGTTTGACGTGGTGCGCTGTAGTGGTTCTGCAGCGCGAAGAGATGTGGGGTGTGGAGGTCGCATCTTGCCTGGAATATGTGCGTTCCTTTGCTTAGCGTGATGTGGGTTAGTGGTGTTTGCAATGAACTTCCTTTACAATTCTAGGAATGTAATGATTCATGTAATGTGACGATTCTTGTATGTGATAATCTTATGCTCTCTTTCTTTACAAATCTAGCAATGCAGTGATTCATGCTATATTATCTTATGTGACCTAATTTTATTTTAATATTTTAAGAATGAAATGTGATCTTTCCTCGTGATTTAGGATTGGTTGCTTACGTGTACAGCAAGTGTGAATATGTATTTTCTTTCACTTTGCTTCCTGTTGTTTTTATTGTTTTCTGAAGGAAGGAGATGTGTTATATCCTGTGTCTCCTAGTTCCTTGCTGCTCAGCCTGTGTGAGTGTGATGTAAAAGAATGTTCATGAGTGCATGGTTTGAATGAGTGGTCAGTTGGAATTAGTGGAGCTGAGCAGAAGGATGCTGCTCCCGGTGGGGCCTTTACCATCTTACTTGTAACCGAATAAACTACATAATCTACACTACTGGCTACTGGACTGATTACCTACAAGGACCTTACATCATTTACAAAACCTGTCCAGAGAAACAACTGCAAAAGACAAAAACAAAGGTTTTGTATTTCCAAGATTGAGTGGGTGACATCAGAGATGCTTCAATTGTTCCGGTGGTTGCAGGTGCTGGGCACAGAGACTAATTACAGATAAAAGCAGAAAGGGAAGAACGTAGGAGGGCGATAAAGACAAGAAAACAATGACAAAGGGAGACAGCAGGGCTGAGAGAGGACCTCCAACATGAGTGGGATCAAGAGACAGGAAGTTTGGGATGGTGGAAGAAACAAGTCTATGGTGGAATCATGACTAGTCAGTGTTTAGAATTCAGCAAGCCAGGCATTCGGCTGAGCCCAGTGCCAAGCCCATGCCAGTGAAAGAAGGCACAGGTGGGGGAAGGCAAACAGCTAAAAGAGAAAGCACTGCTGTGATAAGAGAAGGGGAGCAGCCGAGAGGTACCACTTTTATTTCTTTATTTACAGTTGATTTATAAAGCACATACTTAACCCATGTGGGTTTCAGAGGCGGTGGAACAGCGGACCGGGGGGGGTGGGGGGGGATAGATAGGAAAAAGGTAGGTCTAGGGTTGCCAGCACAGGTGCTACAGGCTGAAAAGGTGGCACATCTGGTGGAAGTTGCACAAGTTTAAAAAACAAACATAACTGAAAACACTGCACTGGAGGGAATAATAACACAAGCGGATGTGACACCACAGATGGCAGAGCTAGTACTGCTGGAAGAGGACTGGAGCTAGGAGAGATGGCACAGATGAGAAAGCGGCTATTGCTGGAAGAGGGTCAGAGATGGGAGAGATGGCACAGATGGGAGAACAGATACTGTTGAAAGAGGAACACAGCTAAGAGAGATGGCACAGATGGTAGAGCAGCTACTGTTGAAAGAGGACCAGAGATGGGGGAGATGGCACAGATGAGAGAGCCGCTAATTCTGGAAAAGGGCCAGAGATGGGAAGGATGGCACATATGAGAGAGGGGCTAATGCTGGAAAAGGACCAGAGATAGGAGGGATGGCACATATGTGAGAGCTGCAACTAGTGGAAGAAGACCAGAGATGGGGGGGATAGCACAGATGAGAGAGCGGCTACTGCTGGAAGAGGACCAGAGATGGAGGAGATGGCACAGATGAGAGAGCCGCTAATTCTGGAAAAGGACCAGAGATGGGAGGGATGGCACATATGAGAGGGCAGCTAATGCTGGAAGAGGACCAGAGATGAAGGAGTTGGCACAGATGAGAGAGCCTCTAATTCTGGAAAAGGACCAGAGATGGGAGGGATGGCACATATATAAGAGAGCTTGTGCTACAAAAAGAGCACCAGAGATAGGATAACTGGCAGAGGTAGAAGAGTAGCTAGTGTTAGAGTCGGACCAAATATGGGCAAGAAGGCACAGCTGAGGATGCTGCTACTGCTGGAAGACGACCAGAGCTAGGAGAGGTGGCACAGATGGGACAACAGCTAGTACTACAAGGAATGGAAGAGAAAGCACAGATGGAGATGCTGCTACACTTGGAAGAGAACCAAGATGGGAAACCTGGCACAGATGGGAAAGCAGCTTGTGGTAGAAGGGATGGGGGAGAACGCACAGATGGAGATGCTGCTATTGCTAGAAGAGGATCAGAGATGGGAGAGATGGAACAGATGGAGGTGCTGCTACCGCTGGAAGAAGACTAGAGCTAGGAGAGATGGCACAAATGAGAGAGCGGCTAATGCTGGAAGAGGGACAGTGTTGAGAGAGATGGCACAGATGGGAGAGCTGCTACTGCTGCAAGCTAATCAACTATAGGAGAGCTGGCACAGATGGAGAAGCAGCCCCTGCTAGAAGTGGACTGAATATGGTAGAGAAGGCACAGGTGGGATGCTGCTTATAATGGAGGTGGACCACAGAGAGGAGGGATGGGACAGATGGGAGAGCCTCTACTGCTGGAAGAGGGTCAGAGATGGGAGGGATAGCACAGATGCAGGAAAGCTACCGCTGGAAGAGGACCAGAGATGGGAGAAATGGCACAGATGGGAGAGCGGCTACTGCTGGAAGAGGACCTCATATGGAAGGGATAGCACAGATGAGAGAGCGGCTACTGCTGGAAGAGGACCACAGATTAGAGAGATATCGCAGACGAGAGAGCAGCTACTACTGGAAGAGGACCAGAGATGGGAGGGATAGCACAGATGAGAGAGCAGCTAATGCTGGAAGAGGACCTCATATGGGAGGGATAGCACAGATGAGAGAGCGGCTACTGCTGGAAGAGGACCACAGATTAGAGGCATAGCACAGACGAGAGAGCGTCTACTACTGGAAGAGGACCAGGGATGGGGAGATGGCACAGATGAGAGAGCTGCTACTGCTGGAAGAGGACCACAGAGGGGAGGGATAGCACAGATGAGAGAGCGGCTACTGCTGGAAGTGGACAAGAGATGGGAGGGATAACACAGATGAGAGAGCGGTTACTGCTGGAAGTGGACAAGAGATGAGAGGGATAGCACAGATGAGAGAGCGACTACTACTGGAAGATGACCAGAGCTAGGAGAGATGGCACAGATGAGAGAGCTGCTACTGCTGGAAGAGGACCAGAGCTAGGAGAGATGGCACAGATGAGAAAGCGGCTATTGCTGGAAGATAACCAGAGCTAGGAGAAGTGGCACAGATGGGAGAAAAGCTAGTACTAAAAGGAATGGAAGAGAAAGCACAGATGGAGATGCTGCTACACTTGGAAGAGGACCAAGATGGAAAACCTGGCTCAGATGGGACAGCAGCTAGTGGTAGAAGGGATGGGAGAGAATGCACAGATGGAGATGTTGCTATTGCTAGAAGAGGATCAGTGATGGGAGAGATGGAAAATGATGGCGGTGCTGCTACCGCTGGAAGAAGACTAGAGCTTGGAGAGATGGCACAGATGAAGAGCGGCTAATGCTGAAAGAGGGTCAGTGATGGGAGAGATGGCACAGATGAGAGAGTGGCTAATGCTGGAAGAGGACCAGAGATGGAGGAGATGGCATAGATGAGAGAGCTGCTACTGGTGGAAGAGGACCAGAGATGGGAGGGATAACACAGATGAGAGAGAGGCTACTGCTGGAAGAGGACCAGAGATGGAGGAGATGGCAGAGATGAGAGAGCTGCTACTAGTGGAAGAGGACCAGAGCTAGGAGAGATGGCACAGATGAGAAAGCGGCTATTTCTGGAACATAACCAGAGCTAGGAGAGATGGCACAGATGAGAGAGCGGCTACTGCTGGTAAAGGACCAGAGATAGAGAAGATGGCACAGATGAGAGAGCAGCTAATTCTGGAAAAGGACAAGAGATGGGAGGGATGGCAAATATGAAAGAGTGGCTAATGCTGGAAAAGGACCAGAGATGGGAGGGATGGCACATATGAGAGAGCTGCAACTAGTGGAAGAGGACCAGAGATGGGAGGGATAGCACAGATGAGAGGGCAGCTAATGCTGGGAGAGGACCAGAGATGGAGGAGATGGCACAGATGAGAGATCTGCAACTAGTGGAAGAGGACCAGAGATGGGAGAGATGGCACAGATGGCACAGATGGGAGAGTGGCTAATGCTGGAAGAGGACCAGAGATGGAGGAGATGCCACAGATGAGAGAGCCGCTAATTCTGGAAGAGAACCAGAGATGGGAGGGATGGCACATATGAGAGTGCGGCTAATGCTGGAAGAGGACCAGAGATGGAGGAGCTGGTACAGATGAGAGAGCCGCTAATTCTGGAAAAGGACCAGAGATGGGAGGGATGGCACTTATGAGAGATCTGCAACTAGTGGAAGAGGACCAGAGATGGGTGGGATGGCACAGATGGGAGAGCAGCTACTGCTGGAAGAGGGTCAGTGATGGGAGAGATGGCACAGATGAGAGAGCGGCTAATGCTGGAAGAGGACCAGAGATGGAGGAGATGCCACAGATGAGAGAGCCGCTAATTCGGGAAGAGAACCAGAGATGGGAGGGATGGCACATATGAGAGTGCGGCTAATGCTGGAAGAGGACCAGAGATGGAGGAGATGGCACAGATGAGAGGCGCTAATTCTGGAAGAGGACTGGAGATGGGAGGGATGGCACATATGAGAGGGCAGCTAATGCTGGGAGAGGACCAGAGATGGAGGAGATGGCACAGATGAGAGAGCTGCTAATTATGAAAAAGGACCAGAGATGGGAGGGATGGCACATATGAGAGATCTGGAACTAGTGGAAGAGGACCAGAGATGGGCGGGATAGCACAGATGGGAGAGCAGCTACTGCTGGAAGAGGGTCAGTGATGTGAGAGATGGCACAGATGGCACAGATGGGAGAGTGGCTAATGCTGGAAGAGGACCAGAGATGGAGGAGATGCCACAGATGAGAGAGCCGCTAATTCTGGAAGAGAACCAGAGATGGGAGGGATGGCACATATGAGAGTGCGGCTAATGCTGGAAGAGGACCAGAGATGGAGGAGCTGGTACAGATGAGAGAGCCGCTAATTCTGGAAAAGGACCAGAGATGGGAGGGATGGCACTTATGAGAGATCTGCAACTAGTGGAAGAGGACCAGAGATGGGTGGGATGGCACAGATGGGAGAGCAGCTACTGCTGGAAGAGGGTCAGTGATGGGAGAGATGGCACAGATGAGAGAGCGGCTAATGCTGGAAGAGGACCAGAGATGGAGGAGATGCCACAGATGAGAGAGCCGCTAATTCGGGAAGAGAACCAGAGATGGGAGGGATGGCACATATGAGAGTGCGGCTAATGCTGGAAGAGGACCAGAGATGGAGGAGATGGCACAGATGAGAGGCGCTAATTCTGGAAGAGGACTGGAGATGGGAGGGATGGCACATATGAGAGAGCGGCTACTGCTGGTAGAGGACCAGAGATGGCACAGATGAGATAGCTGCTACTGCTGGAAGAGAACCAGAGATGGAGGAGATGGCACAGAAGAGAGAGCTGCTACTGGTGGAAGAGGACTTGAGATGGGAGGGAGAGCACAGACGAGAGAGAGGCTTCTGCTGGAAGAGGACCAGAGATGGAGGAGATTGCACAGATGAGAGAGCCGCTAATTCCGGAAGAGGACCAGAGATGGGAGGGATGGCACAAATGAGAGAGCTGCTACTGGTGGAAGAGGACCAGAGATGGGAGGGATAGCACAAATGAGAGAGAGGCTACTGCTGGAAGAGAACCAGAGATGGAGGAGATGGCACAGAAGAGAGAGCTGCTACTGGTGGAAGAGGACTTGAGATGGGAGGGAGAGCACAGATGAGAGAGAGGCTTCTGTTGGAAGAGGACCAGAGATGGAGGAGATTGCACAGATGAGAGAGCCGCTAATTCCGGAAGAGGACCAGAGATGGAGGAGATGGCACAGATGAGAGAGCTGCTACTGGTGGAAGAGGACCAGAGATGGGAGGGATAGCACATTTGAGAGAGAGGCTACTGCTGGACGAAAGATAGATAGAAAGGTTAAGGACACCTGGCAATTTCTTCTTACTTCTGGTAAGGTGAGGGGCCTGGAGCATGCAGAGAGGGCTAGAACCAAAGTGGAGTGAAGGGGATGTGGTGGGGATTGTGTTTGGAGTAGGACTATGCACCGAGGGCAGAGCTTTAGGTGGGGTGGGCCCTACCAGTGCTCAGCACTTGCGTGTGTTTCTAGTTTTTTGCCCTGGGCTGTGCCCTCCGGGCATAACTTTCTGCAATTCAAAATTACTACTTTTCAACCCTTCCTAAAAATACTTTGGGAATGAATACTTTCCCCAAAATGGTCCAGGACTGGAGTTCGAATAGTAAATAAGCCTTCTGGAATATTTGGGGGAAAGTTGCCCTTTCCCCAAATATTGTGGGACTGGAGTTAGATTAGGAAATTTGACCTCCCAGTGTCTGCCACGCCCACTGCTGCCCTGAGTTCACAGTTCATTGAAAAGGGTCTCTGCCGGCCATATAATCATGTCTCAAACTTTACCTGGAAATAGTGATGCAAGTGAAGAGCAATACGAGGGTGGTGGTGGTGGGGAAGCAACATGGAAGGCAGGGTTGGGAGAAGAAAAAACATGCAGGGTAGCAACGTAGAGCAGGCGGGGGAAAGCACACAGGCAAGAAAGCAACAGGGGAGGGTACAGGCGTGAGCACAACATATAGGGGTTGGGGTGAAGCACAACGGCGACAGTGAGCAACACAGTATGCAGGTGAAGTGAAGTGAAGTACATGAGGGAGACAGCTGGAAAACACATCTACTTTTGTGGACTGCTTAACCAAAACTAATCAAATAGGAAAAAGCAGTGCTTGAAAAGCAAGCAGTGGAAGTTTAGAAGCCAGTCAATCAAAAGAAATGGTAAAGAGACTATGCTCCATGGGTGGGAGAAACACAAGATTGAAAAGCTGAAACACAAATAAGCAGCAATCAAATGAGAGTGACAGGAAATCCAGTCAGTGGTAAGCAATGGGAGGGCTCCAACCCGTGTATGTTTTTGGTAAGCCAACATATGTTTTTTTGCAACCAGACAGCTCTGGTCTCTGGTAGGCTCTACCTAAGAAGGACATCCCTTTTGTTACTGAGAGGCCTGCTCCTGTACCTCAGCTGGACCCTGAAAGAGGCGCACTTATGTTTACCAGGTACTCTTCCTCTGCATGGTGCTAGACTTTCACTCTAGCTCCTCTCCCCTGTATCACCTTGCACCAAAAGAGACTAACGTTCGCACTGACCATGTGTTTTTTAAATGTATAGTTAGAGTTCCAAAAGTCTCTCTTTTGGTGCCCGGCATGACATGCACGTTCCCACAGTGACCATGGGGCTATGAGGAAGACAGCTACACATACAGCTTACAGGGAACAAAGGTAAGGATACAGACTGACACATTAATTCTGTGAATTACAGGTAAATTTGCTCTTTGGTATAACCAAGTATGACACACTGCTATATAGTCCATTATTCAGCTACAACTTTGCGTGCTCACTCTGAAGCCTTTCTTGCAGTGGCGTAGCAAGGGGGGCACGAGTTTTTTGGGCAAAAGAAAAAGTCGCAGTTAAGTAAAAAACCAAGAGCTAATGATTAAATGAACTCAAAATTGTGACAATCAGACAACTCCTAGAACAATTGCCACATTCTACTTTTCCACAGGCATAGAAGGAACAGTAACCTAAAAGATGTATACTAAAGTTGAAACCATTTAGTAAAGGTGGACAGAGGATTTCCCAGCACCGCCCCAAAAAATCGAGGATCACCTTGCAACAATCAATAATGCCTTGATCTCAATGGCAAATGCGGCAATAATGCCTTGATCTCAATGGCAAATGCGGCCCTTATGCACGCCGACAAGCTTGACACCCAAATAAATATACTACAGACAGTAGCAGGCCTAATATCGGGCCTTGATACCAAACTCCAACGACTGAACTCCTTGATCAACAGAGATCAGAAAAGCGCAGTGCTTAATCAGGAGGGATGTGGATGTAGCCCCATATTACAGAAATTGGAAAAGCTTCAGGAAATAATGAGTACTCTAGTTAACGATCTTAAGATAGAGGCAGCCAGATGGCTTTTAAGAACAAATCCCTCACTCCAGCAGGTTAAAGAAGACTTAAATTCAATCACAATTCTATCACCATCTTCAACCCCACCTAATAGGAACATCGGGCCCCCTGGGAAAACGGCAGAATACACAAATAGAACCAGAGGAAAAGAAAAACTGACATCTCACACAACCCTCGTGAAAAGTGCCGATGGTAAACAAGATGGGCTGGGAGGACCCAAGGAAACTAACCAGAACGAGGAGTGCGACACCAAACAGATAGTAAAAAAAACAACACAACAGAAGCAAAATATGATACAAAATTTGAAGGAGAAACCCCCCTCCACCAAATAACAAGTTTAGAACCAACAACTAGTCTAACAAAACCATAGAATTTCAGTATTTATCCAGAAAAAAACAAGAAAAATTAAGGAAATTAAATAAGTCAACCAAGGGTAAGCGCAACAAGGAGGGACCCTTACTGTGCTGGCATCAGAGCGATACAAAGGAAATCACTGGGTATGCATTTCCCCCCCAAAATTTAAATCATAAAGTACCGGGGACAGGGCAACAAAGCAAAACAGCAAGTGACCCAACAAGTGCACATGATCCTAAGCGAAACATAGGATACCTGGCCAAAAAGCAGGACATAAATGAACAAGAGTCACGGCAAATTACAGAGGAACTCACACAATGCCTACCAGTCGGAAATGAATGGCATAAGAACAACGAACTCCCTGAATTTAACGTAGTTGAACGCCTTCACAATAGGGTTCTTGAGGAAAAACCATAAAAATCAGAAAAAAGTCCCGAAGAGCCAATAGGTGACCCGACAAGCCAGCACCACCGGCAACCAGGGACAGAAGTGGGAAATCCAAATAAAAACAACATCAATCAAGGAAATCTCACATTGAGCTCTATAAAAGGTAACAACTATAAACCAAAAACGAACACAAAAGAAACTTCAACCCAAATAAACCAAAAAGATCAGATACCCATAACTATAGATGACAAGGACATAACTGCCCGCAGAATTAGCGGTGAGGAACCACCATCCCCGCACCAGAAAACAAGTAGTGGCGAACCCAAGCAGGAGGCACATAAAACTCGCTCTTGGGAAGAAGTGAACACCTGGAGGAGTCCAATCCCAAACGTAACAGCGGACCCAGATAATCCGGATAATTTGGACATAAGCCTCCTGCAAAAATCATCTAATCTAGATCAATCCGAAAATCCTGAAAATTTAAAGTTGAAGTTATATCCCGAGTACACCTCGCAAGGAAGGTGGGATATTCTCAATAGAGGGAATATCTTAAGGATTTGTTCAAACATGCCGGGTTTAAAGAAAATAAAAACCACTGATATTGATATTGTGACATTTCTTGCCCCAGAGCCCGGCGACATAAATGAGGTAACTGAAGTAACATTCTCTAAGTGGGCTATGGCAAGTGTACTAAGGGAAAACAAAAATTGTTTTGATGATTGGGGAATCCAGGTCAGAAAAATATCCAGCATTTTTGAAAAATGGAGCTGTTACAGTGCAGCACCCAAAACAAGAAAGTAAACCACAAGACACAGAGAAAAGTAAGAACGTAGCAAATCCCGCAACTGGCTCTATTGTCCACAGCACCAAAGTCGGACCAAGATCCAGACTGTGGAGTGAAGGTCTAATACAAATCACAATGGATTCAGAAGGGGGAAAACGTACATGCCTGCCAAGGGGAAGAATACTAAAGACTGGTCCTGGGTATCGCGTGCTCTAAATTCCCATCCCTAACAGCCTGGTTCCCACCTCCAAAAAGAATAATTCTATTTCCAACGTAAAAATCTTTTCTTGGAATATCCGGGGTCTAACTGACAATGAAGACAAAAGGGACGCATTAAAATTCTTGAAGGGCTATGACATCATAGCATTACAAGAAACCTGGGCTTTAAGCTCAACCCCATGGCTGGATTATACCGCCTATGAATCAAACGCAACACCTTTGCAAGCAGGGGGCCATGCTCGGGAGGGGTGGCAATTTATATCAAAAGCAACTTGGCAATCGAGGTATCCCCATCATGTGAAGAAAACGGTGATTACATATTCCTTAAGCCTAGGTTTTTAAAAACCGAAACTTCCAGCCAGGATCAGCACCCCATGATCATAGGCTGCATTTATCTACACCCATCTAAGTCTAAAAGAGAAACTACGCTAAGCAGAATGCTACCAGCAATAAGTGACCTTTACTCTGAACGCCCAGATGATTTATGGATAATAATGGGAGATTTTAATGCTAATCTAATGGAACCAGACCTAAACTCCTCCTTGGTAGCCTTGGATGATTCCATCTGGTCTGTTCCAGAAATAAGAAGCAAGTATCAACGTAAAGACAAACATGGACTTAAATTGTCAGCCTATTTCAACCATCTGGGCCTTCGAATCCTAAATGGAAGATCTGCTACTGACCTACCAGCAGCCTATACTCACTTCTCTCATTCTAGGCTTGCCACCTTGGATTACATCTGGATTTCGATCACCCGCATTCACGCAATACAAGGCTTTGTTGTAATTTCCTCAGGGGCAAGCGACCATGCAATTATTGCCTGTGACATACTATCTCCACAATGTCATCGGCCAAAAATTAAAATGATTGGTGAGGAGGAAAATCTGGAACCAATAAAAAATATAAGGTGGCCAACAGAATATAAAGGCAAAATCAATGAAGAAGTGGAATTAACCTTGAACAGAGTAATCAAGGATAATAGCGATAATAGCGATAATAGCTACTGCTGCAAGCTAATCAACTATAGGAGAGATGGCACAGATGGAAAAGCAGCCCCTGCTAGAAGTGGACTGAATATGGTAGAGAAGGCACAGGTGGGATGCTGCTTATAATGGAGGTGGACCACAGAGAGGAGGGATGGGACAGATGGGAGAGCCTCTACTGCTGGAAGAGGGTCAGAGATGGGAGGGATAGCACAGATGCAGGAACGCTACCGCTGGAAGAGGACCAGAGATGGGAGAAATGGCACAGATGGGAGAGCGGCTACTGCTGGAAGAGGACCTCATATGGAAGGGATAGCACAGATGAGAGAGCGGCTACTGCTGGAAGAGGACCACAGATTAGAGAGATAGCGCAGACGAGAGAGCAGCTACTACTGGAAGAGGACCAGAGATGGGAGGGATAGCACAGATGAGAGAGCAGCTAATGCTGGAAGAGGACCTCATATGGGAGGGATAGCACAGATGAGAGAGCGGCTACTGCTGGAAGAGGACCACAGATTAGAGGCATAGCACAGACGAGAGAGCGTCTACTACTGGAAGAGGACCAGGGATGGGGAGATGGCACAGATGAGAGAGCTGCTACTGCTGGAAGAGGACCACAGAGGGAGGGATAGCACAGATGAGAGAGCGGCTACTGCTGGAAGTGGACAAGAGATGGGAGGGATAACACAGATGAGAGAGCTGTTACTGCTGGAAGTGGACAAGAGATGAGAGGGATAGCACAGATGAGAGAGCGACTACTACTGGAAGACGACCAGAGCTAGGAGAGATGGCACAGATGAGAGAGCTGCTACTGCTGGAAGAGGACCAGAGCTAGGAGAGATGGCACAGATGAGAAAGCGGCTATTGCTGGAAGATAACCAGAGCTAGGAGAAGTGGCACAGATGGGAGAAAAGCTAGTACTAAAAGGAATGGAAGAGAAAGCACAGATGGAGATGCTGCTACACTTGGAAGAGGACCAAGATGGAAAACCTGGCACAGATGGGACAGCAGCTAGTGGTAGAAGTGATGGGAGAGAATGCACAGATGGAGATGTTGCTATTGCTAGAAGAGGATCAGTGATGGGAGAGATGGAAAATGATGGCGGTGCTGCTACCGCTGGAAGAAGACTAGAGCTTGGAGAGATGGCACAGATGAAGAGCGGCTAATGCTGAAAGAGGGTCAGTGATGGGAGAGATGGCACAGATGAGAGAGTGGCTAATGCTGGAAGAGGACCAGAGATGGAGGAGATGGCATAGATGAGAGAGCTGCTACTGGTGGAAGAGGACCAGAGATGGGAGGGATAACACAGATGAGAGAGAGGCTACTGCTGGAAGAGGACCAGAGATGGAGGAGATGGCAGAGATGAGAGAGCTGCTACTAGTGGAAGAGGACCAGAGCTAGGAGAGATGGCACAGATGAGAAAGCGGCTATTTCTGGAACATAACCAGAGCTAGGAGAGATGGCACAGATGAGAGAGCGGCTACTGCTGGTAAAGGACCAGAGATGGAGAAGATGGCACAGATGAGAGAGCAGCTAATTCTGGAAAAGGACAAGAGATGGGAGGGAGGGCAAATATGAGAGAGTGGCTAATGCTGGAAAAGGACCAGAGATGGGAGGGATGGCACATATGAGAGAGCTGCAACTAGTGGAAGAGGACCAGAGATGGGAGGGATAGCACAGATGAGAGGGCAGCTACTGCTGGAAGAGGGTCAGTGATGGGAGAGATGGCACAGATGGCACAGATGGGAGAGTGGCTAATGCTGGAAGAGGACCAGAGATGGAGGAGATGCCACAGATGAGAGAGCCTCTAATTCTGGAAGAGAACCAGAGATGGGAGGGATGGCACATATGAGAGTGTGGCTAATGCTGGAAGAGGACCAGAGATGGAGGAGCTGGTACAGATGAGAGAGCCGCTAATTCTGGAAAAGGACCAGAGATGGGAGGGATGGCACTTATGAGAGATCTGCAACTAGTGGAAGAGGACCAGAGATGGGTGGGATGGCACAGATGGGAGAGAAGCTACTGCTGGAAGAGGGTCAGTGATGGGAGAGATGGCACAGATGAGAGAGCGGCTAATGCTGGAAGAGGACCAGAGATGGAGGAGATGCCACAGATGAGAGAGCCGCTAATTCGGGAAGAGAACCAGAGATGGGAGGGATGGCACATATGAGAGTGCGGCTAATGCTGGAAGAGGACCAGAGATGGAGGAGATGGCACAGATGAGAGGCGCTAATTCTGGAAGAGGACTGGAGATGGGAGGGATGGCACATATGAGAGAGCGGCTACTGCTGGTAGAGGACCAGAGATGGCACAGATGAGGGAGCTGCTACTGGTGGAAGAGGACCAGAGATGGGAGGGATAGCACAGATGAGAGAGAGGCTACTGCTGGAAGAGAACCAGAGATGGAGGAGATGGCACAGAAGAGAGAGCTGCTACTGGTGGAAGAGGACTTGAGATGGGAGGGAGAGCACAGATGAGAGAGAGGCTTCTGCTGGAAGAGGACCAGAGATGGAGGAGATTGCACAGATGAGAGAGCCGCTAATTCCGGAAGAGGACCAGAGATGGGAGGGATGGCACAAATGAGAGAGCTGCTACTGGTGGAAGAGGACCAGAGATGGGAGGGATAGCACAAATGAGAGAGAGGCTACTGCTGGAAGAGAACCAGAGATGGAGGAGATGGCACAGAAGAGAGAGCTGCTACTGGTGGAAGAGGACTTGAGATGGGAGGGAGAGCACAGATGAGAGAGAGGCTTCTGCTGGAAGAGGACCAGAGATGGAGGAGATTGCACAGATGAGAGAGCCGCTAATTCCGGAAGAGGACCAGAGATGGAGGAGATGGCACAGATGAGAGAGCTGCTACTGGTGGAAGAGGACCAGAGATGGGAGGGATGGCACATATGAGAGAGCGTGTGCTACAAAAAGAGCCCCAGAGATAGGAGAACTGGCAGAGGTAGAAGAGTAGCTAGTGCCAGAGTCGGACCAAAGATGGGCGAGAAGGCACAGCTGAGGATGCTGCTACTGCTGGAAGATGACCAGAGCTAGGAGAGGTGGCACAGATGGGACAACAGCTAGTACTACAAGGAATGGAAGAGAAAGCACAGATGGATATGCTGCTGCCCTTGGAAGAGGACCAAGATGGAAAACCTGGCACAGATGGGACAGCGACTAGTGGTAGAAGGGATGGGAGAGAATGCACAGATGGAGATGCTGCTATTGCTAGAAGAGGATCAGAGATGGGAGAGATGGAACAGATGGAGGTGCTGCTACAGCTGGAAGAAAACTAGAGATAGGAGAGATTGCACAGATGAGAGAGCATCTACTGCTGGAAGAGGACCAGAGATGGAGGAGATGGCACAGATGAGAGAGCCACTAATTCTGGAAGAGGACCAGAGATGGGAGGAATAGCACATATGAGAGAGCGGCTACTGCTGGAAGAGGACCAGAGATGGAGGAGATGGCACAGATGAGAGAGCTGCTAATGGTGGAAGAGGACCAGAGATGGGAGGGATTGCACAGATGAGAAAGAGGCTACTGCTGGAAGAGGACCAGAGATGGAGGACATGGCACAGATGAGAGAGCGGCTAATTCCGGAAGAGGACCAGAGATGGGAGGGCTGGCACATAGGAGAGAGCGGCTACTGCTGGAAGAGGACCAGAGATGGAGGAGATGGCACAGATGAGAGAGCTGCTACTGGTGGAAGAGGACCAGAGATGGGGGGATAGCACAGATGAGAGAGAGGCTACTGCTGGAAGAGGACCAGAGATGGAGGAGATGGCACAGATGAGAGAGCCACTAATTCTGGAAGAGGACCAGAGATGGGAGGGATGGCACATATGAGAGAGCAGCTAATGCTGGAAGAGGACCAGAGATGGGAGGGATGGCACAGATAATTCTGTGGCCAAGCATTTAGAAGAGCAAGGCCATGTTTTTAAAAGGGATAGATCATGAATTTAGAGGACTGAATCTTCACATTTAGAGGTGTAGGGTCAAGCATTTAAAAAAGGGATGCTCTACATTTACAGAAGCAAGGCCTTGTGTTTAGTCAGTTTACACAGGCCATTCATTTATTAATTACAGTTCTCTGGTGGATGGATGCATTTATACCAGATTTCTTCTTTTTGATGAGAAACTCTTTGATTTTGCCGCTTTCGCCTGTGCGGCGGGTGCACACCTTCATCACCAGTATCATCTCCGATTCTGCTCCAATCACCAGAAAGCTCTGTAATCAAACACAAGAAAGCTTTCAGATTCTGTTCATTGGTGCTCTTCACCGGAATTGTAGTTCAAATTGTTGCCAACTAGGTATAAGAGAAACCTCTTTTCTAAGTACATTGTAAACTATCCAGCAGCAGTCCACAGATAAAGTCCTACACATGAAAGCATCTACCATAGGATTGGTATTTAAACATTTGACACCCCAATAAAGAGTACACCAATCCGGAAAGGGTTTAGGTTTTTACTACTGATACTTAACAGTACTCAATGACAAACAAGACATGAACATAACATCGGTAGAAGAGAAGATATAAAAGGGGGACCCTGGGAAATCAAAACTTCTAGAAGAGAAGGTTAAGCATAAATCACACAGATTACCACACGTATCATCATATCACTCTCCTCTGGCACTATAACATTTTCCTATGTGGAAAACATTAAAATGGATTCTGTTCAATGGCCAACCAGTGGGGTTATTCTCAACTTCCAGAGCTGAAGTATTAATCTCTTCAGAACCATATAACCTCTGAGTAGCCACTGTATGGCCAACAGCCCCAACAAAGGAGGAATAACATGAAATCCAATCAAAAGTGAAGACCATGGAATTGACATGTCAGCAATTAAGTGAATTATTTCCATAACCTCAATCCAAACTGTAAGATGTTATCACTTTCTGTGTCATATAGCCCGGCCCACTGGAATTATGCTATTCTGTAACGTTTGTCTTTTCCGCATAATTATGGATGTGCCACAGTGATCCATCATCTGTTGCATAATCTGCAAATTTCAACAAATAGACAGTTTCTATCGCAAACAGATCAAATGCTACTAAAATGTGCCACGTGTGGTGCTGCACAGTGCAATGGATAAGGGTTCACCTTTCAGTTGTTACTTGCCGTATGCAGAAGTTAAACTGATACTAGTGGGGTAAATACAAGTTAAAATTACAAAGTAGTAATGTCTTAGAATTGCATTGCAAGTTTAAACAGATACAAATAAATAGAGAAAGATAGACTTGAAAAATGTGAAATTGTTAGTTGAAAGTACTGATAGAAAGGTTAAGGGCACCTGGCAATTTCTTCTTACTTCTGGTAAGGTGAGGGGCCTGGAGCATGCAGAGAGGGCTAGTACCAAATGGGAGTGAAGGGGATGTGGTGGGGATTGTGTTTGGAGTAGGACTATGCACCGAGGGCAGAGCTTTAGGTGGGGTGGGCCCTACCAGTGCTCAGCACTTGCGTGTGTTCCTAGTTTTTTGCCCTGAGCTGTGCCCTCAGGGCATAACTTTCTGCAATTCAAAATTACTACTTTTCAACCCTTCCTAAAATACTTTGGGAATGAATACTTTCCCCAAAATGGTCCAGGACTGGAGTTCGAATAGTAAATAAGCCTTCTGGAATATTTGGGGGAAAGTTGCCCTTTCCCCAAATATTGTGGGACTGGAGTTAGATTAGGAAATTTGACCTCCCAGTGTCTGCCACGCCCACTGCTGCCCTGAGTTCACAGTTCATTGAAAAGGGTCTCTGCCGGCCATATACTCATGTCTCAAACTTTACCTGGAAATAGTGATGCAAGCGAAGAGCAATACGAGGGTGGTGGTGGTGGGGAAGCAACATGGAAGGCAGGGTTGGGAGAAGAAAAAACATGCAGGGTAGCAACGTAGAGCAGGCGAGGGAAAGCACACAGGCAAGAAAGCAACAGGGGAGGGAACAGGCGTGAGCACAACATGTAGGGGTTGGGGTGAAGCACAACGGCGACAGTGAGCAACACAGTATGCAGGTGAAGTGAAGTACATGAGGGAGACAGCTGGAAAACACATCTACTTTTGTGGACTGCTTAACCAAAACTAATCAAATAGGAAAAAAGCAGTGCTTGAAAAGCAAGCAGTGGAAGTTTAGAAGCCAGTCAATCAAAAGAAATGGTAAAGAGACTATGCTCCATGGGTGGGAGAAACACAAGATTGAAAAGCTGAAACACAAATAAGCAGCAATCAAATGAGAGTGACAGGAAATCCAGTCAGTGGTAAGCAATGGGAGGGCTCCAACCCGTGTATGTTTTTGGTAAGCCAACATATGTTTTTTTGCAACCAGACAGCTCTGGTCTCTGGTAGGCTCTACCTAAGAAGGATATCCCTTTTGTTACTGAGAGGCCTGCTCCTGTACCTCAACTGGACCCTGAAAGAGGCGCACTTATGTTTAGGTACTCTTCCTCTGCATGGTGCTAGACTTTCCCTCTGGCTCCTCTCCCCTGTATCACCTTGCACCAAAAGAGACTAACGTTCGCACTGACCATCTGTTTTTTAAATGTATAGTTAGAGTTCCAAAAGTCTCTCTTTTGGTGCCCGGCATGACATGCACGTTCCCACAGTGACCATGGGGCTATGAGGAAGACAGCTGCACTAACAGCTTACAGAGAACAAAGGTAAGGATACAGACTGACACATTAATTCTGTGAATTACAGGTAAATTCGCTCTTTGGTATAACCAAGTATGACACACTGCTATATAGTCCATTATTCAGCTACAGCTTTGCGTGCTCACTCTGAAGCCTTTCTTGCAGTGGCGTAGCAAGGGGGGGCACGAGTTTTTTGGGCAGCGGCCCCCCGCTCTTACCTGCAGCTGCCGCAGGAAACTGCAGCATCACCTCCTCCCGCACGTTTACATGCGGCCGCAAACGCAGGGACCGCCACGGGCAGCACAAGGTCTAGCTATGCCACTGCTTTCTTGATCATTTTATCTCATGTCATCTCCTGACTGGCCTCAACTTTCGACCACTCACAGTCTTGAATGACAATGCCCACATGAATTTAAACCCTCAAATACAAGTAAGTATCAGTAGATTTGCAGACCTTGCACTGGTGCTGGCCAACAGGAGGGTGGCCATTGGCTGCTGAAAATCCCAACATACACAAATAATAGAAATATGGAAATCTGAACTAATCGAATGGGCATCAACAGAAACAACATTCCTACACACAGTACATTGAAAAGCATGAAACGTCTTTGGAAGTGAGATAGATTGCCATGGATAAATCCACCCACAAACCAGATGCCACGCCTACTTTACATGTTGTGGTCTGAACAATGTCAAATAGAGTACTTAAGACCACAGGACGGAACAAGATTAAACAATAGCTAAGCACCACTTGAGATGCCTGTTGTTAACTATAATACAACGTTAACTAATTTATACGTTCTATTGACACATTCACTAGATCTGATAATGTAATAGGATTCTATAGATCAGTGGTATAATGCTAGGTATATCGGCGCCACATAGGAACAATCGCACATAAATCTGTTATGTACAGTATCTAAATGCGGTGCTGTAAGGTGAGGAGAACCACCAACCTCCCCCAAAATTGTGGCCAAGGCCAACACAAAGATAAGCAAAATCCTCAGCACACGTCTGCAAGGTAAAGACAAATAACAAAGCAAGTGTACACAAATTATCAACAGTGTTCGTAATCTTTTTTAGGTCTCGCGCCTAGTGTTGCAGTGCGAAGCACTGCTCGCGCAGCGCGAGACTTATTGTTAGGGGGTTTCAAAAGCTGACCAGACGCTCGTGCGTCATGGCCTTTTTCCTGCGGTTACGCGCGCAGGGCCGACATCTGTTTCCCATTATCGTGCCCAGACGCGGGCGCGATAATTGGAAACACATGCCTGCAGTGCGTGCAAAAGGCCATGACGCACGAGCGTCTGGTCAGCTGAGCAGGCTACTGCGCTCGCTCGCCCCCGCTCCTCTCTTTTGGTGTGCCCGGGACGATTTCTAATCCCAATCCAACCCTGTACCCTGCTTGAAATCACCACTCACACTTACAATCCGGACAATGCTCCCCTTCGTTTCATTGTTCGAAGTTTGGAAACTCCTCCCGTGACCTTCAGCAGAAAGTTGAGAAAATGATTTGCCTTTTTGACAGTCAGAACAACATCTAAGAAACTCCCCGCCTGGGCGCAGAAATCATGATCCGGAGGCGGCCTGAGCCTCTCAAACTGCAAATTGAAAACTGTAAATTGAAAGGGATCTCCGAGATTGTAAAGGGGGCGCGGGGCGCTTGTGTCACATAAACAATTGACCTCCCAGGACGAAGTTAATGCTTGGAACGTCTCTAAATTTGTTTTGCGTCTGCTGTGGTTGTGCTGTGCGCGTGAACCCTTGGCTCTTGCCTGCAGACGCGGTGCCTGTGTTGTCATACTGTCTGTAGTCTGAAGCTGGCTTGAAGCAGTCAGGGTACCTTGTCTTGTTCCTGTGTGCTGTCAATGTGGGATCTTCTTCAGATTTGTAATTTTGTTTGTATAATTCAATCAGGGTCCAGTTCTTGACACTTTCTCTACCTCTCCTCAATCCTTTCTTCCTTTATCCTTTTCGTTTTCTGTACCATTTCTAGTTTTTCCATGATATTTTTCTCCATTTCTCTCTTTAACCATATCTGTTTTTCTCTTCCTCCCTCTCACTCGCTGCCGCCCCTCCTCCCCTCTCTCTTGCTTTCGTTGCCTCTCCTTTTCACCTTTAGTTTCTAGCTCGAGGAAATCTTAAAATTATTGGGTGGCGGGGATGCGTGATTGACATTTTACTATTGATGGTCCAATTATACACAATTATGACTTAAAAGTCATTGTTAGATTTGCAGCACGTCGAGCCAGGAGGGTTGCTTCGAGGCGGGAGCACCTCGGGAGACGGTGCGTAAAGCCAGATGAGTTGAATTCTTAAAGTGGCTGCGCCTCGAACATTTTCCACTTGATGACATCTTGAAAGGAACTGGTCGGACTGCTCTTCCAAAACAACACACACACTGCGTGAGGTTCCTGCGAAGTTTTTGATTAAACCTATGAATTTTTCAGCTCTTATCAGCAGAGCTGGTTTATTCCACTGTGTCATACCCCACGGAAGAGCTTAATTTGTGCCGGGGAGGGTGCTGGGAGTCGGCACTACTTTCTGGGAACCGAGATTTATTTTCATCCACAGACTTTTGACCTAGAGCAAGAGAGAAACAAGCATTTGCAATGCAATAGGTCTCGCATTTACGCTGAGTTTCAGCTATTGACATTGCAAATAACAATGCCTTTTATTTTTGTTTTTAAAACATAAATAAAAGGCATTGTCATTTACAATGCCAATAGCTTAAACTCGCGTAAATGCGAGACCTATTGCATTGCAAATGCTTGTCTTTTATTCTTTTCTTTCTGTTATTTCATAACGTTCTTAATCAGCCAACAGGTGTTCCATCCCACATGCGTAAGAACGAAATCAGATTCCAGTATTCCTGCTTCCAAATGTTAGGTATCGGATCTCAGTAAATCCAAATATGTATACTCCGCTAAGCGACGTCGTTTGTCAGCAAATTACTCAGTCAGGTCTCGCACTCGAGGACCTGACTGAGTAATTTGCTGACAAACGACGTCGCTTAGCGGAGTATACATATTTGGATTTACTGAGATCTGATACCTAACATTTGGAAGCAGGAATACTGGAATCTGATTTCGTTCTTACTCATGTGGGATGGAATTATCACCACATGGAAAAGTACTACAGATGAAATTCAAGCCTTGAGAAAGTCGCGGGACGATTTCCCATTGTTTGCGACGAAACACGTGTTGGCTGATTAAGAACGTTATGAAATAACAGAAAGAAAAGAATAAAAGAAAAAGAAAATTACGAACACTGTGTTGATAATTTGTGTACACTTGCTTTGTTATTTGTCTTTACCTTGCAGACGTGTGCTGAGGATTTTGCTTATCTGATAATGTAATACTACAAAGTGTTATACTGAATGCCCTTATCCTTTCCCACTGTTTGTTACCCTGCTAAAAAAACGTTTTACCTACAGAATGTAATTATGAAGCTGACGTGATACAAAATGTAATTATGAAGTTGACGTGATGTGATGTTATGTTATAAGGGATAACTTTAAATAAACTATGTTTAAAAATAATTTAACACTCAAAAAATTGAACTTTTTTACTTAATGTGCCACAGCCTTCCTCTGCACTAGTACAAGAATGACTACACTCCACAAACATATTAGACAAATTTGCAGTATTCCGAACAATAGACTTAATCTTCACTACTATATCAATACCTTGGCAAGAAATGTGAACCAACATTGTAGGCTAATCAGGGAACAAACCTTCAAACCTGTCTTACCCAAACAAGACCTAAAGGAAGTTGTGCAAGCTTCCATTTTATCAAGATTAGGTTATGGGAATGCTATTCCGTGAGTAAATAATATTTGTTAAGCATGACAGCTGCCCACGGGTGTCCCGGCGCTAAGGATCACACTACAAAGTTAGTAGAAAAGCCAAGTTTTTAAACCTTTTCAAAACATAAGGTAATTATTTTCCATGTGGTATTCCTAAAATTCATCCGCCATTCCTAAAATTCACCTGTCCCCTTTTACAGCCTCTTTGCAAACAGCAGTCTGCCTGATTTCAGGGGCTAACCGCTTCACTTATATCACCCCCATTTTGCAATCCTTGAACTGGCTTTAAATCAATGGTAGATCCACTTTCTAACTTGCTTGCCTAGTTTGTAAACTCATTCACTCTTACCACTCACATACCTGCAAATAAACTCAAGATCCCCGTGGGCTCCCACTAACTATTCATCACTGACTCACAATTACTAGAAATCCCCGCTTTTAATAGAAAACGTATTCTAACCAATCCGTCTCTGGCTGCGCATCCCCAAGGTCTGGAATTCTAACCCCGCCATTCCAATAATCCACCCTATAACCTCATTCCTAGCTTTGCCCTATTTCTTAAAAAGAAAAAGTCGCAGTTAAGTAAAAAACCAAGAGCTAATGATTAAATGAACACAAAATTGTGACAATCAGACAACTCCTAGAACAATTGCCACATTCTGCTTTTCCACAGAAGGAACAGTAACCTAAAAGATGTATACTAAAGTTGAAAGCATTTAGTAAAGGTGGACAGAGGATTTCCCAGCACCGACCTCAAAAATCGAGGATCACCTTGCAACAATCAATAATGCCTTGATCTCAATGGCAAATACGGCAATAATGCCTTGATCTCAATGGCAAATGCGGCCCTTATGCACGCCGACAAGCTTGACACCCAAATAAATATACTACAGACAGTAGCAGGCCTAATATCGGGCCTTGATACCAAACTCCAACGACTGAACTCCTTGATCAACAGAGATCAGAAAAGCGCAGTGCTTAATCAGGAGGGATGTGGATGTAGCCCCATATTACAGAAATTGGAAAAGCTTCAGGAAATAATGAGTACTCTAGTTAACGATCTTAAGATAGAGGCAGCCAGATGGCTTTTAAGAACAAATCCCTCACTCCAGCAGGTTAAAGAAGACTTAAATTCAATCACAATTCTATCACCATCTTCAACCCCACCTAATAGGAACATCGGGCCCCCTGGGAAAATGGCAGAATACACAAATAGAACCAGAGGAACAGAAAAACTGACATCTCTCACAACCCTCGTGAAAAGTGCCGATGGTAAACAAGATGGGCTGGGAGGACCCAAGGAAACTAACCAGAACGAGGAGTGCGACACCAAACAGATAGTAAAAAACAACACAACAGAAGAAAATATGATACAAAATTTGAAGGAGAAACCCCCCTCCACCAAATAACAAGTTTAGAACCAACAACTAGTCTAAAAAAAAACATAGAATTTCAGTATTTATACAGAAAAAACAAGAAAAATTAAGGAAATTAAATAAGTCAACCAAGGGTAAGCGCAACAACGAGGGACCCTTACTGTGCTGGCATAAGAGCGATACGAAGGAAATCACTGGGTATGCATTCCCCCCCCAAATTTAAATCATAGAGTATCGGGGACAGGGCAACAAGGCAAAACAGCAAGTGACCCAACAAGTGCACATGATCCTAAGCGAAACATAGGATACCTGGCCAAAAAGCAGGACATAAATGAACAAGAGTCACGGCAAATTACAGAGGAACTCACACAAGGCCTACCAGTCGGAAATGAATGTCATAAGAACAACGAACTCCCTGAATTTAACGTAGTCGAACGCCTTCACAATAGGGTTCTTGAGAAAAAACCATAAAAATCAGAAAAAAGTCCCGAAGAGCCAATAGGTGACCCGACAAGCCAGCACCACCATCAACCAGGGACAGAAGTGGGAAATCCAAATAAGAACAACATCAATCAAGGAAATCTCACATTGAGCTCTATAAAAGGTAACAACTATAAACCAAAAACGAACACAAAAGAAACTTCAACCCAAATAAACCAAAAAGATCAGATACCCATAACTATAGATGACAAGGACATAATTGCCCGCAGAATTAGCGGTGAGGAACCACCATCCCCGCACCAGAAAACAAGGAGTGGCGAACCCGAGCAGGAGGCACATAAAACTCGCTTTTGGGAAGAAGTGAACACCTGGAGGAGCCCAATCCCAAACGTAACAGCGGACCCAGATAATCCGGATAATTCGGACATAAGCCCCCTGCAAAAATCATCTAATCTAGATCAATCCGAAAATCCTGAAAATTTAAAGTTGAGGTTATATCCCGAGTACACCTCGCAAGGAAGGTGGGATATTCTCAATGGAGGGAACATCTTGAGGATTTGTTCAAACATGCCGGGTTTAAAGAAAATAAAAACCACTGATATTGATATTGATAGTGTGACATTTCTTGCCCCAGAGCCCAGCGACATAAATGAGGTAACTGAAGTAACATTCTCTAATCGGGCTATGGCAAGTGTACTAAGGGAAAACAAAAATTGTTTGGATGATTGGGGAATCCAGGTCAGAAACCCAGCAATAAAAAAATGTCCAGCATTTTTGAAAAATGGAGCTGTTACAGTGCAGCACCCAAAACAAGAAAGTAAACCACAAGACACAGAGAAAAGTAAGAACGTAGCAAATCCCGCAACTGGCTCTATTGTACACAGCACCAAAGTCGGACCATGATCCAGACTGTGGAGTGAAGGTCTAATACAAATCACAATGGATTCAGAAGGGGGAAAACATACATGCCTGGCCAAGGGGAAGAACACTAAAGACTGGTCCTGGATATCGCTTGCTCTAAATTCCCATCCCTAACAGCCTGGGTCCCACCTCCAAAAAGAATAATTCTATTTCCAACTTAAAAATCTTTTCTTGGAATATCCGGGGTCTAACTGACAATGAAGACAAAAGGGACGCATTAAAATTCTTGAAGGGCTATGACATCATAGCATTACAAGAAACCTGGGCTTTAAGCTCAACCCCATGGCTGGATTATACCGCCTATGAATCAAACGCAACACCTTCGCAAGCAGGGGGCCATGCTCGGGAGGGGTGGCAATTTATATCAAAAACAACTTGGCAATCGAGGTATCCCCATCATGTGAAGAAAACGGTGATTACATATTCCTTAAGGCTAGGTTTTTAAAAACTGAAACTTCCAGCCAGGATCAGCACCCCATGATCATAGGCTGCATTTATCTACACCCATCTAAGTCTAAAAGAGAAACTACGCTAAGCAGAATGCTACCAGCAATAAGTGACCTTTACTCTGAACGCCCAGATGATTTATGGATAATAATGGGAGATTTTAATGCTAATCTAATGGAACCAGACCTAAACTCCTCCTTGGTAGCCTTGGATGATTCCATCTGGTCTGTTCCAGAAATAAGAAGCAAGTATCAACGTAAAGACAAACATGAACTTAAATTGTCAGCCTATTTCAACCATCTGGGCCTTCGAATCCTAAATGGAAGATCTGCTACTGACCTACCAGCAGCCTATACTCACTTCTCTCATTCTAGGCTTGCCACCTTGGATTACATCTGGATTTCGATCGCCCGCATTCACGCAATACAAGGCTTTGTTGTAATTCCCTCAGGGGCAAGCGACCATGCAATTATTGCCTGTGACATACTATCTCCGCAATGTCATCGGCCAAAAATTAAAATGATTGGTGAGGAGGAAAATCTGAAACCAATAAAAAATATAAGGTGGCCGACAGAATATAAAGACAAAATCAATGAAGAAGTGGAATTAACCTTGAACAGAGTAATCAAGGATAATAGCGACTCAATCTTGATAAATTCCTGGGAACACCTTCTGGAAGAGATAAGGGAAAAACTAACCACCGGTACGAAGCCAAGACCCAATAATTCACCTTCAGAAGATGATCGCCTCACAAAACAAAAACAGGTAATAGGGATAATAAAACGTAAATTAAACAACACGATGCGGAAAACCCCCAACGCGTTCACGGACACAGACTTGTCAAGGCAAAGGTTGCAGAAATTCGCCAGAACTATAGAAAAGTCAGATTCTCCTACCGGAGAATGATTGAAGAAAACCACTGGAATAAAGCACATGAAATAATAAAGTCACGAGATCAGAAGCGATTTTGGAAGTGGATGAACAATTGCTTCAAAACAAACCAGCGATCCACAACCACAAATATCTTGCCAACAGTGTAGGAAACCCACATTGAAGCCCTCTATGCGGACCCACCAGGTGACATTAGCATAAACAACACAGAAAAACCGTTGGTCTGATAAAACTAAGCATACACAGCAACAAACAGTCTCAATTGATTTAAAGGAGTCCTCTTAAAGAGGATAAAATCCCATCACCCACCAAAGTGGCATGCTTCATCACTTGGGATCTCCTTTATGTTGGAAACCCTATTGCAACTGAGTACTACTACCTTCTCAGCAGAGGAAGGGAGTGCACGGCTGTTCACAAGAGTAATCTAAAGTAAAATCAACCATAATCCCAAAATGTAGAGCCCACAGTATTTCAAAAAGTGATGGTTTTGCAGTGCATATGAGAAACGTGTAAGTGAAAAGTGAATATGTAAAATTGACTATCAGGACACCAACAATTTTAATAAATGCTATCCTGGTGTCAAAAATAAAAATTAAAAATAAAAACAGTGTATGTGCAGTTTTCAACCAATAACTGCAAGAGTCCAAATAGAATTAATAGGTCTACATGTTTCAGCCTATAGATCAGCTCTGACCCAGGCTTTCATCAGGACCTTAGAATGGAATCGCTACTGCAAATGATATACTCGGTGCAAAATCACAATGAGGTCTCAATAACAAGTAGTTGGTTCAATACAACCTACATTCACCTGTGTGTTCAAGATTTGGACAACAGTCACAGGAGTATTGGACACAATCCCGTCTTTATGCGGGTGCACTCCTCACCTCACCTGGCATCCGCTCAGGAAGTGAGGCACCGCTCTATCCGTCGGTACCCCTGGCCGAACCTGAGCTGGAAGGGGAGGTGATGGGATTTTATCCTCTTTAAGAGGACTCCTTTAAATCAATTGAGACTGTTTGTTGCTGTGTATGCTTAGTTTTATCAGACCAACGGTTTTTCTGTGTTGTTTAAAGTCTAGATTGGGGATAAAATTCCGTTTTGGTCTTTAAATATTTTTCCCTAGGACCCCCTGTTTTAATGACTTTGAGACATTAGCATAAACCCTAGAATGAAGGCCATTAACAACGTACCACGGTGCACGGAGTCACAAAATCGACCCCATGACCAAACAGAAATAACACCCGAAACAGTCATGCTCCTTATCAAAAAAATGCGACCTGGCTTGGCACCCGGTCCAAATGGCATTCCGCCTATGGTATATAAGGGGACGGCCCGGAAATGGGCCGAAATTATGGCTCCGTTATTTTGGGAATACAGGTCGGAAAGAAACATCCCTGAGTCATGGAGGGGCTCCCTTTTAGTGCCAATACATAAAAAACGTTCGCGATCCAACCTGGAAAATTACCAAATGATCGCACTTTTAGACATAGACAGGACGTGCTACGCCAGCACATTACTACAAGAACTGACGGCTTGGGCTGAAGAGCGTAACCTGATCAAACAGCTTTTGACAGCGTGGCCCGCTCGAGACTGTGGTTGAAACAAAAAAACTGGGGCATTGATAACACACTATTAAATGCACTGGTGGCCCTACACTCGGAAACCTGGGTTAAGATCAGAGTGTCCACTGACTGGTCCACGTCCCAAAAAATAAAAACCAATAAAGGAATAAAGCAAGGAGACTTCCGAGCGTACTGCATGGCTAGCCAACTACAATGGCTGTCATACTGGCTGGCAGGCCGCAACTTAAACGAAATCGGATATACAACACAAAAATTAGAACTGGGAGTTCTGCACACACTACTCTTACCCGAATCTAAAATTCCACCTGAAACTCCCTTGTTGTTCAAAACAGCCATCTTATATTGGAAACGTACATTGAAATACACCAAACGAACTATCCCATACTCGCCTAACATTCCATTACTTGGTATACCTACTATAGTGGGACTAATTACGAAACAAAGGATCGTACAAGGGACACAAGAGGGGGTGACAACGGTGGGAGCCTTGTTCATAGATGGCACACTAGCCGACCACGATAACTTCATCCATACTCAGGGAGTTCCCCACACATTATTCATGACACACGCTACCATTGCTCATAATGTAAAGAAACACTGGTCCCTGAACGGGAACGAACCCCCCCACATATGGCCTGGTGCAAGCAATCTATCTGATGGGTGAGACACCTAACCCGCTGGTTATATAGAGGCGTTAGAATGCATGCCGGGGCCTCCTTAGTGCCCTTACGGGAAAAATGGTCAAGAGACCTCAGTAAAGAAATGACGGATAAAGAATGGGCGTACGCACTAGAGTTCCCCAAAAAGGTGTCCCGAAATGCCAAATTTAAATATATCCAATACATGATTCTACATAGGGCATACCTTACCCCACACCGCCTCAACTGTATATACCCAGACGCACAAGTCAGTTGTCCTAGATGTAAGTTGGTGGATGCTGATATTCTACACATGTTATGGAACTGCCCACGGTTGAGGGGATTCTGGTCAATGGCAGGGGATGTAATTCAGGCTACGACAGGCACCTCCGTCTGGGACACGGTAGATAGCTGTATACTAGGTCTACACCCTCGCCCGAAAAACAGAGAACACAGTATAAATTCGCAGATATGGCTATCCTCATAGCGAAACGAGCTATTCCAATGAGGTGGAAGTCGGCTCTTTCCCCCCCATTACACAAATGGCACACAGAGATGGTCAGATGGGGAGGGGCGGAAAGCGCCATCATTAGAAGAGAGGAATTACGTGGGGTGCGCAAAACTCCCATTTCCATGGATTGTGACCAGATGTTGGAAACACTGAAGGCTAAAGATCTGACAGACCCTTCAGGGCCCTAGCGAGTGTTGTCCCATCTTCCATGAGTCACTAAGTTCATGCAGTGTAGTGCGGTCCCCCTCTACAACACTCCCCATTAAGGAATCAAGCACTAAAAGTATTTGTTAAGACGTGATGACCCACACGACTATACACAACGGAACCCTATGTTGATAAGTAGAGGAGTGAGCCGATCGGTGGGAGGGGGGTGGGATAATGGGGCATTAGGGAAGTTTAGTATGTTCCAGGTTCAACTATCTTATTACAGAGTCCTCAAGAAGGTGTAGAGACACAAAATTGATAAAAATGGTTGTAATTGAACACATATAACCTGTTTGACTATAGCAAGTATAATGGAAATGTTATATGCCACTGCATGCAGGATTGGAAGACCAACCGTGTAATATGTTGATGACTCCTGTAACCTATTGTAATGCCATGCTTGATTGTAAAGTTTACATGAATAAAACCAATAAAATTATGTTTAAAAAAAAAAAAAAAGGATTAAAGCAAGGATGTATACTGGCCCCAATGCTCTTTAACCTGTACTTGGCGGATTTACCCGAGCATCTGGCTGAGACTCGTGCCTTTCCCCCCAAACTCGCTGGAACCAAAATTCAATCGCTGTAATACGCAGATGACACCATACTGGTCGACCAAACTCCAATCGGGTTGCAGCAGCTCCTTACTGCACTGTCACTATATTGTAAAACAAATCACCTGAAAATATACACTGCAAAAACAAAGGCCATGATAATCTCCAGGCAAATAAAGAGGAGAGGCTCATGGCACATCGATGGTAAACCCATCGAGATAGTTACAGCATATAAGTACCTGGGGGTCTGGATCGACCAAAAAGATAGGCAGTCCGCTCATATTACCGCAATGCAAGGTTTGGTGCATTCGCTGGAAGGGGCTTTTTGCAGAGCAAGGAACACCATGACCTCTCCTGATCTTACTCCCTTATTTCCAGCTATGGGGACAACATTTTTACCATCTGTGGCTCATGGCGCAATAGCCTTTAAAGACAAGATGTCATTGTGGTTGGTCCGAGCTCAGTCAGCCTGCTTTCGTAAAGTATTTTTTCTACCTATCTCCACTTCTCACACCCAAATCCGCATGGAATTTAACCTGACATCCCAAAAATGGATACTAAAAGCCAGGTTTATAGCATACTGCCTAAAAGCCAAACAAGCACAGGACAATTCGCTAAAGAAGCTCATCTGGCAAATGATAAATGACCCTGGGTCAACCTGGCATGACTTTCTAACGCATTCTCTTGAAACACTGGCCGTCCGAGAAATATGGTCCGCTCCCATACCGATATTGGCGGCAGTTAAAATTTTAACTAAACAAGTGAAAATAATGTCGGCGGACTGTGATGCCACAACTCTGAAAAAACTAAAGCAAGGATTCTGAGCATCAGATCTATACAGCAGTGGGGCCTGCCATATTACCTGTCTTCTCCCTTAAAGCCAATAATGAAGCGTCAATTAATGAGGCTACGGTTTGGCTTGATTCCGTTAATGGCATATAAGTACGGCCAACGGTACAAAGAAAAGGCAGTCACACAGTGTCGAGCATGTGGGAGAGAAGAGGAAACACTAATCCACATATTATGTATCTGTGAGAAACTACGGCCCCTGAGAATCTATTGGTTCCGCCCCATTTGGCGTATTTTAAACGTACAGACAAGTCAGGCAGCCCTGGTAGAGTGCATGAAAGGCGACTCAGCACAGCTGGCGGCAAGTTTTAGGAAATTCCTGACAGCCGTAAAAGCTATGCTGGTCTACGACAACCATACAGAACTATAACTCTAAATGTCGTGCAAACCGTTTTACCTTCCATGCTTCTACAGCAGACAACGTGATGTTTAAATATTTTATTTAGATTAATAGGATGTCACTGCATATTTTTTAACTTTTGGAAATTATGCACTTTATACTGTTTTTTTAGTTGGATTGCAAAGATTTTAATTAATTGTGCAATAAATTATCTATCTATAAAGACGGACAGCCCAATAATGCAACAAAGCTGAGAAACCAATTTGTGGTAGCTATTAGATTCAGATTAATTTGCTGACGTGTTTAGCTTTCCAAATAGCATTCGTGTTGGCATCACACAGGCACTTGTTTGGACATTGTGGGCCACAGTTGAACGAAGGGTAGTGTTGCTTCCTTGTAATGAAAGCATTTACATGCATTTTACTTGTCATCTATTGAGCTATTTCTGACATTGCACTTAGAGTTGCAATATGACATAAACCATCAATGTCAATGTTTAGGGATTGGGTAACCATGAATGAATAAATGAATATAATGTTATTGCATAATTACTTACAATCATTGCAAATTGCGCATCAGTAACATAAAATAACAGTTAAAAACGGCTCTCACACCTTTTGTAAACAATGCCTTTGTGCAATAATACGTGACTTAAAATTACAGTTAAAAACGGCCCTCGCACCTTTTGTAAACAATGACTTTGTGCAAAAACAGAACGTGCTACATGACTCTATTGCGGCCTTCATTGCAAATTGCGCATCGGTGACGTAAAATAACAGTTAAAAACGGACCTCGCACCGTTTGTAAACGATGACTTTGTGCAAAAATACAAGGTGCTACATGCCCCTATTCCGGCCTTCAACGGTGTCCTTGGCCCCCCCATACCCCAGCTTTTGAGGGAAGAGTCTACTGTTGAAACCCCACTTATACCAGGGACGTTCCTGACTTGGGGGAAACCTGTCAACATCAATGGTATTTAAAATGTGACATATTGTTGAAAACGAAAGCCCTTAAAAAGCTTTGCATGGTGTGAACCCAGAGTCCGTGTGTCCTGAAGTTGGTGTGTTGTGGGACATAGTGCGGTTTCAGAGTACCTCAATGTTAATTTAGACTTACAATTCGTCCATTTGATTATGGAGCCCTTGGAGTTGATTTCCGGCGTGCTGTTGCCAAATATGATTGGCAACCAGACATTTACACTTTTGAAAGAAAGCAAAGCATAGGTGTAAAACCACACACATCTGGTTGTCAACTGACGAATTAAACATTTAATGAAACCTTTAATGCAACCATCTTCAAATACAGATTAATTCAGCCTACGAAAATATCACAAAGAACTTCAGGTCGGCCAAGATAAGTTGTACATTGCCTATCCATTTACCAGCTGTGGGACACGTATCTTTTTTAATCTTGAGTGAAGGGATAGGCAGTACTTTTAAAATCTGAATGAAGAACTCGTCAGATAGACACGAATCATGAACATCACTTTGTAACTACGCATCTGCTTCATTACCGACTTTTAAAAAAAAAACACATTTCTACTCAACCAATACTTTGAGCTTTCCTCTCCCTAGTTGACTTCTGATGAGCACCTGCTTAGTGCTTTTTCTTTATTTAAACTTCCTGCTCGAACTCTTATTCTGACCGAATCCTGCTGTAATCAATACACAGACGAATATAATAAAGTCACACTATTTCACGGTGGATGGCTACCTGCTGAGTGTTCTTTGTCCCATACATTCATCACGCTCTCCCATTATTAACATTCATAACATTGGGTACTCTAAACACTTTTATTATTTTAAACAGAGATACAAGGAGGTAGCAGTTGTCCGAATCCATATTGCACATCTCTGATGCACAAATCAGGGTTAGAATACCGACACACCAATCATGTATACATTAAGTTCTACTGACAGTGTCCGTCCTCCACACCTTGCTACCCAATGGGTGGCACATATGTTTTGACCTGACTATAGGTTACAAGCAAATTCAAAACTGTAACATGGCAACGGAGCACTATGAAACAGTAGTTGCAAAAAGGAGCAATTCCTTGTACTGAACAAGTAGTCCAAAAGTGCATTTGTCTTGTTCCAAGATTTAGTCTCAATGATACCGGTTTTCAAGCAAGTACATACATCCAACAGCCGCTGTAGATTTTTATGCCATTGTTTTAATTGTGTGCTATTTTATATTGTTATGCTGTTGTTTTAATTGTGTGCTATATTTGTATATTATGATGATTACGAAATATCTCTGTTTACCTGTACAGCCCAATATGTAAAGTGCTCTGAGGCTTCACGGCTTCCTACGCGCTATATTCAAAACTTCAAATAAGTAAGCAATTCAGTCTTTTCAGTGAGGGTTTTTAGGTGAAAATGTCAACTATATTTCGGAAAATAAATAGTTTTCTTTGCTTTCATCATCGGTGCCTACATGTATGACAGTGTTAGTTTCAGAGTGAAGCAAAAAATGTGTCATTTATGCAAATTATCTGTTTTCACCTGTTGCTGTTTGTGGAAATGTGTCTCCTAGCACAGTTAGTAAACCCAGTTCTCTCTAGTTTAAAATACATTGTGCTGCTAGTGCACTTGAAAATAGCAACATAATACTAACCATTGGATTCAAGCGAAATTAAGAATGAGCTGTTTTTATTAGTGTCCCTTTAACATGGCATGCACGCATCTTAACAATTGATGGTTCTGAAGCAACTCCTCAAAAGTAAGAAGAAAGTTTTCTTCACTTTTTGTTCAGCATGGTTTCTTAGTAACAAGTATTATAAGCGCCTGAGCAGCTTCTGATCTTAGCTTGGCCAGTGGTGTCAGCCAAGAAATTATAATAGTTTCTGGATGAAAGGCCTTGCAGCTTTGGTAGTGTTTGTAAATTTATTAGGGGAATCTCCGTCTTTTGATTTTGAGAGGAGCCCTGACAGTCCCAGATCCCAATACAGCAGGTCAGCTTCCTATATCTTGGGGTGCATGTCTCCCGGGAGACCGACCTCCCGTGGAGCTTAAACCTCTGTCCTGTCGCACGCCGGGCATGGGAGGATCTGACATCCTGGAATTATCTCGTTCTTAACATCATGGGCCGCATGGCACTGTTTAAAATGATGATCCTCCCCAAACTGCTTTATGTCGTACAAAATTACCCCTTTCATATCCCGTGTCCGTGGTTTGATGCAATGCAGGCCATGGGACGTAAATTTATCTGGGCCGGTAGCACCCCCAGAGTGGCTTGGGGGGAATGTACTTGCGCGACGTATGGGGGGGCTGCCAATGGCGGACACGCGTCTGTACTACTGGGCGGCACAACTTCTTCACATTAATGACTGGCTGCATCGCCGAAGGGATGACCCGGTATACAGAGGAAAGCTGGCTCTGCTGGGCTTAGATCGGGTACTGGGCTTTATGTACGGGAACCCTATCCGTTCCTCTCCCTGAGGTAACCCAAGTAGCTTTCTGAGTATGGAGAGACGAACATAGTTGGACAGGGTGGAATCGCAAATTTACATTAGAAACTATGTTATGGGAGGGTACGTGGCTCACCCAAGTATCGTCCCTGAAGGGCTTCCGAGGATGGGACTCTATAGGAATCTCAAGACTGGGTGATGTCTGGGAGAAAGATCATATGAAATCCTTTCAAGATCTTAAATCCGAGTTCCAGATGCCAGATTCCCAGTTTTTTTTTATACCTCCTGGCTCGTCATGCTCTTTTCCCTTACAAACCAGAATTAGAAAACATCCCCGAGTGTAGCCCCCTAGAGTGCAGGATACTCATTGGACATCTAGGAGTGGGTAGGTTATCTCAAATCTACAAGTCCCTGGTCATTCACTTCCCTACACTAGATGATCTAAAGGTTAAATGGCAGGGATGTGTCGGGGAGCTTGACAAGGCCGACAGGAGAGATGCATTTATGTCCCCTCGGATCTTGGCGATCTCCTCCAGACTCCGTCTCATACAATGGTGATACCTCCACCCAGTGCTTAATTTGTCAAATGTTAAGTGCCCCGGCCCTGACCAGGGCGCCACTGCAGCCTGCACCACCCATTGCCCCAGTCATCGCTGCCAAAGAAGGTAGCAAAATAACTACTAACCATCGCATTCTTACCAGTGTGACAGTTCAGATTATTACAGGCCCCCAAAGCTAGATGAATGGCTGAGGAGGCATCAGGTATTAGCATTTTTTAATGTATATTGTATTCATAAACAACCGTTGTTCTGCTCATCTCTAAATTAGATGAGCAGTGCCACCATGTGTCAGACTGTCAGAAGTATGATGATGACAATTAAGTGCCGGTGCCTAGCACCGGAAACCAATTAAGTGCCGGTGCCAAGCACTGGAACCCACCAGCTCAAATTAAGCACTGCCTCCACCAATCCTATTTGTCACCCTATCGCATATGGAAGGCTGGTCTTCGTAATTCCCCCGCCTGCCTCAGATGTCAAGACCCAAAGGGTGACTTCTATCATATGGTTTGTAAATGTCTAGTGATTCACACCTTCTGGGATACCATCCTCGGTACCCTCTCTGCAGTTGTAGAGGCACCCATCAAATCGATTCCATGCATTACGCTATTGAAAATTCTTGAGGATGTTGGAGGTCCTACGGGGGATCGTTCTCTGGTTGGTTTTGGCACACTCATAGCTAAACGTTACATAGCCTGCCACTGGACATCCTCTGCAGCCCCAGCTGTGGAGGCCTGGACACGAGGCTTGGACTGGTGTGGCAAACTGGAGAGGGGGAGGTATGAGGGGAGAGGCTGCCCCCAGAAGTATAATAAGATATGGAGGAAATGGTGGGATTATCAAGGCCTGGACAGTTAGTATAATGACTATGTGCTCCAATGTTTCTTTGGGGGCTTGTGGAGTCAGATGGCAATGGGAAAATTATACTGTTCTGGATCATAGTATATCTGTGTGTAAGTTAGACAGGGTCAATGTTTGTGCTAACTTGTTGTGGAAAACAAATAAAAATATTATCCAAAAAAAAAATAGTTATTAACCATACAAGCAGGCAAACTGACCATTTTCACTCCTGAAATGGTAAGGATTGGACTTAAAAGTGTGCAAAGTTGGACAACATCACTTTCACCAACATTGTTCTAGCAAAAAAGGTTTTTAAAGGAACCTGCGCGGAGCCCATCCAACTGGAAAGAGGGACTAGGCTAGAGTGAACATTGCATCCAATAATCTTTGCTCTGGCAAGTGAAATGAAAATAATGAAATGAAATACCAGCATTTGTAAAGCGCACAGCTACCTCCGGAGAGGTGTCCTGGCGCTGGGGGCCCTCGGGAAGATTAAGCGAGCTATTGCCCAGAGTCACATGGTGCTGGGCTAACCTGCCGCCGGCACTGGGGATCAGAACCGTGAACCCCGTGGTCCGGAGTCAGGCACCCTGGCCGCTGCGCCACACCTCTTCCAATTGAACCTTTGGCTTATTGGCTAGATACTGATGCCTTAGCATGGGGGCATTTCACTGTACGCAGGTGACATACTGCTCTACTTGGTGGAACAGGATCTGAACACTGACCTCTTGTCACAGGTATTCGAACAGTTTGGCAGGTTCTCTGGTTTTGGTATAAACTGAAAAAATAAGTATTTTAGCTACTGTCGGCGAAGTCACTAATAAGGAAATTACGATGGCCCATTTCCGTTGATACGGTCGGCTTTACATATCTTGGCACTTATATTACGCAGAATTAGGAAGAGTTCCTGCACAGAAATCTGTACACAGTCCTTAGCAAATTCTGAGAGGATGTCAGGCACTGAGGAGTTTGCTGCTGTCTCTTCTCAGCAGGACAGCAGTGTTTAAAATTATTGTACTGCCTAAAATCAGATATGGCCGCCACAACACACCGTTTTGGGTTGTGACAGAATTTGTTTAAAAAGTAGAGCCTGAAATAAGGATGCTGCTGTGGGATAGGAAGCCATCCAGAACAGCAGTCGTAAAACGGGGCGGGGAGTAGTGCGGGGAGGGAGTTTATTGCCCTCACGGTAATACAAGTATATTACCGGGCTTCTCAGTTCATCACAGTTAATGAATGGGTCTTCCCCCACTTGGATGCACCCTCCCTGTGGATTGACAGGCACACAATAGAGCCACATGGCTACCCAGCTGCTCTATAGAGATTCAGAAGTAGAAAACCAATTTATTAGTAATCAACAGGCGGGATAGTGCCACACAACACTTGATAGGGAGGCTGACGAGGGAAACTCTACTGTGGGTAAGCAACCTGTTGTGGGACGTGTTCTCCCTACAGGGTTTCCAAAATGGGGAATAATAGGTATTAACAAACTAGTGGATCTTTAGGGGAGAGATGGCTCAAGCCACTGGGGGTTCTCAAAGATTAATATAAATTGGTAGATTAATAAATATTCAAATATGCACAATTGTGACATGCTATTGTGGTGCATGTACCGTGGGCAACAATCATTGAGGAAGCCTCTCCACTGAAGGACAGAATATTATTTGAGGCTGTGCAAAAGAAAGCCATATCCCAAATTTATAGGAAAATAATTACAGATACACCAGACTTTTTACAGGGTTTTTGGGGAAAATGGGAGGACAATTTAGGGCCTTTTCCAAGAAGGGAAATGGGAAGAGGTGCTTGATGCTTCTAGAGGGGTAACAGCGTTTACAACGCTGTCATAACATCGCAGTGCTTTTACAACGCGGTCGTTACAACGACCCCGCTGTTAGTATGCGATACCTTTACATCGCAAGTCATTAGAACGACTTGCTGTAGGGGGCGCTAAGGTACTGGTTATGAAATCTAACACCTTCCCTGCTGTTGTACAAACTGGAGTAGAAATAGTAAATAATACTATTCCTAAGTCCAGCGCGCCCCCTACAGCAATTCGTTCTAATGACTTGCGATGTAAAGGTATCGAGTACTAGCAACGCGGTCGTTGTAACGACCGCGTTGTAAAAGCACGCGATGTGATAGCATGCATTGTAACATGCTATATTCGTTCTAGAAGGGTTTCTATAAGGACTGGTTTCCGATTGGGACAACTAAAAGTGCTACTTAGAGCATACCTCACCAGAATACTCCTTGCCAAAATTGGCAGTGAGATGACTGATCGATGCCTACGGAGATGAGTAAAAATATAAAGAGTGCTGATGCAAAAAAAAAAAAAAAATGACAATCAATGCCATGAAGGTTCTCAATGCAGAGTTATACAGAGAATGCAAAAATCTGAAATTTTTTAAGTCCCAAGCGGGCAGCAAATTGGGAAATAAATGATCATCTCTAGTAGAACAGGAAAGTCTTCTTTCTCAAAATCTCCCACTCACCCCAAAAATCAAGGGGTTTTTATTCATTATTTTTGCCTATGACATTTTCACAAGATCTGTAGGCTCACTGTCTTGTGATCAAATGCACGATTTCTTCAGCAGATTAGAGTACATGAAAAATAAACATCATATTACCTTAACACCGATGCACTAACCCACTACATGAATATTTATTCAGCCCTCTCTAAGCTAATGTCATCCGGAGATGCTAGAACAAAACTAGATACATGAAAAATAACTGGTTATTTGAATGACCAGCCACAGCGAATCAAAGGAAGAACATTGGAAATGTTTTGAGTTGTGACTGACAGCTCATTGAGAGTAGAATAACAGTAGAAAGAAACAAGTACATCACAGCTTGACTGTGTGCGGCAACGTTTGCGAGGAGAGAAGGAGGTCAGGGAGGAAAGTACATGAGTGACAGGGGTGACTGACTTCTTGAACAAGAAGGCGTTTCTATCTAAAATGTGGCCTGGTTAACATATAGCAGAAAAACACACTTCTACACATCATAGAACATTTGTTTAAAAAGAAACAATACTATATCGGTATGTACATGTAAAATTGAATGTGAAAATACATTCTACACATTGTTAATGATGCACAAAAATATAAACACATAATAAACTCTCACACACAGAGATCACTCTCTCCTGCTCTCATAATCATTCCAATGAATATCACTTAGTTGGAAAATTACTATACTTACTATTTAGGTACCAAGTGACAGTTTAGGTAACGATATTTGCGAGGCAAAAGATTTATATCATTATGTTTTATGGAATTACCATAATCTATAGCCCTAGATTCAGAAAAAGTGTGCTGGCCTAATAAAACCCTTCCTATTAAAAACTGAAAGGTACTTAAATGCCTCTTCATAAAATTAAATGCAAACAAGGAATTATCGGAATCCAATTTAATACAATTTTGAGAATGCCCACCAGTCATAGTATCAGTACTTTCGGTCATTATGCTTCTTCGTAAAGGATATAGTCAACCACAATGCAGTGTCAAAACTCGCTCACACGTCAGCAAGGAAGCAAACAAAAAAACTCAGAAGAGAAGACTAATGTGATGGGTCATTGCACATCAATTCAAAGAAATGTGCAGCTGCACAGATACTTTCTTGTAATCGGAAATGCCAACCACAAGTGAACACCTCGGCAGACAGTGCCCTAGTGACCACAAAATGGCCGGCAACAGTATCTGATATGAGTCAAGTTGGAAATCCGAAAGGGTAAACACCTGCTATAAAGCAGCAATGGGAGCACTGGATCCACAAGGCTTTCCAAATCTTCTGCACACAATCCAGCAAGGATGTATGCATGGGGTCTACCAGGGACTAAGAAACACTCCCAAGCTCTTGAAGCAGAGCTGATCGCAGCAGTGGATTAAAGAGCCCAATGCCACAAGCCTCGTCTCATTTAGCTTCCTTCCTCTCTCCTCTCTGTCCTAGGCTCCTGTTAGAGGTTCAATCTCCCCCCGGCTCACAGCCAGCTCCTTGCAATAGCTCCAGAACACAAGTGGGGGCGGGGATATTGGCTTCCTGGGTGTTCCCCTTTTCTCTCCTCTGAAACTAGTTTCAAGCAAGATAACCAATCCATCTGCACACCTACTTCTGTGTAATGCACCACATCCGGGTGTACTCTCATATTATCAGACCTTGTGGCACATTAGAAAACATGGATACACTTGGTTTCACCACAGTGCATGCCCTGAAATGCAGCTTCCCCCACCCACTCCTGATTCAATCCAAAGTTGTATGCCTCCATTCACACCATAGCTGATGCTTCAAACTGCAGAGCCTGGTTTGGAAAGGTAGCCACCAATGATGTCTCATTTAGGAACGCTCAGATATACAGGGCTAGGAATTCACCAACTCGGAAAAGCTAGCGATATACAGAGCCTGTAATTCACTCATGCTGCGAAGTTAAAGGTAAAACAAGTCTGTAATTCACTGATTCTGGATGTCAGAGACACACAACGCCATCAATACATACACTCTGGGAAACTATCGATATAGGGATACTAAATGGGGGGCGTGGCTTGGCGCCCGGCGAGCATGGCGGCGTCTCCGTGAGGCTCCTGGCACCGGCGCGGCGGAATCCCGCTTAAGGGACACCTCGAGTGAAGCCAAACAGATAAATGCTTCGGTGAAGTGCTGTGCGCTAGGATGCGCTGACGCCTGAAGCTTTCCAACATTAAGGAACAGATTAATTACAGGTAAAGCGCTCCGACGTGAATTCGCGCATTGCGGCCGCCATTTTGAATATCGCTTCAAAGTAACGAGCGTTTTATTGCCTGAATGAGGAGACAACGAATTACTTAAATATGTCCTCCTACCATTTTTGAACTATAACTATTCCAGGAGCCTTGTTAGAGGAAGTTAAGAGGGGCATGGTTATCCAACGTTTCCTCACTACTTCGTAATAGCTGAGGAGACAAAGAAATGACCGCCATTTTGAGGAAACCTTCACAAATGCCTCATGGTAATCCCTCAAGCACTCGTGCAGTTTTTAAATGCCTTTCTTCATTTTCTCTCATAATATCCTCTTAATAAGGGGCTACCTTTTCATATTTTAGCCCCATGTTGTAAAGGCTGACATACTTAACGTATATTAATAGGAGGAAACATATATTGAAGTTATTTTTGCAGCAGCGGTTGTAGTGGTCCTTACACCTTGATGACCTCATTCAAGGTTATATTACTGTGTCTGGCTGCTTAGTTACCGTTCAAAGACGCTGCACATTCCAGGCTGTAGTTGTTTGCTCATTTTTCCACTTCTTTGCTAACTTTCCCTGAAGCCATTTTCAAGACTTTCTGCGGTGCTTATTTTTCATGTTCATGGGCAGAACGAAGGGATCTATTCATAACGCACCAAAATCACAACGCATTTTTATTAAAAACTCAACGCTCTTTTCAAAACTTTCCAAACTGGAGGACTCAGGTTCAATCGAAATAGAGCGCACCAACAAAGTAATGGATGCCTCACAGATGGCATCGGGAAAGACCAATGTGAAACGCCTAAAAAAAGACCCTCCCTCACCACCTAAACCAGGTTCTCCAGTCTCAATGGAGTTATTACTACAGGAGATAAGGGCCCTCAGACCCTTTATGGAGGAGACAAATTCGAAATTACAAACTCTCTCCGACAACTGGTTGCAACTAGACACAAGACTTACAGAAGTAGAACACAACGTTTCTTCCCTCAACGAAACTACTAAGAGTGTTACTTTTTTGCATTCTCAGGTCTCAACACTTCAAAAGCAGGTCGAGGAACTTGAAAATCGTAATAGAAGGAACAACATGCGTATTTATGGTTTGGTGGAGGGGGCCGAAGGTACAGACTCCCTTACATTCTTTAAATCCTTCCTCCCTAAAATCCTACACATGCCAGAGGGCACTGCACTTAATATACAACGTGCTCATAGGTTGGGACGAGCTCCTACTACAACTTCATCCTCACAACGACCAAGAGGAGTCATTCTTTACTTTCTGGAATATACTGACTTACTGAAAGTACTGGCAGCAGCTAAAGCTATTCAACGGATTTCATGGTCTGGCTCCACCTTGTTCTTTGCACAAGACTATTCTAAGGCTACAGCCGCTAGACGTAAAGCTTTTCTTAACATGAGACCTGACCTTCGCTCCATGGGTGCTAGATATGGTGTTTTTCACCCGTGTCTTTTCAAGGTTACTCACAACAACAGAACGACAACCTATGAGGATCCAGCTCGCCTGCAAAGTTTCATCAATTCGCAAAAGACAGATCACATGGACTCTTTCAGGCTCTTTCCTCATCTCATATTACATGAAATGTTGATTTGCATATATGAGATGTTTATTCAGTTGACTGTGGTTCTTATGACATCAGTCACATGCTCATGTTGGCAATTTTTCCTCAACAGCATTATAGTTCAAGTTATCATGTTTTACTGTTTTCATGTTCAATGCTCATTCTATTAACCAAAGTTAAACATGTTATTTTTTGCTTCACAGTTATGTCTTGTCATGACATGGTCCTCCCCCGGTCTAGTTGAGTCATCCCTAGACGTCAGTTTGCTCCATGTGGTTCCACCCACCCCGCACCCAAGTTCCCTTTATGTAGGTATGTCATTTGTTTTACTTTTTGTTATTTGTTTTGTCACATCCTTTGTTCTCAGGTCTGTCTTGCATGCCTTGGTTTTTTGCTTATTTGATGTCCTCAATATTCTCAATTCTTCTTGTACTTTCATATTTATTTTGTTTATATTCAGCGTTGCAGATCCAAGTTTTCATGTAGATATGTTATTTGTTTTGTTTTTTGTTATTTTTTCTGTCATACATCTTCTTATTCTCTTCTCTTCTGGTGTCTTTAATATTCCGATACAAAAGGGGATGATGGACGGAACGTTTGAGCCAATCAAACACTCACCCCCAGTCAACTGATCTGGGTTTAATCCATCATCATTCTTTAGCTCACTCCACCACTCCCAGTTCAGACATGGCCATATGCAAATCAGTCTGACCCTGTGCCTCATGGGAACAGTCCAGCCGAACTGCCAATCCATGTCTTCCCTGGACCGGAAACAAGCATCCTAGGACCGGTTTCTGGCATTCCAGCCGTCATCAGCCAGGCTTGCTTGAATCCAGTGGCAAAGTGAGCAAGGGACCCACGTCTGGGCATACCCCCGCCAAATTAGGGCGAACAAAGCGATACAAAGGGGATGATGGACGGAACGTTTGAGCCAATCAAACACTCACCCCCAGTCAACTGATCTGGGTTTAATCCATCATCATTCTTTAGCTCACTCCACCACCCCAGTTCAGACATGGCCATATGCAAATCAGTCTGACCCTGTGCCTCATGGGAACAGTCCAGCCCGAACTGCCAATCCATGTCTTCCCTGGACCGGAAACAAGCATCCTAGGACCGGTTTCTGGCATTCCAGCCGTCATCAGCCAGGCTTGCTTGAATCCAGTGGCAAAGTGAGCAAGGGACCCACGTCTGGGCATACCCCGCCAAATTAGGGGCTGAACAAAGCGATACAAAGGGGATGATGGACGGAACGCTTGAGCCAATCAAACACTCACCCCCAGTCAACTGATCTGGGTTTAATCCATCATCATTCTTTAGCTCACTCCACCACCCCAGTTCAGACATGGCCATATGCAAATCAGTCTGACCCTGTGCCTCATGGGAACAGTCCAGCCCGAACTGCCAATCCATGTCTTCCCTGGACCGGAAACAAGCATCCTAGGACCGGTTTCTGGCATTCAGCCGTCATCAGCCAGGCTTGCTTGAATCCAGTGGCAAAGTGAGCAAGGGACTCACGTCTGGGCATACCCCGCCAAATTAGGGCGAACAAGCGATACAAAAGGGGATGATGGACGGAACGTTTGAGCCAATCAAACACTCACCCCCAGTCAACTGATCTGGGTTTAATCCATCATCATTCTTTAGCTCACTCCACCACCCCAGTTCAGACATGGCCATATGCAAATCAGTCTGACCCTGTGCCTCATGGGAACAGTCCAGCCCGAACTGCCAATCCATGTCTTCCCTGGACCGGAAACAAGCATCCTAGGACCGGTTTCTGGCATTCCAGCCGTCATCAGCCAGGCTTGCTTGAATCCAGTGGCAAAGTGAGCAAGGGACCCACGTCTGGGCATACCCCCGCCAAATTAGGGCGAACAAAGCGATACAAAGGGGATGATGGACGGAACGTTTGAGCCAATCAAACACTCACCCCCAGTCAACTGATCTGGGTTTAATCCATCATCATTCTTTAGCTCACTCCACCACTCCAGTTCAGACATGGCCATATGCAAATCAGTCTGACCCTGTGCCTCATGGGAACAGTCCAGCCCGAACTGCCAATCCATGTCTTCCCTGGACCGGAAACAAGCATCCTAGGACCGGTTTCTGGCATTCCAGCCGTCATCAGCCAGGCTTGCTTGAATCCAGTGGCAAAGTGAGCAAGGGACCCACGTCTGGGCATACCCCGCCAAATTAGGGCGAACAAAGCGATACAAAAGGGGATGATGGACGGAACGTTTGAGCCAATCAAACACTCACCCCCAGTCAACTGATCTGGGTTTAATCCATCATCATTCTTTAGCTCACTCCACCACCCCAGTTCAGACATGGCCATATGCAAATCAGTCTGACCCTGTGCCTTGCTCACTTTGCCACTGGATTCAAGCAAGCCTGGCTGATGACGGCTGAAATGCCAGAAACCGGTCCTAGGGTGCTTGTTTCCGGTCCAGGGAAGACATGGCTTGGCAGTTCGGGCTGGACTGTTCCCATGAGGCACAGGGTCATACTGATTTGCATATGGCCATGTCTGAACTGGGGTGGTGGAGTGAGCTAAAGAATGATGATGGATTAAACCCAGATCAGTTGACTGGGGGTGAGTGTTTGATTGGCTCAAACGCTCCGTCCATCATCCCCTTTGTATCGCTTGGTCGCCCTAAGTTGGCGGGGTATGCCCAGACGTGGGTCCCTTGCTCACTTTGCCACTGGATTCAAGCAAGCCTGGCTGATGACGGCTGAAATGCCAGAAACCGGTCCTAGGGTGCTTGTTTCCGGTCCAGGGAAGACATGGCTTGGCAGTTCGGGCTGGACTGTTCCCATGAGGCACAGGGTCATACTGATTTGCATATGGCCATGTCTGAACTGGGGTGGTGGAGTGAGCTAAAGAATGATGATGGATTAAACCCAGATCAGCTGACTGGGGGTGAGTGTTTGATTGGCTCAAACGTCCGTCCATCATCCCCTTTGTATCGCTTGGTCGCCCTAAGTTGGCGGGGTATGCCCAGACGTGGGTCCCTTGCTCACTTTGCCACTGGATTCAAGCAAGCCTGGCTGATGACGGCCGTAATGCCAGAAACCGGTCCTAGGATGCTTGTTTCCGGTCCAGGGAAGACATGGCTTGGCAGTTCGGGCTGGACTGTTCCCATGAGGCACAGGGTCATACTGATTTGCATATGGCCATGTCTGAACTGGGGTGGTGGAGTGAGCTAAAGAATGATGATGGATTAAACCCAGATCAGTTGACTGGGGGTGAGTGTTTGATTGGCTCAAACGTTCCGTCCATCATCCCCTTTGTATCGCTTTGGTCGCCCTAAGTTGGCGGGGGTATGCCCAGACGTGGGTCCCTGCTCACTTTGCCACTGGATTCAAGCAAGCCTGGCTGATGACGGCTGAAATGCCAGAAACCGGTCCTAGGGTGCTTGTTTCCGGTCCAGGGAAGACATGGCTTGGCAGTTCGGGCTGGACTGTTCCCATGAGGCACAGGGTCATACTGATTTGCATATGGCCATGTCTGAACTGGGGTGGTGGAGTGAGCTAAAGAATGATGATGGATTAAACCCAGATCAGTTGACTGGGGGTGAGTGTTTGATTGGCTCAAACGTTCCGTCCATCATCCCCTTTTGTATCGCTGGTCGCCCTAAGTTGGCGGGGGTATGCCCAGACGTGGGTCCCTTGCTCACTTTGCCACTGGATTCAAGCAAGCCTGGCTGATGACGGCTGAAATGCCAGAAACCGGTCCTAGGGTGCTTGTTTCCGGTCCAGGGAAGACATGGCTTGGCAGTTCGGGCTGGACTGTTCCCATGAGGCACAGGGTCATACTGATTTGCATATGGCCATGTCTGAACTGGGGTGGTGGAGTGAGCTAAAGAATGATGATGGATTAAACCCAGATCAGTTGACTGGGGGTGAGTGTTTGATTGGCTCAAACGTTCCGTCCATCATCCCCTTTGTATCGCTTTGGTCGCCCTGAGTTGGCGGGGTATGCCCAGACGTGGGTCCCTTGCTCACTTTGCCACTGGATTCAAGCAAGCCTGGCTGATGACGGCTGAAATGCCAGAAACCGGTCCTAGGGTGCTTGTTTCCGGTCCAGGGAAGACATGGCTTGGCAGTTCGGGCTGGACTGTTCCCATGAGGCACAGGGTCATACTTGATTTGCATATGGCCATGTCTGAACTGGGGTGGTGGAGTGAGCTAAAGAATGATGATGGATTAAACCCAGATCAGTTGACTGGGGGTGAGTGTTTGATTGGCTCAAACGTTCCGTCCATCATCCCCTTTGTATCGCTTTGGTCGCCCTAAGTTGGCGGGGGTATGCCCAGACGTGGGTCCCTTGCTCACTTTGCCACTGGATTCAAGCAAGCCTGGCTGATGACGGCTGAAATGCCAGAAACCGGTCCTAGGGTGCTTGTTTCCGGTCCAGGGAAGACATGGCTTGGCAGTTCGGGCTGGACTGTTCCCATGAGGCACAGGGTCATACTGATTTGCATATGGCCATGTCTGAACTGGGGTGGTGGAGTGAGCTAAAGAATGATGATGGATTAAACCCAGATCAGTTGACTGGGGGTGAGTGTTTGATTGGCTCAAACGTTCCGTCCATCATCCCCTTTTGTATCGCTTTGGTCGCCCCTAAGTTGGCGGGGGTATGCCCAGACGTGGGTCCCTTGCTCACTTTGCCACTGGATTCAAGCAAGCCTGGCTGATGACGGCTGAAATGCCAGAAACCGGTCCTAGGGTGCTTGTTTCCGGTCCAGGGAAGACATGGCTTGGCAGTTCGGGCTGGACTGTTCCCATGAGGCACAGGGTCATACTGATTTGCATATGGCCATGTCTGAACTGGGGTGGTGGAGTGAGCTAAAGAATGATGATGGATTAAACCCAGATCAGTTGACTGGGGGTGAGTGTTTGATTGGCTCAAACGTTCCGTCCATCATCCCCTTTTGTATCGCTTTGGTCGCCCTAAGTTGGCGGGGGTATGCCCAGACGTGGGTCCCTTGCTCACTTTGCCACTGGATTCAAGCAAGCCTGGCTGATGACGGCTGAAATGCCAGAAACCGGTCCTAGGGTGCTTGTTTCCGGTCCAGGGAAGACATGGCTTGGCAGTTCGGGCTGGACTGTTCCCATGAGGCACAGGGTCATACTGATTTGCATATGGCCATGTCTGAACTGGGGTGGTGGAGTGAGCTAAAGAATGATGATGGATTAAACCCAGATCAGTTGACTGGGGGTGAGTGTTTGATTGGCTCAAACGTTCCGTCCATCATCCCCTTTTGTATCGCTTTGGTCGCCCTAAGTTGGCGGGGTATGCCCAGACGTGGGTCCCTTGCTCACTTTGCCACTGGATTCAAGCAAGCCTGGCTGATGACGGCTGAAATGCCAGAAACCGGTCCTAGGGTGCTTGTTTCCGGTCCAGGGAAGACATGGCTTGGCAGTTCGGGCTGGACTGTTCCCATGAGGCACAGGGTCATACTGATTTGCATATGGCCATGTCTGAACTGGGGTGGTGGAGTGAGCTAAAGAATGATGATGGATTAAACCCAGATCAGTTGACTGGGGGTGAGTGTTTGATTGGCTCAAACGTTCCGTCCATCATCCCCTTTTGTATCGCTTTGGTCGCCCTAAGTTGGCGGGGGTATGCCCAGACGTGGGTCCCTTGCTCACTTTGCCACTGGATTCAAGCAAGCCTGGCTGATGACGGCTGAAATGCCAGAAACCGGTCCTAGGGTGCTTGTTTCCGGTCCAGGGAAGACATGGCTTGGCAGTTCGGGCTGGACTGTTCCCATGAGGCACAGGGTCATACTGATTTGCATATGGCCATGTCTGAACTGGGGTGGTGGAGTGAGCTAAAGAATGATGATGGATTAAACCCAGATCAGTTGACTGGGGGTGAGTGTTTGATTGGCTCAAACGTTCCGTCCATCATCCCCTTTTGTATCGCTTTGGTCGCCCTAAGTTGGCGGGGGTATGCCCAGACGTGGGTCCCTTGCTCACTTTGCCACTGGATTCAAGCAAGCCTGGCTGATGACGGCTGAAATGCCAGAAACCGGTCCTAGGGTGCTTGTTTCCGGTCCAGGGAAGACATGGCTTGGCAGTTCGGGCTGGACTGTTCCCATGAGGCACAGGGTCATACTGATTTGCATATGGCCATGTCTGAACTGGGAGTGGTGGAGTGAGCTAAAGAATGATGATGGATTAAACCCAGATCAGTTGACTGGGGTGAGTGTTTGATTGGCTCAAACGTTCCGTCCATCATCCCCTTTTGTATCGCTTTGGTCGCCCTAAGTTGGCGGGGGTATGCCCAGACGTGGGTCCCTTGCTCACTTTGCCACTGGATTCAAGCAAGCCTGGCTGATGACGGCTGAAATGCCAGAAACCGGTCCTAGGGTGCTTGTTTCCGGTCCAGGGAAGACATGGCTTGGCAGTTCGGGCTGGACTGTTCCCATGAGGCACAGGGTCATACTGATTTGCATATGGCCATGTCTGAACTGGGGTGGTGGAGTGAGCTAAAGAATGATGATGGATTAAACCCAGATCAGTTGACTGGGGGTGAGTGTTTGATTGGCTCAAACGTTCCGTCCATCATCCCCTTTTGTATCGCTTTGGTCGCCCTAAGTTGGCGGGGGTATGCCCAGACGTGGGTCCCTTGCTCACTTTGCCACTGGATTCAAGCAAGCCTGGCTGATGACGGCTGAAATGCCAGAAACCGGTCCTAGGGTGCTTGTTTCCGGTCCAGGGAAGACATGGCTTGGCAGTTCGGGCTGGACTGTTCCCATGAGGCACAGGGTCATACTGATTTGCATATGGCCATGTCTGAACTGGGGTGGTGGAGTGAGCTAAAGAATGATGATGGATTAAACCCAGATCAGTTGACTGGGGGTGAGTGTTTGATTGGCTCAAACGTTCCGTCCATCATCCCCTTTGTATCGCTTTGGTCGCCCTAAGTTGGCGGGGGTATGCCCAGACGTGGGTCCCTTGCTCACTTTGCCACTGGATTCAAGCAAGCCTGGCTGATGACGGCTGAAATGCCAGAAACCGGTCCTAGGGTGCTTGTTTCCGGTCCAGGGAAGACATGGCTTGGCAGTTCGGGCTGGACTGTTCCCATGAGGCACAGGGTCATACTGATTTGCATATGGCCATGTCTGAACTGGGGTGGTGGAGTGAGCTAAAGAATGATGATGGATTAAACCCAGATCAGTTGACTGGGGGTGAGTGTTTGATTGGCTCAAACGTTCCGTCCATCATCCCCTTTTGTATCGTCTTTAATATTCCCACTTTTATTTACACACTCATGTTCGTGAATATGTTTCTCATTATATCTCTAAATCTTAATATGTACTCATCCTTTTATTACCTATATACAATATTTTTCTCTTGCTATACTATCATCTCTATTTTCCATTTTGGTCCAAGACAGCTGATTCTTCTATCCTCCTTCCCTCGCAATTGAATTGATTGTTTACTTTTACCTTCTCTCTTTCTTTATCCTCCACTGTCGCATTCATGAATTGGACTTTTACTTCATTTTCCTTTGTCATTCTTTTTCTGAAATTCCATGTCTTTAAAATTAATCTCTTGGAATGTTAGGGGATTAAATTCTCCCATCAAAAGACAAAGAGTCTTAACTCATCTAGCTAAAATGGGCGCTGATATAGCTTTTCTGCAAGAAACGCATCTCACAGAAGGTGAATCTTTAAAATTAAGGAAAAACTGGGTTGGGGAGGTTTTCTTCTCTCAAGGGGATGGTAAACGGAATGGTGTTATGATACTTTTTCGTAAATCACTTCCAGTTAAAGTCCTATCACAGGACTCGGATGCTGATGGCAGATGGTTGAATGTTAAATTATCTCTTAGGGGTGTTCCGGTCTCTTTCCTTAATGTTTATGCTCCTACTGGTGGTGATGCCTCTTTTTGGCACACTTTGGCTAAGCAAATTACTCACAGCATGGAAGACAATTTTATATTGGCTGGTGATTGTAATCAGATTTATGACCCATTTTCCAAGGTTTCTTTTGTCCCCAATAAACCCCATAAATCTTTTGTTCACACTATCACTCAACATAAGCTCCTTGATGCATGGCGTTTGTGTAACCCGACTACCAGAGAATACACTTTCTATTCCCCAGCTCATCACACTCAATCACAAATTGATTATATATTTGTTTCTCATAATATTTCGCAAGCCCTCACAAACGCAGAAATTGGCCCTATCCTATTGTCCGATCACGCCCTGTCTCAGTTGGTCTTGACATACTGCCTAAAGTTAATGCCCCTAGAAGATGGCGTTTTAACAATGCTCTTCTTTTAGATCCTGTAATTACAGCTTCCTTCACCTCCTTCTTTAGTGAGTACTTTGCAATAAACCAAAATGAATCCATGCCATTCTCAACCATTTGGGATGCTTTTAAAGCCTCAGCGAGAGCTTTCATCATTAGTTTTGTTTCCAAGAAACGAAAGATTAGCACGCAACCTTGCTAATGATCTTTTCCATGACATTAAGAGACTGGAGCACTCATATTACACGGCCCCTTCGCAGAGATTGTTTAACAGCTCTTATAAATGCCAAATTGCAATTTAATAAGAAATCTACAGATAATGCTTCACTTTATTTGTTAAAATCTACTGCAAAATGTTATGGTGGCAAAAATAAGGCAGGGAAAATATTGGCTAATTATTTAAAAATTCGGCACAACAAATTAAATATTGAATCTATCTATGACGAATATTCTGCTTTAAAATTTAAAGATGCTGAGATACTGAATGAATTTTCTCTCTTTTATAAATCATTATATGCATCCGAAACACAACCTACAGACCAGGCATTGTCACATTTTTTTCTAATGTTCAGAAATCCCAATACATTCCTTCTGATTTATCTTCCTTGGAATTGGACCTAACACAGGAAGAACTACTTAGAGCTCTCCAGTGTCTTAAAAAAGATAAAGCGCCAGGTCCCGATGGTTTTACTGTTGAGTTTTATCTTCATTTCTCCAAACTTTTAATACCCAAATTGTATTTCCTGATGAGCTCTTTTTGCTCCTTAAATAGTTCCTCTGGCTCTTTCTCAGAAGCCCACATCTGCCTCATCCCGAAAGAGGGAAAAGATTCTAAGTATTGTAAAAACTATAGGCCTATCTCCCTAGTTAACATCGACTATAAAATTTTCTCCAAGGCATTAGCCATACGCTTAGATTCATACTTACCAAAATTGCTGGGCAAAGAACAATCTGGCTTTGTTAAGGGTCGACTCATTACAGACAACACACGTCTTTTCTTTAACGTTTTATCTAAATCATCCCATCTAAAGCATCCCCTTGCAGCAATAGCATTAGACGCAGAAAAAGCGTTTCGATAGAGTTGAGTGGACTTACTTGTTTTATACTCTTAAGTGGTTTGGCTTTGGCCCTAAGTTTATATCTTTAATATCTCTCCTCTATTCTAATCCTCGTGCTGCAGTCTGTGCTAATGGCTTGATTTCCCATTCTTTGATTTGGGTAGGGGAGTGCACCAGGGTTGCCCTCTCTCTCCCTTTCTTTTTAATTTGGCTTTGGAACCATTCTTATCTAAATTACGTCAAAATCCAAACTTATATGGCTTCCAAACGTTAAATTCTCACATTAAACTCGCAGCTCATGCTGACGATATTCTACTTTTTATGTCAAGACCAGAGGATTCAATACCAGCTTTTTTAGATGAAGTAAGTTCTTATTCTCTTATTTCTGGATATAAATTGAACAGCGATAAATGTGAGATCCTCCCTTAACCAAATACACTTTCCAATCAGACTTTAATGCTTCTAACTTTACATGGAGCCCTAAACATATTAAGTATTTAGGATTACACTTCACTTCCTCAGTTTCAGACACAGTAGCATTATGCATGAATAAATGTATACAAAGGGTATTAGAGTTAACCACTAAATGGCACCCCCTCTATTTATCATGGTGGGGACGTTTGGATACTATAAAGATGATGTTGTCACCCATAGTATTATATACTATCTCCAACATCCCAGTACCTATTTCTGTTAAATTGTTTACAAAAATTAATTCCATTCTTTCCTCCTTCCTATGAGAACAATAAGAAATCCCGAATGTCTTTATTAAAATTAACCCGTCCTAAACTAGAAGGTGGAGTTAATTTTCCGGATTTCCCGGCATATCAGAAAGCCTTCCTTTTGCGTCAAGCTTCTTGTTGGTTGCTGGATTCCACGGAGAATTGTCCTCTTTGGACCTCACTCGAGCGTCTATTTTTAAATCCTTTTTCCTTTTGTGAGTATCTCTCCTTTTCACATAAACCTCAGTCCCTTTCTACTCCCATAATTAAACTCACTGCCAAACTCCTTGAATCAACCCCTCCATCGCCTCATAGCACTCTAGATTCCTTTCTCAACTCACCAATCTGGCACAACAAGAACCTACTCATCCGAAATAAACCCTTCTAATGGAGGACTTGGAGAGAAAGGGGACTAATATGGGTTCACCAGCTATTCTCAGGATCAGATGTTTTGTCCTTTTCTTCGATAAGCAAATCATTTAATCTGCCTGCTTCATTCAATAATAAATATAATTCCCTTAAGAAAGCTGTGATGGATGCTTATACCCAACTCTCTACTGTACCGAATACCTCCAATGCTCCAAATACCGCTCCGCGACTTCACACCCTGTTACACACCAGGCCCAAGGCATCCACTATCTATAATTATTTGCAAAGCTCCGCCATTGATAGGCAGAAATCTAAAACAGAACAGTTGTGGGAACGTGACTTTATGACATCCTGGCCGCTGTCACTATGGAAGAACATATGGACTAAGATTCGTAGATCTTCCAGGGCAGCCAATACAACGCAAACATTGTTTTTCGTATATAATAGACTCTTATTAACACCATCCACTTTAAGTAAAAGTTATTCAACTGTATCGGATACCTGCTGGACATGTTCGTCCTCAAATGCTGACTTATTTCATATGTTATTTTATTGTCCATGTGTGTATACATTCTGGAAAAAGTATGGACCCAAATCAATTTAATTTTTGGTACTAAAATTCCTTTTTCCTTTACTCATATTTTTCTAGTAAGTCTCTCTTTTAATGGGGAAAATGCCACGCTAAATGTTAAAATTATTGATTTATTATTAGCGGTTGCTTTTCAGCAAATTACCACAAATTGGAAAGATTTTACAAAAATTTCTTACAAAGCTTGGTGGTATGCTGTTTGCCATAACCATAGACTGGACACTTCTTTTGTTTACCCTTTACACATGGCAACGAAACATTTAAATGTGTGGTCACCCATCACAGCATACATTGATGCAAGCGCCCAAAGATGTTCCTTACCACAACCATCTCAGCAGGAAGTCCTTAAACCACCTTGACTCCCCTAATAGGTCCTAAAAATTATTATTTTTTTTTTATATTCTAATGATATCTATGCCTCAGTTATATTGTTTTGCTCTTCTATTTTCATCAATAATCCGATTCATGCAGCTCTATTGTAACAAACATGTATTGTAATGACGTGAGTTCAATATTTTGTATTGTATGCAGACACCTTTATTCCTTCCAATAAAAGCTTTTTTGAACTTAAAGGGATACTAAATGCCTGTAGTTTACATACTGTGGGAAGCTTGACAAATACAGAGCGTGTAACTTATTTGTCAGCTACAGCCAGGGCCACTGGAATTATGTGATTGTGCGGCGTTTTTCACAAAAATAGGGATTTGCCGCATTTGCCACATAATACATCATCTGCTGCATAATCTGCAGATTTTAACCCAAAAAATTGTTTGTAGCTCAAATGGATTAAAAGTTACTAAAAACGCTGGATCCCATGGCCCTGGCCGACAGCTTTGCTCAGTATTACACTGAGCTATATGCCCCTAGTGAATGCGTCATGGCAGCAGATATCGAGAAATTCATCAACGATCTCCCGCCTAAAGCCCTTACGGAAAAAGTACGCGATCAACTAGATGCACCCCTGACGGATGAGGAGGTCGGTGGGGCCCAGGGGGAGCTTAACTCCGGGAAGGCGCCCGGACCCAGCGGTTTCCCATGTGAATTCTATAAACACTACTCCTCGCAGTTAGGCCCTCATTATCGGCGAGCGGTGGAGGAGGCTAGGGAGCGGGGCTCCCTTCCCCCAGATTGGAGGCACGCGGAGGTAGGGGTGTTCCATAAACCGGGCAGGCCCCCGGAACACCACGCGTCCTATCGCCCTATCTCCCTCCTTAACGTGGAGGCCAAGATATTAGCGAAGGCCTTGGCCAATCGCCTCCTGCCACATATTACCACACTGGTTCATATGGACCAGGCTGGCTTGATGCCCCAGAGGGCGACCAGACACAACATCAGGCGGGCGCATGTAGCGGTGGCAGCGGTGAGCCGACTAGGGGTACCCGCCGCGCTTTTATTGGCAGACATGGATAGAGCATTTGACTCCCTCAGTTGGACCTATCTATTTGCTTTACTACGGCACCTCAACCTTGGTCTGCGCTTCCTTTCTTATCTCACCCTGCTCTATACGGACCTTACGGCCTCCGTGCGGGTGGCGGGAGCGTGCTCGTCACCATTCCCCGTCTGGCGGGGCACGCGACAGGGCTGCCCTCTGTTTACATCCCTTTTTTCCCCCTAGCCATGGAGCCACTGGCGGCCTGGGTGTGCATAGACGCCCAAGTACAGGGATTTGAGTGGGCCTCGGGGCTGTCAGATAGGATTGCCTTATATGCGGACGACGTACTATTCTTTCTTACAGCTATCGATAGGACGGGTCCGCAGCTGCTGCGCATCATGCAGATCTTTGGGGAAATGACAGGGCTATATATGAATCCGAGCAAGTCTACGCTATGGCCGATAGGTGCTCCGGGGAGGGTGGGGGAGTGGGCGTCATCGATTCAGCTGGCAGTGGGAGGGCTGAAATACCTTGGGGTGTTTATATCGGACATCCGCACAGTTTCCTGGGAGCGCAACCTAGCTTCGGCCTGGGAACGCACTCGGGCGGATCTCAAGTCCTGGTCTCGAATGCCGCTGTCAATATTCGGTCGGTCGGCCATCTTCAAGATGGTGGCGCTTCCTCGGCTCCTATACCAATTGCAGAACCACCCGTACCAAATCCCGCCCCAGTGGTTTCGACAAGTTACTGCAGAACTGGGACAGTTCCTATGGGAGGGCGGAAGGGTGCGGGTGGCGGTTCGGACGTGCTTCCTATCCACGTACTGCGGGGGGTTGGCGTCTGCAGATGTCCTCTCGTACTACCAGGCGTCGCACCTGCTAGTTCTTAATGAGTGGCGGTATGGGGATAGGGCGGACCCAGCAAACGCATTGGAAAGGTACCTTATGGGACATTCCTCTGTGCACATGATTCTCTACTCGACGCAGTTGCAGGGCTCCCTGCCACCGGTCACGGGGGTGGTATTTCGAATCTGGCGACAGGCACTCCGCCGTGCGGGATGGTGGGGCACATTGACCCGGGAGACCCCCCTGTGGAACAATGGGCGGCTGCCGCAGTTGGCAGCACTGCAGGGCTTCCGAGGATGGGATAATATTGGCATCTCGACTCTAGGGGACATTATGAAAGGGCTGACGCTCAAATCCTTTCAGGACTTGCAGAAGGACTTCCACATGCCAAGGGCTCAGTTCTATCGCTACCTCCAACTTAGACACGCTCTGACCCCTAGTCTGGAGGGCTTAGAGTCCCTGCCCGAGTTCAGTCCTATCGAAGCAAAAGTATTCATGGGAGACCTCAAGGAGCGCAAGATTTCTCAGATCTATCAATCGCTGGTTACCCACTGCTCCCCCACCCTTCAGAAGCTTAGGGGGGATTGGGTGAGAGATGTAGGTCCCATGGATGAGGAGGATTGGAACGAGGCCCTGGCGTCCCCACGCGGGGCGGCCATAGCAGTTCGTTTCCGATTGGTTCAATTCAAATTCCTACATAGGGTCTACTACACGCGAGCGCGACTATAGAAGGCAGGGCTGATAGCCTCCCCGGTGTGTCTGCGATGTACTCAAGAGGAGGGCACACTGCTACATACAATATGGAACTGCCTGTCCCTAGACCGGTTCTGGAGGGGGTATTTGATTGCCTGGCTGAAGTGTTGGGATGGGAGCTCCCTCGCACACCGCGCTTGGCTCTGCTGCACATTGTGGAGGGGGTAGGGGAAACATCTACAAAAGGCATTTAATGCTCCTTGGCTTTACCCTGGCCAAAAGGGATATCGCCAGGGCATGGAAGGCTACGCGGCCCCCTCGGTTACAGCTTGGAAGAATGGCCTAGATTTTTGCATGGGGCTGGAGAAACCCATATTTGTTGCCAGGGGCTGTCCACGCAAACACTACAAGATATGGAAAAGATGGGCAGATTTTCGGGGGCTATGGCTGGAACCAGTGCCGGACTCTGCGGATTCCCGCCCAGCGTAGTCTCTTGCTGGGATACTGAGCGGGGGAGGAGCCTCCTCGGTGGAACCGGGATACAGGGATGCCTTTGCTCGGAGACCCGGCCTGAGCCGGACTGTGCGGACCAGACGTGATCCCGGGGGAGAGGGGGGGGGGCGAGGGTGGGGGGGTGTTGGGATATGTAATTTTCAGTTATACATACATATTTCTATATATTTCGCAAATGTCAAATCCAGTGGAATCGCTTCCTTATTGTTGTTTGATTGGGCGGCTGGCTCTGGTGTGCAGGGTACCGCATAATCTGTGCAAATTTAACAAATAAAAATTGTCTTTAAAAAAAAAAAGTTACTAAAAACGCAGCAACATGTTGCGACGTAGTGGCAGGCTCTTTGGAAAGGTTCACTGGTCACCATTCTGTTGCTTATTGCTATATGTAGGTGTTAAACTGGTACCAATACAGTGCAACCTATTCCAGACAGTGTTAGCAAGTATAAAAAACAACAAAATAATGAAATACTATCACAAAATGTGTCATGTTATGCCGCATAATTTACCTTTTCTCGTTGCATAACTTGGTCAACTCTGCTGCATAATTTGACCCTCCCATGCAGCATAATTCCAGTGGCCGTGGCTACAGCTATATGGATCCAGTAATTTGGTCACTCTGGGGGAGTTGGGGATATTGAAAGCAGAGTGATGCCTCCTAAGGAGTTCTTTTGCTTCTTTGCAGCCGAGGTTGGGTGACTGTCAGAGAGACTGAGTGAGAATCAACCGGTCAAAGAGGCTGAGCTGGGATGGAGAAGGTAAACCTGAGATGTCTTCCTCTGGATCCACATCACCCCCATTCTGGGGCAGAGATGGACTAGGCAAGAAGAGAGAGAAAATAAACAGCAGCACAGGAGGTCAGCAATCACCACAGAGCCCGCTCTGGTTACAGTCAGCAACAATAGCTCAGTACTGCCAGAAGGATGTACGTCTGAGGGCCCCAGTCACAAACTGCTAGAGACCCCTCCTCATTCATAAGCAGCAACTGTCCCATATACACTAAACCAGGGGTCTTTAAACTGGGGGGGGGGCTCCCCTAGGGGGGGCCTCAAGTTATCCCAGGGAGGGCGTCAAGCTCTGGCCAAAAGAAGTATTATGCTGATAACAGTGCTTTGTTTTAAGCTGATAAAAAATGAGCGACAGTGAGCAGCTCTGTAATGGGCCATCACTAACATCTTTTGTCATTTATATCCTTGCAGGGAGTATGTGTCAAAAAAGGGAAGGGACTCCAAATATTCTTCAAAACCCCCACCCCCATTTACAATAATCATATTGTGGATATCTTTACACGTTAGTAAGGCCTGCCTGACCAGAATAGTATGTTTGGCAATCATGTATTTCATTTCATTTTTAGGTCTCGCCTAGCGACGCAGCGCAAAGCGCTGCTCGCTATGCGAGATCTATTGTTGTCGACTTCGTTTGGAAGGGGGACAGGACATGTGCACGCGTACGGCACGGCCTGGACAGGAGATGTGCACGCGTATGGTGCGAGCAGGAGTTGTAATAACGCCGCAAGCCGCACACGTGCACATCAACTGTCTGTGCCGAAGCTTAACAGACAGGAGATGTGCACGCGTACGGCTCGCGGCGTTATCACAACACCTGCTCGCACCATACACGTGCACATCTCCTGTCCAGGCGCGGCGCGCTTGTATGCACCACTCACCGGCTCTTGTGGGGAACTGCGCTGCTCCCCGGCTGGTCTCCCCGATGGCAGGGGGGACTCGCCTCTTCACCCGGTCACTCTTTGTGGCGCATGAACACGCGGGGCTCCGTCTTGCTCACAGGAGCCCCGCATGAAATCCTGCTCCGGCCGCATCATGCGGCATTCACGAAGGCGTTGTGGGCTCCCGCCGGACTTCCTTTACTGCTTACAAGTCTGGGATGGGCTCCCGACACGCGGGGCTCCCTCAGCTCACGGGAGCCCCGGACACTTCCGGACGCGCGCTCCATGCCCCGCCCATGTCCCAGGCAAGATTGCCTGACTTCCGGGTCGCGCTGAGAGCCTCCCGGAGACAGTGTTACCAGATTGGCTAGCTCGCATGGGAGCGGGACAGGAGCCTCCATCGGACGGGCTCGGCGTCTCCTCAGGGCTGCCAGGCGCTGCGTGTCCTGGGCTCTGTCGGTGCCGACACGGAGCTCGACCGGCGCTTCCGGGACTGGTGCCTTCGGACTCGGCCAAGACGGTGACCCAGAGCAAGTACAAGCGGATCGCCAAGGTACTGCGGCGACCCGAGCCGGGCTCCGCCAACAGAGGCAAATTCCAGTTCTGGGTCCGGTCCAAGGGCTTTCTGGCTGGGGAGGAGCGGTGAGGAGCAGCAGAAGCCGAAGGCAGCCAAGGCCGTCTATATGCCCGTCAAAGGGGGAACGGTTAGTGCCTACCCGTCAGTGTCCGTGGTACGTGTCTGTGTCCATCCGTCCAGTGTCTGGGGGCAAAGCGCCAGGCCTCTAGCTACTGCCACTGTCCACGTCTGCCCAACCATTGCCGTCTCTGCCCACCTTTGCCTATTTGGTTCATCCCCTGGCCCACCTCTGACCCAGCGTTGGCCATCGCTGCCCCAGCCCTGGCTGTCCAAATACCCTATCTCTCTGTCTGTCCTTCTCAGACTAACAGAAGTGCCTTTCTGTGCCCGAGACCCTTTCTGCACCTCTACCCCAGCTTGGTCCATATGTCCATCTCTGCCCCACACCTGCCCATCAATGCACCATACCACTGTGCCCCTCCCTCCCCATCTCTTCCCCAAACCTTTCCCTACTCTGCATCCCTTTCCTGCCCCTGTTTCAATCTCTGCCCTACTCTGCTGCCCGCCTAAGTCAAAGAACTCTGTCCCTCTCCGCCCTATATCATTACATCCTGTTCATAGGCCCTGTTTCTCCGTACCAGTGCCCATTTCTATCCTTCCTCCTGCACCCTTGTATATGTCTGGCCTACAACTCCATCCGCCTCTATACCTGTAATCTGTCCCATACAACTGCCCCAAACCCTGTCTATCTCTGTTCAACGCCTCTACCGATCTCTAACCCCAGCCCACTGCCAATCTCTCCCACACCTGTCTCTGCCCACACACGTTATTTCTGTCCCTGTCCCACACCTATCTCTCAACCCCACTACAGTGCCAGTCTCTCCCCACACCTCCTTCTCTGTCCACGGCTCTGTCCTTCCCTGACACCACGTCACTTCCAATCTCTCCCCCCACACCCCCACTGTCCCACGTCTCTGTCCATCTCTACCCCAGGCCACTGCCAGTCTCTCCCCCCACACCACCTGTCTGTCTCAGCCCCACGCCTCTGACCATCTCTAATCCAGTTCACTACCAATCTCTCCCACACCTCTGTCTCTATGTGTCCCACACCTCTGACCATTTCTAATCCCACGCCACTTCCAATCTCTGTCCCACACTTCTGTCAACGTCTCACACCCGCACCACAACCAATCGTGATGTCGCATCTCTGTTCTGCCTGTCTACCTCTGTCCCACACCTCAGTTCATCTCAGTGCCACGCTGCTTGCCCAGGTCTGTCCTTCTTCCTCGTCCGTCCGCGGCCCACCTCTGCCTCACAATACTGTCCAACAACAATCGGGACCCCTGCCCACCCCTAGCACCTTTGTCCTCCGTGCAAGGAGTCAGCAGGAAAGCCCCTCTGGGAGGTTAGTAACCATGATATCCACCAAAATAGCCAACAAGCATTTGCAATGCAATAGGTCTCGCATTTGCGAAACTTTAAGCTACTGGCATTATAAATGACAAACCTTTTATCTATGTGTTGGTTTAGAAAACATAAATAAAACGCATTGTCATTTACAATGCCAATAGCTTAAAATTTCGCAAATGCGAGACCTATTGCATTGCAAATGCTTGTTAAAATAGTAACAGAACTTAACTGCAATGTTTAAATAAGTCTAGATATATTTAAACATTTCCAGTTAAATAAAATAACTTTGGGACAGTCTGAGGGGGGCCCGATGATTTTTTCCCCCCCACTGTGCGGGGGGGGGGGGGGCAATAAAAAGTTTGAAGACCATTACACTAGACCAAGGTAGCAACTTACTTGAACAATTCAGACAGAATAGTCTCTCAACACCTCATTACTCCCTCTTCTGCATGTCTCACGTTCTCCTTTTCTCATTCACATCACTCTAGATCCTGATACGCAGTCCATTTCGCTGTACCCATTCACTCCAAACCACTTCATGCATCACCCCTTCAATGCCCGTTACCATAAATCACTCTATTTACTGTATATGCCTTCATTGCACGACAGTTTCCGTTGAAAGCGTCATTATAATAGGCTTAAAGCTAACACCCCTGGACCGCACTGGCAGCGTCTACAGAAAGAGCAATCATTTCATAAGCATGTGTCACCCGCCTGATCATCCGTGTCGGCCTACTGATGGGCAGGTGTGATGCAGGCACTGCCAATGACTTCACTTCCGGGATGTTTCAGCCTGGCATTTTGTTATCACTACGAGAAACCCGCTATTAGCTCTCAGCTAGTTCTGATTGGCAAAGGAGGTGTTTCAAAATGCTTTACACCATGCCTCCACGAAAGCTGTGTAAACAAGCTTACAACAGAAGCAAGCAATCCCACACCACCGGCAATAGCCACATCCTCCCGCTCCATTATTCCATCAAGACAAAAAGAGAACTAACATGTTCTAATCAACATACTGAGAATGCAACAACAACCTCGCATCTGAGGTACACACGAAAAGTGTTTTCCTAGAATAAATACAAAATACCCCCCACCCCACCCCTAGATAGAACATGGGGCCTCCAAAACATTCAACCCACAGGCAGCAGCTATCCCCCCCTCCCCAAGACTGTCACCCCGTATTCTTCGAAGAAATCTACCAAGCAATGCTCAAAATGCAGCAAACAAAGGTAACCATAACTTATCTTTGTTCTGAAATGCCTTGGCCAGTGGCCAAAGGCCACAAGCATTACTGCCTGGACCACGTGTGGCAACGTCTCTCGCAACATACTGAGCTTTGTGACTCAAGATTGGGCGTACACTGTGCCCTAACCACATCACTGTGATAAATATACAACATGAAGAAGGAACAGCCAAAGAACCGATCCCTGGTCTTTGCTGGATGGGAGATATTGGCTCCCACTCCCTCTGTCAGTTTTCAGATCGAGCAGGGGCAGTCCTTTTATCCTGTGCACACTGGGATGGCCTAGGCTGGTGGGGACAACTCTGAAGTGGGCCTTTCGAGCCCAATGAGAAACTACACGCAGAAAAAGTAGCAGCATAGACGTGTTATGACAGGGTACCCCAATTCTTTGTCTTGTGTCCTGTGCTTTCATTACCTTTTTAACCAAGCACAACATCTCCAACAAACCTGAGCGAATTTCTTGTATAATGGGTGAAATCACTTATGGTGGCAATATTGAACTGTTGCCTTCTTGCTGTCCCCGATGAACCGGTAAGTGTAAAGTTCCTTTGAGTCAGCTGGCATGTGGGGCATTATTGTGGGGCAGGAATAAGGTGTGTGAGATGGGTGCCGCTGGCTCCATATTCCCTGCGTTTGAAGGTCCATGGGTGGTTCAGGAGTCCTGTATACCTCAGCACGTATCTCGTTTAGCCCCCTGCAAACTGGGGTGAGCACCTGCATTCAGGTCACTACAGAAACTGTTTCCGGTACTGGACTTTTGTGTGATAGCATAATGCATCACACACCTGAAATCAATGATTTGCAGGAGATAGGTCAGGGCTGGAACCAGCCAGGGCTAGTCACAAAGTTAGTTACACTTGTGAGCAAGTTAAACGTGTAAGTTTGCTCTTCAACTTTAGAGTAACTTTACTACTTTACGCTATTCACCGTTTAAGGGGCTTATTCACAAACTGCATTTTGTAGTGCATTTAGTAGTACTGGAATGGTAGTATTAAAGTACTACAAAATGCTATTCACAAACCTGTGAGTGTAAATCTCCACCTCCACCTCTCCTATCTTCTCTATGTGGAGATCCTCACACGTGTAAGTTTACTATTTCGTAGGAAATGCGGAAAGGACCAGGGGAAGTGGCTGGAAATAGGGGCATACTTACTTATAAATTGAAGAGGTTTAAGTAGGAGCAAGTAGTGGTTTAGGAGGCTTAGGGAGGGGCCTAAGGAGGAGCATGTAGGGGTGTAGGAGGGCTAGGGAGATGTTTAGGAAAGGAGCTGCATACGCCATCAAAAGATAAAGCCTGCTGCTTAACACAATTTGTATTTGTTAGACCTGGTACCATTGGCGTGAGTCTCCCTTCCTCTATTTTTCTGATTGCCTCCTCTGTTTTTGATCTGTTTGCTGGTTTTAGATGCTTTGGGCACTGTGCCACTGCTATTCAGTGCCACAGTGCAAGTGCTCCCTATGTTAAATTGATGTATTGATTAGTGACTCCATGATTGAACCATTTGATTTACTTGTCAGACCCTAGTATAGTGCACCAGGGGTGCCCAGGGCCTGTAAACCAAATGCTGCTGGTGGGCTTGCAGCACTGGTTGTGCCACCGACAGAAGCAGCTTGTAAAGTGTGTCTCAGGCCTGCCATTGCAGAGCCTGTGTGCAGTCTGTGACTGCCATGTCGACTTGGCAAGTGCACCCACTTACTAGTCCCTAAACCTTCCCTTATCTTCATATCAGACACCCGTAAGGTAGGCCCAAGGGCAGGGTGCATTGTAAATATAAGGTAGGACATGCCCTGGTGTGTGTGGCATGTCCTAATAGTGAATTACAGCCATTTTCGTTTTTCACTATTGCAAGGCTACCTGTCCCCATAGGCCAGAATGGGCAGTTTGATTATAACATCTTATAATCCTAACTGACCCAGGAACATGGTAGAAATTCGAGTTTAGTATGCCTGAACTCAGAATGATAAAATACATCTTTTGGTAAAGTTGGTTTTAACATTCTGTGTTTGAAAATACCACTTTTAGAAAGTAGGTATTTTCTTGCCTAACTGTCCAAGCCTGCCTCTGCTAGGTTGTGTATTCCATGTCTGGTTTGTGAGTGACAGGGGCTGGGGGATCCCAGGAGGCAGGGTGAGTCAGCACAGGGCTGAATAGACCTAACTACATGTAGAGGGGTGGGAGGAGTTGCACCTCGGTCTGAATAGGGCTGTGCCTGCCTTCCACAATGCTGGCTCCACCTCCTGTGGTGCGTCTGATGTCCCTGGCCCACACTGTCAAAGGAAAGAAGGAGTCCTGTAAACAAAGTGCTCCAGGACTGCACAGAACTGGTTTGGACCAGGTAAAGGCCCCTCTGCCTTCAGAGGACAAAGGATTTAGTAGTATAAATATGGGGACCCAGACCCCAAGACTTTAGATCACTTCTGGAACAACAAGACGAACCTCTGCCAAGGAGAAGAACCATAGGAAGCTGTAGGAGTTGGACTGCCCCCCTGCCAGTGTGCTGTGTTGCTGGGTTGGCCTACAGTGTTGTCTTCAGTGCCAAGGAGAGGAGAAGGAACTTTTAAAGAACTTTCATCATCTTGCAGAATATTACTCCAAGGGCTTGAATTTGAGCTTGCCTCCTGTCTGAAGTCTCAGGGATACAAAGACTTCACCCCTTCTGCTTGCCTGCAGCTGGAACTTGCTGTTCTAGCTGCTACAGAAGGAAATTGCAACACCGACGCCGGCGAGCGACGCCGTACTCTGCATCGAAGCCGTGAGCGCTGCTCCGACTTACTCCGTAGACCAGACGCTAGCCGCCGTGCCACATCGACGCCTGCGAGCGACATCGTAACCTGCCATAAGCCGTGAGCGCTGCTCCGACTTGCGACGTAGGCCCGACGCCTGCTGCTGTGCCGCAACGACTCCGAAGCCGACATCATCGCGGAGCCGATCCTCGACGTTGGTGGTCAAGAATCCATCGACATCGTGACCTCGTACGGAACCGTGGTTTCGGCACCATCTCGACGTCACCTCTTCTCCGGTAAGGAACAGACGCATCCCCTGCTTTGCGCAAGCAGTGAGGACCCGACGCATCGCCTCCCCCGAAGCAAGGAACTGACGCCGCACAGTGCCAACGACGCCGCATCTCCCCGACGCCGTGAGCTGTCTTTGTTTTCGCTTTTCCCAAGGTACTGTTCTTTGTGGGTCTGTTTTGACTCCGGGCCCGATGCCGCGCACCTCGCGACAGGCGCCGTACTTTGGGATTTCTTTGACCTCGACGTCGTGATAACTCCAGTTGGGGTTATCTGTTGCTAAAGACTGCTTTTAAGTGAATAACCTATTTTTGAGTTAGTTCTACCATCTTGAAGTATTATTTTTGATTACAGTATTGTGGATTTTTGTCGTTTGTGGTCTTGTGTTAAGTCTATATATAGAATACTTATTTTTATAAAACCTGTGTGGTGTCCGTCTGTAGTGTTCTCACTGTATTACTGTATGTGTTCACAAATGCTTAACACACTGCCTCTGAGATAAGCCTGTCTGCTCGTGCCAAGCTACCAAGGGGGTGAGCAGGGGTTATCCAGTAGTGTAATCCCCTTTCCCTGACGTAGAAGCAGGGGTCCTTATTTCGTCAAAGGTACCTACCTCTGCCAACTAGAGTCCCCCAGTTCTAACAGTATTTCTGAAGTTACTACAGCCAAAAAGGAACCCAAAACAGTAGCAAATTAGTCCAGCTCAGGGTGGGCCTATTTTGCGCTGGTGTTTGATGTATTTTCTAATATTGATATCTTCTTTATAACTGGGCAGATGCATGCCGATGGGCAGTTGGGAAAATCATTTTCATTTTGCTATGCAAATTCAAAATAACATTTTTGTTATTAAAAAAAGCTACTCCAGCTCAGTGCTGGAGTAAGTGCAGCACCACACATGGCCAAATACTGGTATTGCAACACTCTCCCATAAAAAATGATGTAAGTAGGGACTTAAAATAAAACCACATTGGAAATATTGCTAAATTAAATTATTTAAAATAGTTAAACATATAAATAAATATAATTTAATGTTAGCAAATCTAAAAATTAAACATTTAATTATTAAATTGTATCCTGTTTTGAATATGTAGATTAATGTAACAATTATTCTTATTAAAACATGATTAAATTACTTTTAATTCTACACATCACTTTTAATAATTAAAAATGCATAATAAAAATGTATTCTTTTAATGTTAGGTGGCAATTTGTTTTTTAATTTAAACTTCAGAAAAATTATCTTTATTTAACGTAATTTATCTGAAATAATCAAAGATTTAATTCAAAATGAAGTTAATAGTACTATAGCATATTTACTTTGTTCTACATTTAAAATAAAAATACAAAATAAATGTACATTAATATTTAACATAAAAATATTTTTACTATTTTTTTAGTTAAATAATCTTTTTTTCCGTATACTTTACCATAGGCTGCTTTGTATCATCCACAAAGCGATACATGGAACGGGACTGCTCTTCTTCAGGAATAAAATCACCAAGCACATTCAACAAAGGAACCTCCGCTCTAGAGTGGCACCTCGCCTCAAAATTCCAATGCACAAGAAAAAACCCATGGGTGGGACATCCTTCTCTGTTCAAGCAGCCAAACTATGGAACTCTTTACCCCCCCTGACATAAGATCCACAGATGACCACGTTATCTTCAGAAAACGACTCAAGAATTGGCTCTTCCCCACATAAGCACCATACGCAAACAGAAAAATACAGCATATACCTCTGAATATAAGCATTTATTTGCACTATCGATATGTGCCTATATATGTGTATTGCTTTGTATAAATGTGTATAATAATAATGGTTTTAAAATATAGATATTTATTAGTTCTGCTTAACAAATGTACATATTACTGATAGTTACATTATTTTATGTTTTTAACATACATATAAGTGACTGCATAAATAAGTAAATCTTTTATCATAACTATTTATCTACAATTGCTTCACTATTGAATTACAAAAAAAATAAAATAATTTAAAGTACAACAACACTTGAAAGCCGGAGTTTATTAAATGCATCTTTAATCTACATATACTACATAGTGTGAAGTGTGGCTCAATGGTTAGAGCGGCAGACCCTGATGCAGAGATCTGGCCCGGGACCAGGGTTCAATTCCCGCCTCGGCGGGTCCTGGGCTCAATTTCCTCGGACCTGATAATTCTCGCCTCGGTGCCTATTCTAATCATGGGTGCAACTCTGGGCAATAGCTTGCTTAATCTCCACAACGGCCCCAACAGCGCTGGGATGCCTGGCTTCACCTTGGGGGTGCCCAGGAGTGGACATTTCACAGGGAAAAGCCAGGAAGGGTTCCACAGCGGTATGCGTACAGTGCCAGGACACCCCTTTGGGGGTATAAGTGCGCTTTACAAGTACAAATTTCATTTCATATACTACCTTCCTTATGCATATATATATACCTTCCATGTACTTCCGTTTATTTATTTATTTTTTCCTAATTCAGCATATCCAATACACTACCCTTTACCGCTCTCAATATATCCTCTATCTCAACCCTCTGACTCATCTCAAATCTCATTCTACTACTCTTTCCAATGCACTACCCTATTTCTCACCCTATGCCTCTATCAATATATCCTCTACCTCCACTCTCTCATTCATCCCAAATCCCATACCACTACTAAGATCCCCAAAATAACCCTTTCTAGACTCTTCCCTACTCTACCCCTCCTTGCGTCATCTCGTACCTCTTTACTATTCAGATCTCGCTAACAAGAAGTTCTAAACCCTTACCCCTGACTCTTCCCCCTCCACCTCCCTTTTACTCATCCCAAGCTTCCTCCTACTGCTATGAGCTCCGAAAAAAAGGGAAAACAAATTCTAAATCCTTCTCTCTTCTATCCCTCCACTATCCTTTCAATCCAAATAACAGACCAACAAGTTCACCACTCAAAATAATTTCATATTTCACTATACTAATTCATCACTAATCCTTTATGGGTTCCAGAGTAGCATGCTACTCACCAAAAAAGCGCTTCAACACCTCATCAGGGGTAGCAAGCGCTATATAAATGTGAACCTTTTCCCTCTTCTACCCCTCCACTATCCTTCTCAATCTAAATAACTAACAAATCCACCACTCAAATTACTTTCATATTTACACTATGATAACTCACCACTAATCCTTTATGGGTTCCGTAGTAGTGTGCTACTTGCCGAAAAAGCACTTTAACATCTTATCAGGGGTAGCAAGCGCTATATAAATGCAAACGTTTTTCCCTCTTCTATCCCTCCACTACCCTTCTCAATTCAAATAACTGACTAACATATCCCCCACTCATATTAGTTTCATATTTCACTATACTAATTCACCACTAATCCTTTATGGGTTCCGGAGTAGCGTGCTACTCGGCAAAAAGGTGCTTCAGCACCCCATCGAGGTAGCAAGTGCTATATAAATGCAAACCTTTTTTCCCTCTTCTGTCTCTCCACTATCCTTCTCAATCCAAATAACTAACATATCCACCACTAAAATTACTTTCATATTTCACTATACTAATTCACCACTAATCCTTTATGGGTCCCGGAGTAGCGTGCTACTCGCCAAAAAAGCGCTTCGAAACCTCATCAGGGCTAGTAAGTGCTATATAAATGCAATTACAATACAATAGGGAGACTCCACAGTAAGAGTGGAGATTGCCCTAAAGTAAAGTATAGGGACATTTTAAAAAAGTTTATTCAACTTTACAACAGTAAAAATATTGCAGAATTAATTAAAAGTAGTTTCATTATATTTCAATAACAATAGTGTTACATTGATGTATACATTCAAAAAGGTTGTTTAAATATTGTATATTGAAATAATAAATATTTTATTTTCATATTTTTGGGAATAAAATTATATTTTTATTTTTAACTATTTTAAGTAATTTAATTTATTTGAACATTATTTTCTATGGGGTTTTAGTTTAAGTACCTGTCTCCATTATTTTCTATTGGCGGGTGCTGCAGTATCAGTGTTTGGCTATGTGTGGTGCTAGACTTAGTACTGTTTCTTTTGGCAGTAGAAACTTACAATCTTAAATTTGGCTCCACCCCTTTTCAGGGGATGGAGACATGTGAGTCGACACTTTTGATTAACTTTACACTTGGATTTTGTGAATAGCCAAAAGCAGCAAAGTTACTCAAAATTATAGTAGTAAACTTGTATATGTAAACTACTCACAAGTGTAAGTTACCTTTGTGTATAGCCCTGTAAGATTGCAAAATTACTCGAAAGTATAGACTTACAAGTCTCCACCCCTGAAACACGGTGGAGCCAAATTTATGAGTGTAAGGTAGTACTGCAGGAAACCCTTCGGAGGGGAAACACTTGTAAGTGCCTATTAAAGGGTTGATAAACCATATTGTGCAGGGTTCACAAAGGGCTCCTAAGGAATAGCATTTCTAGCCAAAACCATCTCACCTTTTCGAGAGGAGTGACAATGGGTGGACCCCGAGGGTTACTACGTAGCGGTGAAGGAAACGTGGAATAGGAGAAGGATCCTCATTATTAACATATATGCACCCCCGGAGACTCCAGAAGGGGTTTATGGACAAGCTGTGCCCCATTTTCATAGACTCGGTTGGAGATCTCAACATTTTGGGGACTTCAATGAAGTAATGAACTGGGAATTGGGTAGATATTCACCCTATACGACGCACTCAAGAGCACTCTCGGAGATGAAGCCTTTCTCTCACGCTATGGGTATTACTGATGTCTGGAGAACACTCCACCCACGGGATAGATAATATTAATTCATGTAGGGGCCCACGGTACCCTGTTGTGCTTTGACTATGTATTTGTGCCGGTGACTGAGGTCGCGCGGGTGAGAGACGCATAATATATGGTCTGAGGTATATCAGACCACTCACCTCTGCTTATTAAGCTATGCCGCCAAGAGCACGACAGGGTACATACCAGGAAACTAGAAGCATGGTCCCTAAAAAATCTTGATATTGCAAAGTCCCTATGGGTTGACTCCCAGATATACTTTGAGGATACTGAGGGGCCGGTGGCTCCCCAGTAATAGAGCTCACACCACATTAGCCATCAAAAAAACATAGGGAATGACAGACACACCAGATGGAATAACACCTCCTCCAGTTGGAGAAGACATATGCGAGCACTGGGAACCCAACAACATACCTACACCTGGGGCGACCAGAGAACAATACCGTAACCACACGCTACAAGCAGCCTGTCAACATTACTTTGGGGTACAGAAGAAATTCTATGAAACAGTCGATAAGGCAGGCGATCTCCTTGCGTAACAAGGTAAGAGGGTGGAAAAGGCGCGCTGGCTGGCTGAGGCGCTGACTGAAACAGGGGAAGTGGCCCGCTCCAACAGGGAGATAGTGCAGGCATTCCCAAAGTACAACAGAACACTCTACATCGCTCAGATAGACTGCACTTAGCAATAAATTGAGAATTGAGGCGTTCCTGGGGAGGTGGCAGTCCACATCTTGGACAAAGCTGATAGTGACGCTCTAGGAGTAGACTTGTTGATAGACGAGATAGGAGAGGCACTGACGAGTATGCAGTCAGGAAAGGCATCAGGTGCCAATGGTCTCTCTGTAGAGCTGTATAAAAGGCTGACCCCACTCCTTAAACCCCACTTGCTGAATCCCAGCCAGGGCTAGTGGAGACCTGCTGCCAGACCTTAACCATCCAATTATTGTAGTTATCCCCAGGATGGTAAACCAAGTAACCGCTGTTACTCATACAGGCCCACCTCACTACTAAATACAGAGAGTAAGATCCTAGCCAAGTTCCTAACAAACAAAATGTCCAGGGTGATATCCTCTGTGCTCAATGCCGACCAAAAGGATTTTATGCTGAGACCGGTGACACAATTGAATCTCAGACAGCTGCATCTATGGCTAGATAGATTTACGCTTGACTAAGACCCCAGGGCTATAAAGTCACTAGACAATGAAAAAAGCATTCAATTTTATCGACTGGGACCCTGAGATTATTCTGATTTGGACCCAAGTTATGTGCATGGGTACCCACAATGAGGTGAGGGTAAACAGAAAGACTTTTGCTTTGGGAAGGAGAATGAGGCAGGGGTGTCCACTGTCATCCCTCCTATTTTCACTGTGCCTGGAACCACTGGCATGCTGGGTGTGATGTAGAGCTGACACATTGGGCTTCTCTGGGTTATTGGAGGACCGCTATATGCCGACGATGCTCTGGTTTACCTTACAGAAATGTCAATCCCAGTGGAGCTGTCGGTTTTCTGTAGCTTTGAAACCTACTCAATATCTACTGGGAGAAATCTGTTATTTACCAGATGAGAAACTGAGAGGGCCTGGATTGAGCGGAGAGTGACTTAAGAGTAACACGAGTTTGTTTTAAATACCTAGTAATCGAGAAAACAATGGATGGGCAACATTTCCTGGAATGGAACCTAGACCGGGTTTTGTGCCTTCCTTGAGAATGCAGAAATGTGGCACAAAGTCCCATTGACAATTATGGACCGGGACGCTCTCTTCAAGAGAGTGGGCGGTGAGTCCTGTTGTAGAAGCAACTGTATCCTTATAGGACTGTCGTGTGTGCATTAAAGAGTGACAAAGCTCCTCCGTAAACCCCTCCCATTTATTAGTAAGTATGCTCCTTTTTTCAGTCACTCCCCCTAGCCCCTCCAACATTTACTGCCAAGTAGTAAACTTACATGTGTTAGGATCTACCAACAGAAAAGATATGAATGGTGGATGTGGAGATTTACACTTGTAGGTTTGTGAAATGCATTTTGCAGTATGTAAGTAGTATTACGGTAGTACTACTTTACGTACTACAAAATGCAGTTTGTGAATCAAGCCTCCCTTCCATAATCATCTGGAGTGAGGTGGTCACCCTAATCAAAACTGCCAAAAAGTGCCACATTCTTTTCTGGGCCCCATCTTCATCCTGTCTATTGCTTCTTCATACGCCAGCATCTTCGTCAGCCGCGAGACAGAATCATTCAGACAATGTGCTAAAATAGGAAGCTTTAACATTGAATAGGCAATCTGCACAAGACTTGTAAGTAGGTCTGTTATCCTACACAGCTTTTCATGTTGAGTCCTATACTATCTCTTTGTGACATTCACAGATATATGAAGGATAAAAGAGTGCTGAGAATTCGGAAATATACCAATTTCTGTTTGTGGTTGAATCCCCTATATATTATCCTCCGGCCATGCTTTCCTCACAATGCCCCATGCTGTAGTCTGTCAATAGACCTATTTGCTCTTCCGTGGTCCCCAAACCTTTTTTAATTCTTTAAATCTACTCACTGGACTCTAGCATATATTATTGTGACTACTTAGATTTATGCCTATTACTGCCTCGGCTCTAAGATGGCCCATATCACCTTTCTATCCATTTTAGTTTCATATCTTCGACTGAATAATCTATGATCTCCTGTGCTATGTTCTCTTGAGACTCGATCCACAGGTTATACATGTCCATGATAATATCCCTCTTAAAAAAAACACAAAATCTCATCTGGCAAAACTTTACTCATGTTTGTCCTGTTCATCTGTTTACCTCATGTTTCCTGGTGAGGTCTCTAAGATGCCTCCTCCTACTTGGTGGCTCGTATTCAACATCCTCAGGAAGAAACTAAACCATCATGAAAGACACCAGTCTCCAAGTCTTACCCATGATCTGCCAAGTAGCTGCTTTCCAGCTCCTGTTTAAAGCAGCTCTGGGAAGAGAAGATTAATGTCGCTAAATGAGGGAACTTCTGCACTTTAATGAGGTGTGCACACAAGTGAGGTTTACAGTGTAGTCACGTCTTTATAGAAATGACTATGAGAAAATGATCAACTTGATTTCTTTTACATCAATACATTTTCAGCAGGAAAGAGGACACACACACTTAGTGTGCAAAATTTAAAGTGAATTAATAAGCAACAACAATTTTGTTCCAACATATGAAAATACAACACAACACTTTATACCTGATTTGAAATCTTCGGCATCAAAAATGGCACATTTTATTTGCATCTTCTTTAACCTTGTCTTATTTACAAAATCTTTAAGAAAATTAAAAACGATCTGGCTACTTTAATAGGCCATAACGGCTATTGATGAGCTTTCTATATCCTATACCGATTTCACAATCCTAGTTTGAGTGTTTTTGGTGCCATATGGATCAGATCAGATAATATTTTATTGTTTCCGTTACTTAAAACCATATACAATATATGAAACATTTGTATTAAAAAAATGAACAAACAATTAAATACTGACATCCCGCCAAATTTAAAAATGTTAAAAAAGCGAAAAGATTAATTCCATTTTGTTCGAATTGTCCCCATATTTAAGTCATCAAAGGTTTATATTTCCGACTCCTAATTGCTAAAGTTAAAAATGTAGTTTCCTGCCGCACTTGTTTTGACGAGGTGCCCCTAAAACAGGATAAAATCGCCTCCCGTATTGTTCTTTTCCCTTCCATTTAAAAGGCTGTTTCAGTATATTCTTATGAATGCCCAATAATTCGGGACATAAAAAAATACTGTGTTCCATTGTTTCCCTCTCCAGGTTGCAAAGACGGCATGTGCAATTTGTTCGGGAGTGGTTTTTCCATCGTGCGTCAAACTAATAAAAAGGTAGATGGAGGAATCTGAAGTGTAAGAAAGATGTTATTGCCTTCGTGTTTAAGTTGAAATTCAAGTATGGTTGTCACAGTGTTGTATAAGACTCCGAAATGTATTTGGAGTTTTGTATTGTGTTTTACCAATAACCTCCCAGTGGCTTTGGTCATATTGTCTATAAATCATTCTATAAAATATATATAATATTAGTTTTGGTGCTAAAGGTTGCAAATTTTTCTTGATTTTGGATAACTGTATTTTCTATTAAACAGGATCTTGGTAAAAGACCTTTTAAATAGTCGTGGCAAAATTTAAATGACCCCAGCTTAGTTCATCTAATTTTGTGAATTTCATGTTACGCTTGTTACGCAAATTTATGCCATCATGCCACTCGCAGTATTATGTGCCACCAAGGCACAAGAACAACAGAACACCAGCGGCTGTTGTTCATGGTGTCTTTGTTTAAATGCATCCTTGTCAAAAATTGATCTGAACATGCATTTCGTGCAAAAATATAGTGCAAAATAGTGGGCCAGCATTTTGCGTAATTTTGTCCTAATTACATGATTGCAAATTAGGCAAATTAACACACCCCAACTTTTAACAAAACAGGACTAATGAATGACTTGATGTGAAATTAACAAGAAAACGCACAAAGAAAGAAATTAAGGATCCAGTATTATATCCAAGATCCAGATTAAATATGTAAACAAAAATGCACAAAAATTATTTTATAAAAAGAAATTGAAAGGTGGGTGAAACATGAAAGGAATATAAAAGTGGCTGAACTTGCGGTAGTCTGTTTTCTACTTCTTCTGTGAGCCAAAAAAGTAAGCAGCAACAGAAAGGTGGAATGGATAAAGGACAGACAAAGGAGAGGGCAGAAGAGGAAAGGAGAAATGGAAAACAGGGAAAGCAGGGCAGAAGAAAAAGGAGGTGTAAAGGAGTTACCAGCAAAGAAGAAAATATAAAAGCATTAAGTATTGAAGATTGGTCAAGGAGTCAGAGGGGCTAGAGGTGAAGAACAGAAGCTTATGAGAAGATCATCTGTAGCTCACTGTGTCAAGACTATTGCTTTTTATTTCACTGCAGCAAACTCCTGCTTTGGAAGGTTTTTGAGTTAAAACAAAAATGTATGATGAAAAACAGGGCCAAAAAAACCTGATGTGTGTGAATTAATGGAAAACAAAAACTGAGAAACCACATTGGAGGAAACCAGATCATTGAAAACCAATTTTAAGGAAAGACAAATACATCGAAAATCAAAGGAAACATTTTAAAAGAAAGGTAATTGTAAGGAAAAATGCAAAATTTCATTAAACTTGGGAGGAGTTTAGGACTACTGTGGTTTTTTTTGGGTTCAGGGATGGGTAATTATTTGGGTGATGAAGTATTTTTTAGGGGTCAGGAATAATTGTGGTTCAGGCATAGAAAGGGGGCTTTAGGGTTAACAGATGGGTGGAGTGTAGGGGTGGTGAGGGATTTTTAGGGTTCGCAGATCAGTGGTGTTTAGGTGTGTGAGGTTTTTTTAGGTTTCAGGGATGGGTGGAGTGTAAGGGTGTTGAGGGGTTTTAGAGTTCATCGATGAGCAGAGTTTACGGCTGGTAAGGGTATTTAGGGATCAAATATAGGTATTGGCTGGGGGGCTGAAGAGCTTTTAGAGTTCAGGATAGGGTGGAGTTTAGGGTTGTAAGGGGTTTTCAGGATTCAGGGATGGGTGGAGTTTAGATGTAGAAAGAAGCTTTTAGGGTTTAGGGATGAGTAGTTTAGGGTGATGAGGAGTTCTTATGGGTCATGGATGGCTGGTGTTTAAGGGCAGTGAGGGTTTTTTAGGGTTCAGAAATGGGTGGAATTTGGGTGTGCTGAGGTGTGTTAAGGGGTATGGGATGGGTAGGGTTTAGGCATAGAAAGGGGTTGTTAGGGTTCAGGAATGGATGTTAAGTTATCAGGATTTATTAAGCGCATGTACACCAATTGGTTTCTTAGCGCTGGCGTAAAGTAGAGCTGATCACAGAGCTACTGAGTGAGGCACTAATCATATACCTGTCTGAATAAGCACGTTCTTAGGAATTGTCTACATTTCCTCTAACTTTGGGCAGTTCTGATCTCAAGAGGGAAGGAATTCCAGATGTGGGGAGCAATGGAGCCACCTGTTCTCTTCTTTTTTTAACTTAGGTACCGTCAGATAGTTCATGAGAGAGAACCGCAGTGTTCGTTTGGGGATGTAGTTCTGGATTCGAGATGTGATGAAGGCAGGACAAATATCATTAAGAGTTTTAAAAACAATGCAATCTGTTTTGAAGATAGTCCTTTGTTCCACAAGCAGCCAGTGGAGATCTTTAATCAGTGCGCTAATATGGCAGTGTCTGTGTTGTCGGATTATTAATCGGGCTGCCTGGTTTTGAACAATTTGAAGCCTACGAATGAGGCATTTAGGGAGGCCCTCATAGAGAGAGTTGGCTTAGTCTATTCTAGAGAGAACTAGGGTGATTACATCTTGAATGAGGGCCTCTGAAGTAAGGAATTTAGCAATTTCCCTTATTCTGCTAAGCCGTAGGAAGCAGGAGGAGATCACTGCCTTGAGTTGGTACTCCATATATAGATCATCATCAATAAGAACCACAAGACTTTTTACTTATTTCTTGGGGGATGGGGGCTCCCATCTCTGGAGGCCAGAATGATACATTCCAGTAATCAAACTTGCTCTTAGTGATGACAATCTCTGTTTTGTCTGAGTTTAATTTGAGATGGTTACTGTTCATCCAGTCACAGATGAAGAGCATTGTGATTTCGAACATTTCCTAGACTCAGGAGAATTGTCAATACTAAAGAGTAGTTGCATATCAACTGCATAGTTGTAGATCGTACAGTTCATATTTTTGAAGGTGTGAACTAGGGGTGTATGTGTAAGGCGAAGAGATGTGGTGAGAGGGAGGAACCTTTCGGTACTCCACAGTCTGGTTGGACTTTGTGTGAATTAAAAGGGGTCAAACGGAGTTAGGGGTAGTGAGTGAGTTTATTGTTCGGGAATGGTTGATTTTTGGGGTATAAAGGGCTGTAAGGCTTCAGGGATGAGTGTAGTTTAGGTGTGGTGAGGGGTTTTAGGTGGCAGGGACTGATGGTGTTTAGAGGTTGTGAGGGGTCAGAGCTAGATGCTGTTTACGGGTGGGGATGGGTCAGTGAATTAAAAGCATCCAAAGTAATTGTTTGACAATATAAAATATGTAAATATGAAACAATATCCCCTGAAGTAAAGGACTTAAATAAATATCTCAGACAAAATTGTTTCTGAAAGAAAGACCAGCAACCATTGAATTTACACTTAAAAAATAGGAATTCAAAAGCCAATTTCGACCAAAAGACATTCTATGAATTAGTTTCTATGAAAAGGTAAATGTCATTCATTCTGAAAATTTATATTAAACAGTTTAGATAAAATTGTTTCTTGGTAATGGTATTCCATGAAATCATTTTTCTATGAGATCACATACAACCAAAAAAAACATGACTTCCACTGGGCATACTGCTCTGCCGACAATCATCTGCTGCACTAGTGTATGCACTGTAGGCAATGAGATCCCGAGCAGGCAGGGATTTTAAAATGTGGAGGAAAATTCCTCAAGAATGTAGAGGCCAGACGGAGCAGAGTGCAAGGGTCTCAATTAAGCCATAAATTGTTATAGATCCTGGGCTTCAATGGACGTTGGATCTGTTGATAGTAGTATCATTTTCAGATGTCATCATTTCGGGTAGCTCTAAAAACAATAGCGTAGAAACCAGAATCTTTGAGTTCTACTCTGCTGACTTTAGGAGTTTATTTGGTTCTGTTATTTATTTAGGAGTTTTACATAGCACAACTTATCTCAACATGGTTACTACAGAGTGCTAGAATAATCATTTATCTTCATGGGTTAGTCGGAATCCAACTAATGTGAGGTATGCCCTCTATTCGCTATTCCATGCTACTAACATCTTATTAGAACTTAGTTAAAAGGCCAGGTTCTGCTGTGTCAATTATGTTTCCTCCACTAAGTATCTTCTCCATGTGGGTCTGATCTGACATTGGCACTACCTGTACAGGAACAGCTACATCCCCCAATCCTACTTTTACGGCCACAGTAGGAGCATGTTCACTATCAATGAACGTGGCTCCATTCTGGTGTCTAAATAAAACACACTAACAAGATGGTAAAGTGCCATACTCACTTTTATTTACAGTATGACCTTTTGCAACAGGCTGAATAATGTACAATACAATCACAGCTTTCAAGGAAAGACGGGTTCATACACTTATACAGGGTACAAATGTTCAATCACAATGTCCTAATTCTCATGCGTTCTAATGGGCAGACACGCTTTGTGAGGTAATTATTCTCCCACCACTCCATCTGGGCTAGGAGCACTTTAACACTGCCTGTGAAACAGTATCCACAAGAAGTGTCCTCCACCTACCCTGGGCATTGAAGGGTAAACAGTGACACACAACCTGTCACACAAGCAGGTCTTTCTAGGGTTTTTACAACGTCCCGCTTGGGTCCAGCTAAACCCTGCAGCAGTACCAATGATATCTGTTTGGGAAAATTAAAGCATGAGGCCAGGGCTGTGAGCCAAGTTTGTGTGGGAAAGAACCCTCATCTGTAAGTTTGTGCTGGTCCCCTTAGTTTCTAGTAACTCACCCTTGGGGTTGGTAGCCTTTTGTGACAACTCACTATATGCCAAGCAGTTAGGACATTCAAGTAACCATGGGTCTGCATCCATGAAGATGGAATTATTGGCACGGATGGCCTTGTGAAATCTATTCCCACGAAGCTTGATGATGCCCATGCCAGGCCATCTAGCACAGAGATCCCACAACATTTCTGGTCCTTTCTGTCAGGCCTCTGTCTGCATATTTGTAGGACCCACTGTTCACTATCCTGGGACAATGTCAGATCCGTCTCATACGTACCAAGCGTTACAGGGTAGAACTCCTAAGAGCACTGCCCATTAGCATCACTCTGATCTCTTCAGAGACCATTGGCTCTTGATTCTAAACTCCTCAAAGGTTAAATACATGCACATATAGTGAGCCAGTAAGATCACAGTACAATCCCCATGCACACAAAAAGGTATTACCTAACCGGTTATAAACACTAACAGTCCTACTTCTTTGTGGAGATAATTTGTTTGCTTCCTAAGAGGGCTCCTAGCACGTGTCTTGGCAGATGTTCATCCTGCATGGCACCTGATTCAACCTCAATATAATAACACCCAGAAACCAGCAAAGAGGGTGAGGGCAGCATAGAGAAGATGCACAGAACAGGGAAAAATAATGGATTGTGAAGCAGGGCATTACAGAACGCTTTTCTTAAGATGCCTGTACCAAATGCACCAGTTGCTGAATACTAAGGCTGTCTAGTCTTGATACCACCTCATACTTCCAGTATTTAGAATTCTGAAACCTTTTGTTGACACACCTAGCCTGTGTAACTTCAAATACCCTAGACCAATAAGGGCCTTACTTTGGTGACCAAAGCCACTTGGCCCTGATGTTAAGACCATACCATAAGCAGTGTTGGAGTGGTTCTCAAATTTGGCCGGGAGATCATGGCTAATACAAACAGCAGCTAATTCTTGCAAGTTTTTTCATGTTGCAGCTTCTAATAAAGGTTACATATGCACGTAGCACAAGTCCATCAAAGGGAGTGTCAGAAAGGGCTTATGCCCCAGCGCTTTCTCAGAGCCAAGTACATAGCTGTGAGCTGTCAGATTGCTTATGTGCGTCATTTCATGATTTCAGTGTACTTATGAGTGGCCTTCTATTACTAAATATGTGACACTTATAGTGGCATTTCTCTCTCTTCAACTTTGACAGTTCTTCAGTTCTTTTAAAGCAGCCTATTTTTATTAGTGATACTAACAAAATGGTCCTATTGGATAATGCGAAACAAAGGATAAACAGATTTAATCAGCATATCCTGATCCTACACATGTAATCAATATCCTCCTATCCTAAGGATAGGGGTAAATATCATTACTTAGAGGAGGAAGAGTGCACACAATTAATATCACACAAAAAAACACATTTGAATGCAAAAAATTCAAATTGTATTGAAAGTCAATAGTATATATACATTAATTACATTTAATTGTTGCTCCATGATGGGCAAAAAGTGCTCAGAAGAAGTGCTTGTACATACGTGGTAGAAAAGAAAAGACGTAAGCAGTTCAATTAACGGTCAGCAATGGTCACAAAACATTACAAAGCAGCCTGTCTGCTGTGATAGCCAATGACTTAGGGCCTTATTATGATAGCGGGTGGTCGGACAGCCGCCCGCTATCAGGGCAGTCAGGAGTCCGCTCGACAAGCAGGCGGCGGTCCGACCACCCAATTACAATGCGACTGCTGGGCTGGCAGTCACTAAGTGCTCATTTTCACGGCGGCTTGTGCTGCGGCCCAGAAAAGGGCTGCAGCACAAGTCGCCATGAGCAGGAGCGCTTCCTGCACATCCATGGACCATGTGCCATGCACCAAGTGGTGCATGGCACACAGTGCATGGATGCGAGTGTGGGCCATTACGTGTGCCCCCAGGGCCCATTTGCAGTGGCCGCAGAGGGACGTGGCCCTGTTTGGGGGCCCAAAGTCCATTTCCGTCACCCTGTACATGGCGGTGTTTCGGGACATGAATAGGCTATCTGAAAGGGATATCGTAATCCCGATGGAGGTGCCTTGCTCAGGCCCCGCCTCCATATGGGACTATGATTCCAACCGCCGCCCCATCGGGATCTGAGATCCTGTTGGAGGCAGCACTCGGCCCCTGACAGAAAAGGATTGACTGCCAGCATTGTAATGTGGCGGTCGGACCGAAGGGCTGTCCTGTCTGTCCCACTGCCATCGTAAAGAGGCCCTTAGTTTACATCCATAACATAGAGGCAATTGGTTGAGTCATAGAAGAAAGGGGAGCAACCTTGAGTACTGCATAATATTGTCAAAGCTATGACCTATAATTCAAGATATCATCGAAGTCCCACCGGCTCTTCATCTGTTAGGATAGTACCTTCCTGCCATTTAAGTTGCTGCAGGTGAGGGAGATGCGGCTTTAAGGAATAAATCCAAACGTGGTAAGCGCCTAAAAGCAGAATGAATCTGCACAAATGTGGGTGGCAGTGCCCCTTCTATTTTATTCAGCAATCCGGTTCTTTTGTGGTACATAGTCACACTGCCTCCCTCTCGGCCGCTTCTTCTTTGGGTTATCTCTGTCCTGATGAAGACCCGCCTCTAAGTTTTTAATTGGCCTTCCCTCAATTTCAGGTCGAAACGTCGACAATCACCTCTGCCTGGATTGTTGTTTTATTACTATCCGCGGAGAGGCAAATATTGACTAAACCAATTGCCTCTATGTTATGGATGTAAACTAAGTCATTGGATATCTTAGCAGACAGGCTGCTTTGTAATGTTTTGTGACCATTGCTGACCGTAAATTGAACTGCTTACGTATTTTCTTTTCTACCACGTATGCACGAGCCCTCTTCTGAGCACTTTTTGCACATAACGGAGCAACAATCAAATGCAACTAATGTATATATACTATTGACTTTCAATACAATTTGATTTTTTTGCATTCAATTGTGTTTTTGTGTGTGCTATTAATTGTGTGCACTCTTACTCATCTAAGTAATGATATTTACCCCTAACCTTAGGATAGGAGGATATTGATTACAGGTGTAGGATCAAAATATGCAGATTAAATCACTTTATACTTTATTTCGCACTATCCAATAGGACCATTTTGTTGTCCGTCTCACATTGTACCCGGGTCCTTCGGCTGAGTGGGTTACCCCATTGTTTTGTAATGGTATTTTTATTAGTAAACAACAAATCTCAATTGGTACACTTAGCACGAACAGGGAACTAGCACAAGGATAAGGATATGTAGATGACCTTGATCCACTGAATGACTATTGTTTGGTTCACAGGTCCAAATGGGGATGAGGAAACAACAAATGTGTCCTTGTGTAAGCAACTGGTGCTCATGTAAAGAACTCTGATAACCGATACCTTTGGATCAAGTTCACGCTATATAAAACTTCGGAAAAAAAAAAAACAAGTGCAGGGGCATAGCTTGGTCAGTATGATTGGAGGGGAAGATTTTCCAACAATCAGGCTGGAATATAATGTTAAAATACAATTATACGACAAGCAGGGCACATGAAAGGGGCCTAGGCAGCAGTGGAAAGGGAGTGGAATGCAGGTTGGTAGAAGTACTAAGTGAGAGAAAACACAATATTTTGTAAAATACCAAACATTTTCAAGGACTTTCAAAACAGAGAGGGAGAGAGTGTGTGTGCGGTTTTGTCTGCGTGTATGCAAACATACCTGGTGAAATATGACAGACACCTCACCATACCGGACTGAAAGCACCTGTACCCAACTATTTATCAGAAAATACATTTATTAGGGTGGTGTAACACCCCAAATATCCCCCCTTTGAAGCTACGCCCCATAACAAGTGACTGGTACTGGTGGTTACCAGACAACTCTAAACAAGCACAGTCCGTCAGTGGGTCGAGTAAGCAGGGCGCCAACATAATCTTTCAGGGATAATTAATCTGTACATCAATAAAGAGACACATAATCAAAACAGATACAACAATCACAAATAAACGGAGGAAAATTCCATGTATCTTTGCAACACAGTGACAGAAACAATCTCAAGCAATAGAACCATCAAAGCAGTTCACACAGTTTTAGTGCCTCTGCATTTCTGATTATCCAGCGAAGAACCCCTCACTCTTTTGACCACCACCCACCCAGCACTTTCAATTTCTGCCTCTTGGACATCCTGATGTAGCCACTACCACATGTCGGAAACCAAGCCCCTCAGAGATCATCTGTGACCTTCTTGCAAAGGTCACTACTGTACTGGACTTCTTCATTCTGACTCAATTGTGTAGCTGTCGGTGCAAGCAGGGCTTTAAGTGGGCCGGGTCTCACCAGGTCTGAGCACCGGCAGTTTTTTGAAGGAGGCCTCGAAACAGGTCTCTATCGGGCTCTGTTTTGTGCCCTGCCACAGGCGGTCCGTTTTTTTCTGGACCGCAGTGACATCGATGTGCAGTGCTCACTTCTCACTAGTGGAGAAGTTACGTCATGCCAGGTGAGCGTTGTAGGGGAAGGGAAATCCTTTAAAGAGAGTCATTTTCTCTCTGGATTTCCCTTCTCTTTTTGAAACTCAGGAGCAGCAACATTGTCGTGGTGTCACCAGAGCTTTAAGTGGAAGCTTTTTCAATATTATATACAAGTCATAGTTGCTGCTTATTTATCTTATGCAACTAACAACCATTGACAAAGCCAATAGTCCTGACTTCTTGTAGGTATGATGTAACTTGTTGTATGATATATCTAGATGCAATGTCAGAAACAGCAAAATACTAGTCGGGCGGCACACTATGCTAAGCACAGATTTTTAGCTTACGTGTTTTTAAGCCACGCCCTTAATTACATTGGCCACGCCCCTTTGAGAGACCCTCCAGTTTTTTCATCCCACTTAAAGCCCTGGGTGCAAGCGTCGCCTCACAGTGTTGTGACTGGTGCTGGGCTGGCAGCGTGCTCTGATCAGGTTGAGTGTCTGTTATGGGGCAGTGCGGTTTATTATTAACCCTAGGCGGAGTTCGCGGAGTTCCGCTACGCGAAACTCCGCAAAGTGGGAAAAAAAACTCCGCCGCGCTACGCGGAGCTCCGCAAGCGGCGGAGTGCGATAGAAAAATGCCGTTCGCTGTGATTTTCAGTGCCGGATGCTTGTCCGCACTGTGCAATCATCGCGAACGGCACCATGCACAGCGCAAGCGGGCGCTGCTTTCCTTTCTGCCGCTCGAGTAGATTTTTACTCGAGCGGCAGCTTTCTCAACGCGAACGGGCAGTTTCTCAACGCGAGCGGTCGCGAGCATACGCGACCACTCGCAATGAGAAATCTGACCCCCCGTATTGAGAAATCTCGCCGGGTGGTTTATTTTCCACGCTCGCGAACTTGATGTTGACGATCACGAACGAGGAAAAATCTATCCGGGAGGTGGATTTTCCTCGCCAACTTGACGTTGATGAACGCGAGCGAGGAAAATTGCTGCGCATCGCGGGGCGGAGTTTTTCGGATCTCCGCGTAACGCGGAGTTCCGAAAACTCCGCAAACTCCGGGAGCGGAGCGGAGTTCACCGCCCAGGCCTATTTATTATTGCAACACAAATAAACAAAGAATGGTTGGGAAAATGTCGCGCTATGTTATGTATCGCTGTACAAGATCAATTATAATGCTCAAAGGATATAGATGAAGGCCATTCACCAACACCAAATATGCGGACAATGCCCACACATATAAACCCAAACAACAAAGTTATATCCTGAGCAAATCAAATTCACAATAATTCATAATGTCCATCAAGTCAAAGATCAGAAAATGTTCTTCTTATTCTGTAAATGTTCTTCTTTATTCCATTTATGTATTGCTTCAACATATAAACACCAAAGGACAAATTATCAACGTCGACAAAGTGGTCAAAAATAGAGACAGTAGTCAGTAGACGATCTGCGTCCAGATCCAAGTTTGTGTTCCTGAGTAGGGCACACAACCGACCAAACAGCAACCTGCTCTCACGCGTGGCGTCTAGACTTTGTCGACGTTGATAATTTGTCCTTTGGTGTTTATATGTTGCCAATTATACTTTGAAAATTTTATTGGTACTCCTCATCCAGTTGTACTTTACTTGGGCCCTGAAGAAGTCAGCGGTTACTCCGTGTGACGAAACACGTGTTGGCTCGGCTAGTACCTGGCTCTTACCTATGTTGAAGCAATACATAAATGGAATAAAGAAGAACATTTACAGAATAAGAAGAACATTTTCTGATCTTTGACTTGATGGACATTATGAATTATTGTGAATTTGATTTGCTCAGGATATAACTTTGTTGTTTCTATTTATTATTGCACGCAACTGAGTGAGGCAACCGCGGAAGCCTGCTGGTGACCCTCCTTGAATGATGCAGCAAGCCCTCAGCCGTGCTTGGCGCGAGGCTGCTTGCTTCTCTGTTGCAAGCCCTCAGCCGTGCTCAGCGCGAGGCTGCTTGCTTCTCTGTTGCTGGCCGCTGGGCACTCGCTGTCAGGCTAGTCCGAGGTTTGAGAGGAGTCCTTGCTGAGGCAGGGGGCCGCTTGCACTGCTAACAGGGCGGGCGGCACCAGCCGGACTGGACGGGGACCTCTGCCCCGGTGTACACGTATGTCAAGAGACCAGGTGGGTTCTAAATAACACGGTGACTCAATTTGGGTCAAAAACAACAATGTTCTAGATTGGGCAGTGTTGCTTCTGGAGCTGGGTCGGAGGGCCGAGGAGATGAACGTGATCACTTTGCTCCCCGGCGCGGGCATTCGACTGCCACAACACGCCATTGATTCCAGCAGTCATGCAGCACCACTAGCAGGGGCACAACAGCAGGAAAAAGACCGGCCTTGGACAATCAACAACGGTGGGCCCGGAAAACAACAGAAGGCCAAGGACCCACATGGCCTGGAGGCCAAGCCCGGCCTTGTTAACAGTGCGCCATACATAATGGAAAGAAAAAAGCATTAGCAAAGTTAAGTATTGGTTCACCATCCCTGCTAGTGACATGCACCTTTTTGAGGTAGATTTGCATATATTCAGGCAAAGTATGGCAACTCACAGTGCAAGGCACCCAGCTACTGTATGAAGTGGTCTCACCTACTACGCTGCATTTGGAGAAAGCAAAATGTGGATGACTATTAACTTATTAGCAAGGAGTTCACATCTTGGCCTAGATCAATATTGCATGCCTTTTCAGTTATCGCAAACAGGTGCCTGCTGAGACTTTTCCCCGTGCTAGAACCTTTGCTATGCGTGACTGATACAGTTTAGTTCGGTGATGTGGGCACCAAAATTGGGAAGAGGATGTGGCCTAACGGCTAGGGCGGTCGACCTCAAATCTGGGGAACCAGGCTCGAGTCTCCGCAACGACGCTCAACATCCTGTGATTCTGGGCAAATCACTTAAAATGAATGTGTCTATCTGTAACGAAACTGGTGCTCATGTAAAGCGCACCGATACCTTCGGGTCAAGTTCGCGCTATATGAAACTCCGAATCCCCCACTAAAATGTATTAGTCTGACCCCTAATGCGTGGTACTAAGGAGGGCTGCAGGTACTCGTACTGAAATAATTATTTATATATTTTAAATTAAACCCGCACTGCTTAATAATGACGAGGCAGCTGTTACCACAAGATGGCACCAGATACTGTATCAGTCATGTATTTTTCTTTTCCTGCAGGGTATGGTTTGTCAAACTTAGAAATAGGGGATCTACTCTAAGAAATGACTCCCTGGTATTGTTTACCATGGTCCCACAAAAACGTCTGAAATGACTAGGGTAGCTCTCGATATTTGTATTTCAATCTGGAATCCAACACTGTTTGATGTGTACTTAAAGTAATTTTCTAGTTTTTCAGGTCATTCAAAACATTTTTGTTTTATTTATTCTTCATTCGTCTGTGTGTAAAGTCTCTATTTTGTTATGTGACCAACTATCATATTGTCCAATGCATTTAAGAGGATGTTCTGCCTTAATGAGGGAACTCCGTTGTTTGGTCATAGAACTTCATTTTAACTTAATAAGGGAAGGTAATCAGTTACAACTTACACAAATATTTTTTCCAAATTTACCAGAAATTATCATTTTTGATCAAAAATAAGGTTACCTTTAAAATTGTGAATACGTTTCCTGTTACTCCTGTGTTAACTACAAAAATCACTGCAAATTACCTATCCCATTTTGTAACATGTTCATTTGTTGTGAACAATATACGATGTTCTCAATGCTATATTTTCTATACCTTCCTTTGAACGCATTACCACGTTCATCGATATTCTTCTCTCCAATTCTGGCTGCCCATATCAATATCTTCCATCCTTCCAGCATCTACCATTACCCAGAATCGAAACAAGACTTTCGTAGAACCCCATTGGTTGCTTTGTCAAGCTCATCCTCTATTGTCTAGGTACCTGAACCGAAGCCCACTTTACTGAAAGGGTACATTGTCACACTCGGCGCCATGGAGAAATTCTTAAATGAATGCACGTAGCACGGACTGGGCCAAAGTGCCCTATTAACAGTGTCAGCTGGTGGAATTTGAAACTGGTGGGGCGTATGCAGAACGAATCAACGTATGCGAGCGAGCGCAGCGAGCTAGCCCGACTGCAATAAGGGTGGTTTGAGGGGGTTCTCCCCTCGTGAAGAAATTTTTAAAAAATTGGCATCTTTTTGGTGCGATTTTCAGCACTATTTCTGTGATAAATGGACTAAAAATTCAGTTCTTCTAGGCATTCATAAAAGAAAACTCATACATTATTTCAGAGAATATCTGGGTTGCCAAGCAAGTCTGACTTCTGAAGAGGGCTAGGGTACTAAGCAAGACTGTTTTGGCTCTACCCTTTCCAATAGAAAACACTAGTTAGTGATGTGAACAAGTTCAATGGACATACCTGGGGTCTAGGGAGAGTCCCTCTCCTGAGAAAGAAATTTAAAAAAATTGGCAAATGGTGCATTTTAAAGCAAATGAATGCAGCGATAAAACAAGGCAGTGGGAACGTATAGTCTTGAAATATTAAACACATTAAAAACTGCCCCGTATCTTCTTGCATTAATTTGTTCAACAGTTACTGTAATATGTAAATTGTTCTGCATGACAACTTTAGCCCTTTAAAATGTATGCTTGCCCAGTGTCTTGCACTGCATGCATCATTAACTTTGGAAAAATATGCTCTAACCAGACTTCGGGAAGCACCCACAGCTGCTGGCTGTAACCAGTCATATAGAAATATGTGCAGACAGGTCTTTAAGTGAGATGAAAAAAGTGGGTGCTCCCTATAAAGGAACATGCCAAATACATATCTGTGAATCCCATAGTGTGCCATCAGACCGGTATTTTGGTTTCTCTCTGAGATGTAATTTTATCCAGATAAATGGCACAGCAACTGACATATGCCTAAAGCCTGTCAGTATGATTGGCTTTGTTACTGGGTGTTAGCTGTTTAAGATAAATGAGTAACAACAATGATTTCTTATAAATAATTAACATTGAAAATGTTTAAATTCTGAACTTCTGAAATAGTGAGTCTGTGAATTAAATAGCATTGAGGCCTGTGGAAGGAGATTTGGCCTTCAATTATGTGTGCTTTATGTTAGATATGTGATACATAAGGGGATGATGGACGGAACGTTTGAGCCAATCAAACACTCACCCCCAGTCAAGTGATCTGGGTTTAATCCATCATCATTCTTTAGCTCACTCCACCACCCCAGTTCAGACATGGCCATATGCAAATCAGTCTGACCCTGTGCCTCATGGGAACAGTCCAGCCCGAACTGCCAAGCCATGTCTTCCCTGGACCGGAAACAAGCATCCTAGGACCGGTTTCTGGCATTTCAGCCGTCATCAGCCAGGCTTGCTTGAATCCAGTGGCAAAGTGAGCAAGGGACCCACGTCTGGGCATACCCCCGCCAACTTAGGGCGACCAAAGCGATACATAAGGGGATGATGGACGGAGCGTTTGAGCCAATCAAACACTCACCCCCAGTCAAGTGATCTGGGTTTAATCCATCATCATTCTTTAGCTCACTCCACCACCCCCAGTTCAGACATGGCCATATGCAAATCAGTCTGACCCTGTGCCTCATGGGAACAGTCCAGCCCGAACTGCCAAGCCATGTCTTCCCTGGACCGGAAACAAGCATCCTAGGACCGGTTTCTGGCATTTCAGCCGTCATCAGCCAGGCTTGCTTGAATCCAGTGGCAAAGTGAGCAAGGGACCCACGTCTGGGCATACCCCCGCCAACTTAGGGCGACCAAAGCGATACATAAGGGGATGATGGACGGAGCGTTTGAGCCAATCAAACACTCACCCCCAGTCAAGTGATCTGGGTTTAATCCATCATCATTCTTTAGCTCACTCCACCACCCCAGTTCAGACATGGCCATATGCAAATCAGTCTGACCCTGTGCCTCATGGGAACAGTCCAGCCCGAACTGCCAAGCCATGTCTTCCCTGGACCGGAAACAAGCATCCTAGGACCGGTTTCTGGCATTTCAGCCGTCATCAGCCAGGCTTGCTTGAATCCAGTGGCAAAGTGAGCAAGGGACCCACGTCTGGGCATACCCCGCCAACTTAGGGCGACCAAAGCGATACATAAGGGGATGATGGACGGAGCGTTTGAGCCAATCAAACACTCACCCCCAGTCAAGTGATCTGGGTTTAATCCATCATCATTCTTTAGCTCACTCCACCACCCCAGTTCAGACATGGCCATATGCAAATCAGTCTGACCCTGTGCCTCATGGGAACAGTCCAGCCCGAACTGCCAAGCCATGTCTTCCCTGGACCGGAAACAAGCATCCTAGGACCGGTTTCTGGCATTTCAGCCGTCATCAGCCAGGCTTGCTTGAATCCAGTGGCAAAGTGAGCAAGGGACCCACGTCTGGGCATACCCCGCCAACTTAGGGCGACCAAAGCGATACATAAGGGGATGATGGACGGAGCGTTTGAGCCAATCAAACACTCACCCCCAGTCAAGTGATCTGGGTTTAATCCATCATCATTCTTTAGCTCACTCCACCACCCCAGTTCAGACATGGCCATATGCAAATCAGTCTGACCCTGTGCCTCATGGGAACAGTCCAGCCCGAACTGCCAAGCCATGTCTTCCCTGGACCGGAAACAAGCATCCTGGGACCGGTTTCTGGCATTTCAGCCGTCATCAGCCAGGCTTGCTTGAATCCAGTGGCAAAGTGAGCAAGGGACCCACGTCTGGGCATACCCTCGCCAACTTAGGGCGAACAAAGCGATACACAAAGGGGATGATGGACGGAACGTTTGAGCCAATCAAACACTCACCCCCAGTCAAGTGATCTGGGTTTAATCCATCATCATTCTTTAGCTCACTCCACCACCCCAGTTCAGACATGGCCATATGCAAATCAGTCTGACCCTGTGCCTCATGGGAACAGTCCAGCCCGAACTGCCAAGCCATGTCTTCCCTGGACCGGAAACAAGCATCCTAGGACCGGTTTCTGGCATTTCAGCCGTCATCAGCCAGGCTATGCTTGAATCCAGTGGCAAAGTGAGCAAGGGACCCACGTCTGGGCATACCCTCGCCAACTTAGGGCGACCAAAGCGATACCATAAGGGGATGATGGACGGAGCGTTTGAGCCAATCAAACACTCACCCCCAGTCAAGTGATCTGGGTTTAATCCATCATCATTCTTTAGCTCACTCCACCACCCCAGTTCAGACATGGCCATATGCAAATCAGTCTGACCCTGTGCCTCATGGGAACAGTCCAGCCCGAACTGCCAAGCCATGTCTTCCCTGGACCGGAAACAAGCATCCTAGGACCGGTTTCTGGCATTTCAGCCGTCATCAGCCAGGCTTGCTTGAATCCAGTGGCAAAGTGAGCAAGGGACCCACGTCTGGGCATACCCCCGCCAACTTAGGGCGACCAAAGCGATACATAAGGGGATGATGGACGGAGCGTTTGAGCCAATCAAACACTCACCCCCAGTCAAGTGATCTGGGTTTAATCCATCATCATTCTTTAGCTCACTCCACCACCCCAGTTCAGACATGGCCATATGCAAATCAGTCTGACCCTGTGCCTCATGGGAACAGTCCAGCCCGAACTGCCAAGCCATGTCTTCCCTGGACCGGAAACAAGCATCCTAGGACCGGTTTCTGGCATTTCAGCCGTCATCAGCCAGGCTTGCTTGAATCCAGTGGCAAAGTGAGCAAGGGACCCACGTCTGGGCATACCCTGCCAACTTAGGGCGACCAAAGCGATACATAAGGGGATGATGGACGGAGCGCTTGAGCCAATCAAACACTCACCCCCAGTCAAGTGATCTGGGTTTAATCCATCATCATTCTTTAGCTCACTCCACCACCCCAGTTCAGACATGGCCATATGCAAATCAGTCTGACCCTGTGCCTCATGGGAACAGTCCAGCCCGAACTGCCAAGCCATGTCTTCCCTGGACCGGAAACAAGCATCCTGGGACCGGTTTCTGGCATTCAGCCGTCATCAGCCAGGCTATGCTTGAATCCAGTGGCAAAGTGAGCAAGGGACCCACGTCTGGGCATACCCTGCCAACTTAGGGCGACCAAAGCGATACATAAGGGGATGATGGACGGAGCGTTTGAGCCAATCAAACACTCACCCCCAGTCAAGTGATCTGGGTTTAATCCATCATCATTCTTTAGCTCACTCCACCACCCCAGTTCAGACATGGCCATATGCAAATCAGTCTGACCCTGTGCCTCATGGGAACAGTCCAGCCCGAACTGCCAAGCCATGTCTTCCCTGGACCGGAAACAAGCATCCTAGGACCGGTTTCTGGCATTTCAGCCGTCATCAGCCAGGCTATGCTTGAATCCAGTGGCAAAGTGAGCAAGGGACCCACGTCTGGGCATACCCTGCCAACTTAGGGCGAACAAGCGATACATAAGGGGATGATGGACGGAGCGCTTGAGCCAATCAAACACTCACCCCCAGTCAAGTGATCTGGGTTTAATCCATCATCATTCTTTAGCTCACTCCACCACCCCAGTTCAGACATGGCCATATGCAAATCAGTCTGACCCTGTGCCTCATGGGAACAGTCCAGCCCGAACTGCCAAGCCATGTCTTCCCTGGACCGGAAACAAGCATCCTGGGACCGGTTTCTGGCATTCAGCCGTCATCAGCCAGGCTTGCTTGAATCCAGTGGCAAAGTGAGCAAGGGACCCACGTCTGGGCATACCCTGCCAACTTAGGGCGACCAAGCGATACATAAAGGGGATGATGGACGGAGCGCTTGAGCCAATCAAACACTCACCCCCAGTCAAGTGATCTGGGTTTAATCCATCATCATTCTTTAGCTCACTCCACCACCCCAGTTCAGACATGGCCATATGCAAATCAGTCTGACCCTGTGCCTCATGGGAACAGTCCAGCCCGAACTGCCAAGCCATGTCTTCCCTGGACCGGAAACAAGCATCCTAGGACCGGTTTCTGGCATTCAGCCGTCATCAGCCAGGCTATGCTTGAATCCAGTGGCAAAGTGAGCAAGGGACCCACGTCTGGATGCCCCCGCCAACTTAGGGCGACCAAAGCCCTAAGTTGGCGGGGCATGCCCAGGACGTGGGTCCCTTGCTCACTTTAGCCACTGGATTCAAGCAAGCCTGGCTGATGACGGCTGGAATGCCAGAAACCGTCCTAGGATGCTGTGCTTCGGTCCAGGAAGACATGGCTTGGCAGTTCGGGCTGGACTGTTCCCATGAGGCACAGGGTCAGACTGATTTGCATATGGCCATGTCTGAACTGGGGTGGTGGAGTGAGCTAAAGAATGATGATGGATTAAACCCAGATCAGTTGACTGGGGTGAGTGTTTGATTGGCTCAAACGTTCCGTCCATCATCCCCTTTTGTATCGCTTTGTTCGCCCTAAGTTGGCGGGGTATGCCCAGACGTGGGTCCCTTGCTCACTTTGCCACTGGATTCAAGCAAGCCTGGCTGATGACGGCTGGAATGCCAGAAACCGGTCCTAGGATGCTTGTTTCCGGTCCAGGGAAGACATGGCTTGGCAGTTCGGGCTGGACTGTTCCCATGAGGCACAGGGTCAGACTGATTTGCATATGGCCATGTCTGAACTGGGGTGGTGGAGTGAGCTAAAGAATGATGATGGATTAAACCCAGATCAGTTGACTGGGGGTGAGTGTTTGATTGGCTCAAACGTTCCGTCCATCATCCCCTTTGTATCGCTTTGTTCGCCCTAAGTTGGCGGGGGTATGCCCAGACGTGGGTCCCTTGCTCACTTTGCCACTGGATTCAAGCAAGCCTGGCTGATGACGGCTGGAATGCCAGAAACCGGTCCTAGGATGCTTGTTTCCGGTCCAGGGAAGACATGGCTTGGCAGTTCGGGCTGGACTGTTCCCATGAGGCACAGGGTCAGACTGATTTGCATATGGCCATGTCTGAACTGGGGTGGTGGAGTGAGCTAAAGAATGATGATGGATTAAACCCAGATCAGTTGACTGGGGGTGAGTGTTTGATTGGCTCAAACGTTCCGTCCATCATCCCCTTTGTATCGCTTTGTTCGCCCTAAGTTGGCGGGGTATGCCCAGACGTGGGTCCCTTGCTCACTTTGCCACTGGATTCAAGCAAGCCTGGCTGATGACGGCTGGAATGCCAGAAACCGGTCCTAGGATGCTTGTTTCCGGTCCAGGGAAGACATGGCTTGGCAGTTCGGGCTGGACTGTTCCCATGAGGCACAGGGTCAGACTGATTTGCATATGGCCATGTCTGAACTGGGGTGGTGGAGTGAGCTAAAGAATGATGATGGATTAAACCCAGATCAGTTGACTGGGGTGAGTGTTTGATTGGCTCAAACGTTCCGTCCATCATCCCCTTTGTATCGCTTTGTTCGCCCTAAGTTGGCGGGGGTATGCCCAGACGTGGGTCCCTTGCTCACTTTGCCACTGGATTCAAGCAAGCCTGGCTGATGACGGCTGGAATGCCAGAAACCGGTCCTAGGATGCTTGTTTCCGGTCCAGGGAAGACATGGCTTGGCAGTTCGGGCTGGACTGTTCCCATGAGGCACAGGGTCAGACTGATTTGCATATGGCCATGTCTGAACTGGGGTGGTGGAGTGAGCTAAAGAATGATGATGGATTAAACCCAGATCAGTTGACTGGGGGTGAGTGTTTGATTGGCTCAAACGCTCCGTCCATCATCCCCTTTGTATCGCTTTGTTCGCCCTAAGTTGGCGGGGGTATGCCCAGACGTGGGTCCCTTGCTCACTTTGCCACTGGATTCAAGCAAGCCTGGCTGATGACGGCTGGAATGCCAGAAACCGGTCCTAGGATGCTTGTTTCCGGTCCAGGGAAGACATGGCTTGGCAGTTCGGGCTGGACTGTTCCCATGAGGCACAGGGTCAGACTGATTTGCATATGGCCATGTCTGAACTGGGGTGGTGGAGTGAGCTAAAGAATGATGATGGATTAAACCCAGATCAGTTGACTGGGGGTGAGTGTTTGATTGGCTCAAACGTTCCGTCCATCATCCCCTTTTGTATCGCTTTGTTCGCCCTAAGTTGGCGGGGCATGCCCAGACGTGGGTCCCTTGCTCACTTTGCCACTGGATTCAAGCAAGCCTGGCTGATGACGGCTGGAATGCCAGAAACCGGTCCTAGGATGCTTGTTTCCGGTCCAGGGAAGACATGGCTTGGCAGTTCGGGCTGGACTGTTCCCATGAGGCACAGGGTCAGACTGATTTGCATATGGCCATGTCTGAACTGGGGTGGTGGAGTGAGCTAAAGAATGATGATGGATTAAACCCAGATCAGTTGACTGGGGGTGAGTGTTTGATTGGCTCAAACGTTCCGTCCATCATCCCCTTTTGTATCGCTTTGTTCGCCCTAAGTTGGCGGGGTATGCCCAGACGTGGGTCCCTTGCTCACTTTGCCACTGGATCAAGCAAGCCTGGCTGATGACGGCTGGAATGCCAGAAACCGGTCCTAGGATGCTTGTTTCCGGTCCAGGGAAGACATGGCTTGGCAGTTCGGGCTGGACTGTTCCCATGAGGCACAGGGTCAGACTGATTTGCATATGGCCATGTCTGAACTGGGGTGGTGGAGTGAGCTAAAGAATGATGATGGATTAAACCCAGATCAGTTGACTGGGGGTGAGTGTTTGATTGGCTCAAACGTTCCGTCCATCATCCCCTTTGTATCGCTTTGTTCGCCCTAAGTTGGCGGGTATGCCCAGACGTGGGTCCCTTGCTCACTTTGCCACTGGATTCAAGCAAGCCTGGCTGATGACGGCTGGAATGCCAGAAACCGGTCCTAGGATGCTTGTTTCCGGTCCAGGGAAGACATGGCTTGGCAGTTCGGGCTGGACTGTTCCCATGAGGCACAGGGTCAGACTGATTTGCATATGGCCATGTCTGAACTGGGGTGGTGGAGTGAGCTAAAGAATGATGATGGATTAAACCCAGATCAGTTGACTGGGGGTGAGTGTTTGATTGGCTCAAACGTTCCGTCCATCATCCCCTTTGTATCGCATTGTTCGCCCTAAGTTGGCGGGGTATGCCCAGACGTGGGTCCCTTGCTCACTTTGCCACTGGATTCAAGCAAGCCTGGCTGATGACGGCTGGAATGCCAGAAACCGGTCCTAGGATGCTTGTTTCCGGTCCAGGGAAGACATGGCTTGGCAGTTCGGGCTGGACTGTTCCCATGAGGCACAGGGTCAGACTGATTTGCATATGGCCATGTCTGAACTGGGGTGGTGGAGTGAGCTAAAGAATGATGATGGATTAAACCCAGATCAGTTGACTGGGGGTGAGTGTTTGATTGGCTCAAACGTTCCGTCCATCACCCCCCTTTTGTATCGTTATGTTAGATATGTATCCTCTTTTTCTCTGCATATCTTGTCCATCTGCACATCTTCAACCCCCTCTCTTTCCTCTTCAGCATCCTCTTTTCACTCTTCCCCGAATGCCCTTCCTCACATCTCTGTCACTTCACCACCCCCAACATGCACTGCACTCCCTCAAATATAAGCACCTTAATTTCTCTTACTTTTGCCTTGCAAATATTTTGACATCAGTGTACCCCCTTCACACACATTTCCACAGAATTTCAGTTGCAAATGGAATACACAAACATTGTTCTGTGTGTTCTGCAGAGAGGCCAACCCACTGACAGGCACTTTGTTTGGCTTTAGCCTTAGCGCCTGCATGCTCAATCAAAGCCCCTCATAAACACCTGGCATGGCTCAAGCCTCAAAGTATGCACAGAAGAAAATACAGATAAACAACAACATTATAAAATAGCTAACTCGTGGGGAATGCAAGATTAAGTAAACATGTAAAATAAGAGAGGAACTAAATAGCTGAAATGCATTCCCTCGACGTTTTTAACATTCATTGTTTGCAAGTCAATCCATGTTTTTGGCATCAGTGTTAACTTAGGGGCATGTACACAGGGCCAGTTTTAATGCCATACATCAGAGGACTGGCAACTGTAAGCACATGTTACACAGTAAGCACATATCTCTCGCATTGGGCCTGACTCGGATATTTGGATCCATTTCACAAGGGAGCAAATGCCGCAGCTCCACTTCTAAAGGAGCGAGCAATGTGCTACGAGGGCCTGGGGTGTCAGTGGGGGAGGTAAGCATGATGAGGGGTCTCGGCACAATATACAGAACACAGCAGTAGCTTGCAAACACAGTAGCACGCTACTCCGGAACCCATATGTGTTACTACACAATTTATGAGAAGATAAGAATGTGGGCCTGTCGGGCTCATTACGACATCCGCAGGTGTGCCAATGAGGTAATAATGCGCCCAAAATATGGCAGGATATAGTAATTATCAGGGATGGTATCACCACACCGTTTATGCGTTTTGACCGACAACGGAAACTGTTGTTTGTGAACTGATCTCAGCACGTTTTACCCTCATTACAAAAACGAATCCACTCCGCTCTCGCATATGTTCTCTCTGCTTAAAGAGGTATAACATGCCTGGGGGAAAACCAGGTTTTGCAGCAAAATTTGCAATCGCATTAACACCTGAATCGGAGTTATCAGGAAAGTTGTAATGAGAACTCAAATGAAGTCTCCAGCTTTTCTAGAATTCAGGCAACTAATGAATGGGAAGTTCAATTTCTTCGGTCCCTCATTCACATCACAAGTCCGCGCCTTCGTTCCTACTACCATCCTCCTTTTAGACAATAGAGTAAATAAGACATTTTGCCCAGATGATAAACCAGACACCCAATGACGTCCTTTCTGGAGCCCAAGCATCACTCAATGTTTGTGAAGGTCCCAAACGCATATTGAGGAGGACAAAGGCACAAATCCCCCCGCGTAACAAAATACCCTTAATAAATAAATAGTTTCTGTGTCATTAGCATATTTATGGAATTTGGAACCATAGTTTGCTTTTGACTAGAAACTGCGATTGTATAGTTGTAACATCTCTATAGACCTTTCCTACCGCTTGTTGGGGCCCCAAAGCGCTTCACAGGTGGTCGGGTAAGTTGCTGCTGCGTTGGTTGTGTAAGGCTGGAGAAAGAAGTTGGTTGAGGGGTCTCGGGGCAACCGTGAGTGTTTTGATCGTGCGCGAGGCCCGGAGCGCGTGCTCCACAGTTGATGCACAGTACTAACGGAGCTGTGGTTAAAACGCTATCGCATTTTCCCTCTCATGAAGATCTTGTTTTCTAACAATCCATTACCTTATCTCGCCGCCATTAATGATGCTGAAAATGGAACGAGATAACATGCCTAAATTGCCAGAGGAGCGCTGTATCATCAAAATGACAGGATTATTAAACAAAGATTACTTTGGACGGAGCTCCGAGCTCGAAGTTGCCTGCGCGGTTTGCCACTGTGTTCACGTTTCGTTTTCATCTGTTCACTTAACCCCAGTCGCGGATCGCGATACGCGCGGGGGGGGGGCGGGGGAGTTTAAAAATAAAATAAAAACAGAACTTACCTGACTGGGTCCGCGCGCCGCCCCCGCCTCTGCTCCCGGGGTCCCGCGTTGGCGCTCTTCAACTTCTCAACAGGAACAGCCGCGTCACTGGCAACCCCTCTCAGCCAATACTGACGCTGCTCCAGCAGCGCCAGCATTGGCTTGAGCAGGGATACTCCCCGCCGATTAGGAGACCGGGGGCTGCGGCATGAAGTAACCCTCGCTCTCCAAAGGGGAAGGCTAGTGCGCATGTTCGGGCTGGTCGTAAAAATGACCAGCCCAAAACCGAACATGCGCACTATTGCTGTCTAGTGCGCTGTCAGTCAAACCCTGAGTGCTTCCGCAGCACTCAGGGTTTCCTCCTGATTCAGGACGCTGAAGGGGGTGGGGCTGCGGAAGCACTCAGGGTTTGACTGACAGCGCGATTGGAATTTGCGTCAGAAGTAGAACGAAGAATTAAACGATGAATGGGGGCGCGCCGCCGTGGCATTAGTGAAGCAACGCCCCAGCGCCCCAATGGACGCACCGCCACTGCCTATTACAGTGAATGCGCTGTTCATAGTGCAGGCGCACACTCGCATCTATACCATGAACAGGACATTAATAAAGGCAGCCCGTCTGTTTGAAGCAGTCAGTCTGTCTTTCATTGCCTTCGGACAACCTGACTCATTTTCAATGTAGGGTAGAGACACCCCTCCTCCACAGATAGGTGAAGGCTCCCTCAGGGGACGCACTGACTGTGCACAACCTTATATGTGGAGCAAAATCAGTGCCATGACGATATAATATGTGAGGTCATAAGCAGTGCATTGCGGGGGCATACATTATAGTTAGCTCAGGCAAGTATTTCTATGGTTTTGTACAAGTGAAATCTGACCCTAACTATAACGCCTGTGTAACCTTTGTTTTTTTCAGTGAATTTCTAAGGTTTTATAAAAATTCTATTTCCTAACTATAACTTCCCTGTAACCTTTGGTTTTTTAAGTTAACTTTTTAGGTTTTCTCAATTTTATTTCCTAACTGTAACCAGTAACCTTTGACAGTGAGTGTGTGAGTAAGTGCATGAGTGTCTCAGTAGATCTATGAGTGGGTGTGAGAGTGTCTGAGCGGGTCTGTCAGTGGGTGTGTGTGTCTGGGAATGACTGCATAAGTGTCTCACTGGGTGTGTGAGTGGGTGTGTGAGTCTCTGAGTGGGTCTGTGAGTGGGTGCTTGAGTCTCTGACTGGATCTGTGAGTGGGTGCATGACTGGGTGGCTCTGTGAGTGAGTGCTTGACTCTCTCAGTGGGTCTGTGAGTGGATGCATGAGTCTCTGAGTGGGTCTGAGAGTGAGTGTATGTGTGTCTCAGTGGGTCTATGAGTGGGTGCGTGATTCTCTGAGTGGGTGTGTGAGTGTCTGAGTGCTCTCTATTTTGCCCTCTTCTGCTCTGTTTTACCTTTCCTGCTCATTTTTCTGCCTCTGTTTTGCCTTTCCTGCATGTTTTTCTGCCTTTTGTTTTGCCCTTTCTGCTCTTTTAACTGCCCTCACTTTTGCCTTTTCTGCTATTTTTCTACCCTACTCTGCACAGGGGAGGGGGGCCGTGGGCTGATTTCGCCCCCGGGACCCCCAAACCCTGGGCCGGCCTTAACTGAATGGGGAGGGGGGCTACGTGGCCCCCTCCCCAGGCTGATTCAGCCCTGGGTAACCCATCCCCCAGGGCCCGGGCTTCATTGAATAGGGGAGGAGGGCTGCCTGGCCACACTCCTTGAGTCGATTTCGGTCCCAGGGACCCCATCCCCGGGGCCCGGCCATGTCTCGTGGGTGCCCTGGAGCTCACCCAGTGTGCAGCATGGGGAACGCAGGGAAGCCTCAAGGCCTCGCAGTCCCAGCTAGCTCCCTGATTCTTGCGGGAGCCAGCAGTGCTGCTGCACGCAGGCAGCTGCTAGATATGCAGCTCCCTCCATGCAGGCAGGGAAAGAGATGAAACATCCGCTTCCAGCGGGCAGGAGCACTTTGACAGCTCCTGACCGCTCTAACTGGAGTGTTTGCTTTTGCTTGGTGGGAGCTGTCAGCTCTCCCCAAGCAAAAGCAAACAGCTGTGTCCCGGGGTGGGTACCCCGGGACATAGCAGGAGCCAGCCCTCGGGGGTGGCAGTCCCCAGGGCAATGTATGGCTCCAGGAGGGGGGCTGTACGGCCCCTCTCCTTTCTTGTTCATGGGCCGTCCGCAGAGGTGGTGGTCCCCAGGGCACTATGGGGCCTGGGAAGGGGGGGCCACACGGCTCCTCTCCTTTTCTTTAAAAAATATCTGGCCCCGGGTAGGTGGGGGTACACGGGACCCCACCATTAGCTGTTATTTAGCCCCGGGAGGTGGTGGTACCCGGGGCTGATAGAGCCTAAGGAGGAGGCCCCATGCGGCCCCCCTACTTTTTTTGTAAAAGAAGCCCCAGGGAGGTGGTGGTTCCTGTGGCTCAATGAGCGTTAGGAGGGTGGCCCGTGCGCACCCCTCCTTTTTAAAAAAAATGCCCCCTGGGAGCTTGCCCACCACAAAAACAAAGCGTGGGAATCCGCGCTTGTATTTTAAAAACATTTTTGCTGCGGATTAGCAGCTTAGTCGCATTTCCGCCGCAAAAATTAAAAAAAAGAATGCCTTTTTTGCCCTGGCAGTGTCCCTCTTGTACCCCATGACCAGAGCTAAGGGGTCAGGGTATTCCCTACCGTGCCCCATTTAAAAAAAAAAAATGGTTTTGTGGGAGTCAGCTGAAGCTGAGTCCCAAGATGGCTGCCAACACTTCCTAGCTGAAGTGTTGGCAGCCAATCAGATTTCAGCATGGGGACTGTCAGATGCTTGGGGATCCGTGTCCCCTATATATATACAAATTTGGATTCTTTTTTTAAAAAGTTGAAAACTACTGAACTGATTTACACCAACTAACAAAAAGGGTTCTTTCTGGAACAAGCACTACTTTTCTGCCAAATTTGGAGTAATTCTGTCAAGTGGTTTTGGCTGTAGTCGTGTCTAAAATCTCTATGGAAATTAATATAGGAAAAACACTTTTTTTGACCTCCCCCTTTTTCTCAGCCCCCGCTTGACGGATCACCCCAAAAATTCCATGCTCAACAAGAATCACAGGCGCACTTTTTTTTTTAGAAAATGTTGTGAATATTTGTCAAACGGCGCCAAAGATATAGGCAAGTCAAAAAACGCTTTTCCTATGGAAGCGTAGTCCTAACAATACCTACTGTCGACAGGCCAGTAGGTAATATATATATATATATATATATATATCCATTAATTCCGCTACTCCTCCGATGCTTCGAACAAACGGAACGGACCACCAAATGTGCTAAAAGGTAATTTATTTCAGGATGCAAGTCCTGCCACAACGCGTTTCAGCCCACTACAGGCCTTGATCACATGACATTGGGTACGCGTTACCGCCTTGTTTTTAAAGTGATAAGTGCTCAATAATTGAAAACACATGTGCTAGCCAAGCCATAGACATTGAAGAAACATTTCCAACACAGTGACATGGTATATAACTTGATCACTTCTCAATCCTGCATAAAATATCATTACATCAATTGTATCTTTTGTTGAAAATGACCAAGCAAGAAGTGTTTGACGTCTAAAGAAATATCAAAGAATATATATATATATATAAATATAATTAATATAATTAATACTTTGACTGGTAAAAGTTTAGATTAAAAACACATATCAAAAAAGCCCAATATTTGTATATTCTAAAACTCAAACCTCGTCAGTCACAACGTAACACATGACGGTCCCAGGCTATGTTGTTCAATAGACAGTCTGTTAAATACCTTATGTATCTTGTATGGTATGAAATGCTCTTTTTACGGCTAGTGCAATGCCCATGCAGTAGTGAAAGTGATAATAAGTGCAAAAATTTAAATTAAAAACAGTGTGAAAGTGCCACTGTAGTAGCCAACAGTGGAATTGCATAATGCAAACATAGCAGCATGACAACCTTGATAAAGTTAGAAATTAGAAATTAAATGACCCTTGCATTGTTCATTAAACCAGGGTTTAGAGCCCTAAATCCCTGTAATGTATGTGGTCACGAGAATCTCGGTGTGAATACCAATATGCGCAATTGGAGCTAGTCTAGCTAAAATTCAGCATAAATAGAAAACTAGAATGGCAAAATGTCCAAATATCAATTCAATGGCTACATAAATGCATGAATGACTGGATCAGGAAATAAGCCAAAAAATATAAATAAATGAATGAATAATTGAATGGACCAAATCAAGAATCCAGTTGTAGATAAATAAATGGATATATATGTGAGTGGACATGTTGATAGATACCTGACCTAGCACATATCCAAATGCATGTATACAACATATCATAAATAGATAAATAAGTAACTAAATATGTACGTAAAAGATATATGTTAAATATTAAATATTTTAGGTTATCTCAATAAATACCTATAAAAATATAAAAATATGTGCCAGAAAATCCAAGGTTGCCCTACTAAAATCCATTTATGAATCTAAAATGAGAGATAAAAACAAGTATCAAAAGCCTAGTATGTAAAACCTAGTAGAAGGGATAGTGCAATATATGTAGCTGATCTATATGCACAACCTCACTATGTACTGGTCCAAATGTATATGCCTAGTGCAGACAGGCATGGAGATCCTCCGTAACATTGAGGCCTCCAGGATGCTTAGAATCTAGTTCTAGTATGTATTTAGTCTCTAATTTCCTTAATTTAGATTCTCGATCACCTCCCCTTCTGCTAGCAGGTACAGAGTCTATTACATAGTACCTTAGTTGTTGTGTGTCAGCACCATGTTTGTCCTTAAAATGGCGGGCTACAGGGTAAGTGTTGTCCTGATTTGTAATAGCCCTCATATGTTGGAGAATCCTTTTGTGCACAGATAATTTGGTGCTACCAACATATCGGACTCCACATGGACAAGACAAAATGTACACAGCATATTCTGTTTTACATGTAAGGAGTTTGGAAATTGTATGTTTGTTGGAACTAAATGGTGTAAAATAAGTTAAAGTATTGACCCCTAACTGACAGGCTTTGCAGCTCTTACATCTAAGAAATCCTTTGTGTGATTGTAACCAGGAAGTTCCTTCTATCACTTCAGGACTGGTCTTGACCAATTCATCATGCATGGAGGGTCCCCTACTATACGTGATGGACGGCCTCAAAGGAAGAGTCGGTCCAATTACTGTATCGCTTAATAAGAGTGGCCAGTTCTGGTTAACAATAGACTGTATCTGTTTATGTTGCCTACTGTAATCTGTTATTATTCTGAAACCAGTGTTCGCTCCAACATTGCCAGAGATAGTAGGTTGTGTAATGGGGTTAGACTTGCTGTCTAGTAGTTGCCCACGTGTGTATTTCATAGATTTCATAATGGCATTGTTGATGATCTTATGTGAATAACCACGATCTAAAAACCTTTCCTTACATTCAATCTGGGCAGCTAATAAATCATTTTCCTCACTGTGTATACGTCGCATCCGCAACATTTCTCCATATGGGATACTATTGATGAGGTGACGTGGATGAGAGCTGCTGGCATGCAAGGTGGAGTTCCCAGCCGTCTCCTTCCTGTACAGTTTGGTTTTGATTTTATTATGGTCTACATAGATCAAAGTATCCAAAAAGCTGACTTCAGTGGGACTAATAGTAGCTGTAAACTGAAGGTTGAGGTCATTGTTATTAATAGCTGTAATAAAATCTTTGGCTTCATCTTTAGTGCCCTCCCAAATGACAAATAAGTTGTCAATGTACCTCAACCATAGTTTGACATTTTTAGTGTTGCATAGTCCATGTTGTTTATTAAGGACCAGCTCTTCCCACCACCCCATTAATAGACAGGCATAACTGGGGGAAAAGCTGGCCCCCATAGCCACTCCTCTTATCTGCTGGTATAATGTATTGTTAAACATAAAGATGTTGTTCGATAGGCAAAACATGACCATATCTATTAACATTGCATTATGTGCGGCCTTATTTGTGGTCATATATATATACACACACATATATACATATATACATATATATATATATATACGCACACATATATATATATTCACTGAAGAAAACAAAGGTTACAGGAAGGTTATAGTTAGGGTCAGAGTTTACACACACAAAACCATAGAAATTCAGTAGTTATAGTTATCTGATGGTGTTCGTGAAAGATAAGATCAGCACGGCACTGTATAGGAAACTGACAGCTGGAAACTCTGTCCTGCATGCCAGTAGTAGTCACCCGTGCAATCTGATAAACATACGGGGAACTCTCGAGAATAAGAAGGAACAGCTCAAGGGAGTAAGATTTTCAGAGAGAGGCACAGGAAAGTATGCAAAGGTTTGAGGTGAGGGGGTATCAAAAGGGAATATTGAAGAAAGCAATGGAAAGAGTACAAAGCAAGAGCAGGGCAGACCTCCTGAAAGAAGAGCCCAAGGTTAAGAAGATCAATGCGAAGGACAATTTCCGATTGATCACAAGCTTCTCGAATGCGGCCAGTTAGGTCAGAAAAATCCTACAGAGAAACTGGCGCATACTCAAATCCGACATAGTGATAGGACACAATGTGCCGTATCATCCCTCCCTGACATTCAGAAAGACAAGATCTATAAAAGACCAACTAGTGGAGAGCTATTTACCCCCGGCAAGATTGCAGACTAGCTTACAGCAACTACCGGGTTTCTACCTGTGTGGTAAATGTAAGACTTGTGCCCATAGTCGGAAAGCCAGGACCTATGAAATTCGAGGTTTGTGGGACCCGGTTCGTATAACAGAATTTATGAACTGTAATACTCCTTTAGCAGTGTACTGCCTAGTCTTCCCATGTAACTTAAGGTACGTGGGATGTACGATCCATCCTGTAAAGATGCGTATTCTCGAAAATCAGAGAGCGATTAGTAAGAGGGATCCTAGTTATCCAGCCTCGAGACATTTTGAGACTCATCACCAGAGCAATAGGGACTTGCTCAGATATTTTTGCCTGGACCATGTGCCAAGAGAAATAAGAGGTGGCGATAGAGAGAAGAAACTACGTAGATTGGAATCTAGGCATATACTGGACATGTTAACGAAGTCACCCATGGGGTTGTATAGTGGGGAAGAGTTAGGAGTGCAACTATAAAAAATGAAAAAGAATAATATAAGGCAGTTAACTCACGTGAGACTGAAAATAAAAGTGGTGGGATGAGGAACCGTACAGTGATTCCATTAAGGTGTGAGGGGACAAGTTAGAAGTATATGTGGAGGAAATATTGTTTAAGAATTGGTGTGCCCATCCAGGGCTTGATTGAGGTTGCTATTAATTTTGGAATGATTCCTAAGAATTGAGCGACAATAATTTGACATATGATCTATTTTTAACTTGAGTGCCCCCGGTGGAATTCAGCGAAGAAGGATGTTATGAATTACTATGAAGTGTTAATTTTAGCTTTTTGTATCCCACGCAGAAATATGGTGGTTCTTATGATTTGAAAGAGGTTGATTTAGGGCAATATTCATGAAATTATTAAAATATAGATGAGTATTTACTGTTATGAAATGGCCAAAATATGTGCACTGTTTATCTTTATTTTATTTTGAATTAATTGCTGAGATTATGTAGTATTTAACTTTATTTATAATTCAAATTCTAAGGAGTTTTGTTCATTTCAATACTGCTGAGATTCGAATGAGCGTAGCGACATGAGGAATAGTATCACTTGGTTCAGGGAATCACCATTAAAAGATGGCGTGAGTTTGGAATTGCAATAGTATTGACTAATGCTTTGTAAATAAAAGAGGGATGCAATGCGGCGGTCGGCGACACTGACGAAGGCGATCCGCCGAAACACGTTTGTTGGAACATTAAGTACGATTAATCCGAACGAGGATTAACCCCAGTGAGTGCTGGTCTTATTGCAACAGTAGCGCTGATAATATATATATATATATATCACAATACAAAGTACGTCGCACTCAGTGATTCCTGTAATCCAATTATTTTATTTACAGAACAGCACTACTCCACCAACGCGTTTCGACCTCACAGGGTCTTTTCACGGTGAGTTGGTCTTGTTTATTTTTATTTTATACTCTCTCCATCCTCTGCCTGTTATGATGCATGATGGGAGTTGTAGTTTGTCAAACATCATGTGTTATACTGTTGTAAAGCATGGCATTAACATTTGGCATTTAAATACTGAAATAACATAACTAAGACAACTTGAATCGCGATATATAATAAGACTCAAGACCAAGGCACCGGCAGGCCTCAATGTTGATGAGGAACTTTTTGTGCACTTGTAAATAATCATTGGGGGACTTGATTGTACTATATCAGACATAATGATTTTGAAAATAACTTTTGGAAACTGTTTCTAGTGGGTAATTGGAGCCTTGGTACTAAACCATAATTAATGGTAAGCCACTATGAGCTTATCATGTACCATACATTCAAAAAGGCCGTTATCTGTATAGGCTCTGACGGTACAACACCGACACACCCCTACCTTTAAAAAGGAGTTTTAAAAATCTGAATACTGTTGGTACAATGTCCCCGTTATTCAACAATCACTGTATCATGTAATGAATGAATAACTGATTAACAATGTGAATTGGTAGCACAGAAACACCGTTCCATAAATACGGCAATGTTATTTCAGTATTTAAATGCCAAATGTTAATGCCATGCTTTACAACAGTATAACACATGATGTTTGACAAACTACAACTCCCATCATGCATCATAACAGGCAGAGGATGGAGAGAGTATAAAATAAAAATAAACAAGACCAACTCACCGCTAAAAAGACCCTGTGAGGTCGAAACGCGTTGGTGGAGTAGTGCTGTTCTGTAAATAAAATAATTGGATTACAGGAATCACTGAGTGCGACTTACTTTGTATTGTGGAATTTGCTTTGGGCTTCAGGGTCTAGCCCTTCGTGAGCACCCGCAGAGAGCGCGCCTGGAACTGACTCTAATTGCATGGAAATATATATATATATATATATATATTCACTGAAGAAAACAAAGGTTACAGGAACGTTATAGTTAGGTTCAGAGTTTACACACACAAAACTGTAGAAATTCAGCAGTTATAGTTATCTCACGTAACTATAACTTGTGCCCTAAGGCAGGGTTCTCCAAAGTAGGTCTTGGAGGGCCAGATCCAGGCCAGATTTTTAGAATATACCTATTTAGATAAATGTAGTTATCTTAAATATCTGGCATGGATCCGGCCCTCCAGGATCGACTTCGGAGAACCCTGCTCTTAGGTAACTATTACTCGTGTCCCCGCCATGCACAGTTTTCTCATCAATAATGAGTGATGTAATATGTGGGGTAATTAGCAGTGCATAGCGGGAGCGTGAGTTATAGTTACCTTAGGGAATGAGTTATAGTTGCTTGAGTTAACTATTACTATCACTGCTGAATTTCTATGGTTGTGTGTGTGTGTAAAATCTGAACCTAGCTATAACGTCCCTGTATTTTGCTTTTTTTAGTGAATTTCTAAGGTATTTTACCGTTTATTTCCTAACTATAACGTTCTTGTAACGTTTATTTTTTTAGCGAATGTCTATGGTTTTTTAATGCTATTTCCTAACTGTAATGCCCCAGCAACCTGGTCGCGTGAGTGGATGTGTGAGTGGTTGTGTGACTGACTGTGTGGGTCTGTGAGTAGGTGTGGTAGTGGTAGTGTGGGTGTTTGAGTAGGTGTGTGAGTGGCTGTGTGGGTGTGTGAGTGGTTTTGAAGGTCTGTGAGTGTGTGTGAGTGGCTGTATGGGTGTGTGAGTGGGTGTGGTAGTGGCTGTGTGGGTGTGTGAGTGTGTGAGTAGGTGTGTGAGTGGCTGTGTGGGTGTGTGAGTGGTTTTGAAGGTCTGTGAGTGTGTGTGAGTGGCTGTATGGATGTATGAGTGGGTGTGTGAAAGCTGTGTGGGTCTGTGAGTGGGTGTGTGAGTGTTTTGAGGGTCTGTGAGTTGGTGTGTGAGTAGCTGCCTGGGTGTGTGAGTGGTTGTGTGGGTGTGTGGATCTGTGAGTGAGTGTATTTTTTTTTAATTGGGGTCTGGATCTGTGGATCCACCCGAATCCACCCAAATGCAGGAGGAAAGGCTTTTAGATAATTTCTTGCCCAAGAGGGGTCCCTCACAGACACCTTCATTAGTCCCATGGGGTCAGGGTACCTCTACCCTGACTCTTTCTATCACTTTTTACCCATATTTTCCCCACTGGGAACTGAGTCCCGATAAAAAAAATGGCAGCTGCAACTTTCCTCTCAGGTTCCGGCCAGCTAATCACGGCTTTGCTGTTGGCGCATCGGTTCGCGAATCCAAGGAGGATCCGTGTCCTTATATAAATTTGGATTTCAGTTAATATCTCGAACACTACTGAACAGATTTACACTAAATCACAAAAACGGTTGCTTTCTGGACCAAGATCTACCTTTCGACCAAATGTGGTGTAATTCCATTTAGCGCTTCGGGCTGTAGTTCTGTCTAAAATCCCTATGGAAACTAACATGGGAAGCACACTTTTTTTACCTCCCCTTTTTTCTCGGCCCCTGCTTGACGGATCACCCCAAAACTTTCCATGCACAACTAGAATCGGCGGCACACTTATTTTGGCAAAATTTCGTGAAGATTCGTTAAATGGCGCCAAAGATATAGGCAAGTCAAAAATGCTTTTCCTATAGAAACTGGGTCCTAACTATAACTACCTACTGACGACCGCCAGTAGGTAATATATATATCCTCAGGTCTAACTAGGATAAGGCCATTTAATTTCCCTGCCCCACACCCACTCCACAAAGCTTGGAACAAAGAACCTGAAGGTAGAAAGATCCAATAACAGAATTTCAGAGAATGCCAAATTATCTTTTTATACAGAATACTCAAACATACTAGCTATCTACTCAGAACCCATATAGAAAGAACATTTTGACCTGAAGGATATACATAGATGATGTTTCCATGATATGGGAGAGTGACCATATGTGTCTCAACCATTTTGTCTTATGGCTTAATACACAGGATTCTGACTTAAAATTCACTTGTAGCTAGAATAAAGAACAGATTAGTTATTTGGACATTCTAGTTGAACATGAGAATTGGAAGATATATACAACATTATATCGTAATTCCACTCATAATAACTCCTTGTTGGTTTTATGATAGCTTAGATAGAGTTGCACACTTATTAAGAGTGACTATTTTAAGGAAGCAGAACTGCTTACCACTAAACTAAGAGAGAGAGGATACCCCAAAACTATAATGTGTAGAGCACTTGAAAGAGCTTGGTACTATGCAAAGGAAACACTCCTTACACCAAGTCAGGACAAGGATAAAAGCACGGAATGTACCATTATGGTTTCCACGTACAGTCCAGTGAGTAATTCTATTAGTAAAATCATTAATAGACATTGCCATTTGATCGGGGAAGGAGACCGTCCTTTGTTTGCTTACAAAAAGAAGAGCATATGGGACTATGTAGTGAGAGCATATAGGGAATAAGAGAGAGCAGTGACCATAATACAGAGTTGGGGACTACCCCTATTATAGGCTATTTTTGGTGTGGAAACTGCATAGCATGCAAATTCACAAATTACGCTAAAGAAATTGAAGTAGCAGGAGTTAGAATACAATTGAGTGGTCACTGGAATTGCAATAGTAGGAACGTTGTATACCTTATCATATGCCCATGTGACCTGAGGTACATAGGTCAAACCACACAAAATGTAAAACATCAAAGCCGCATTAGATGCACACCTGAAGGAGCACCACTGGTCAAGCATTACAGCCAGGCACAACATACAGAGGATATGTGTTGATGGTATGTCTTGGTACAGAAAGCCCAGACACAAGAGGTGGGAAAGTACAAGATTTATTGGCGACTCGCGAATGCAGATGGATGGATCATCTAAAAAGCACAGAAAAAGGACTGAATTACATATGTGAATTACGAGGGATTACAGATACCTTATCCTAAAAGCCGGTACATACTTATGCTTTCACTCCAAACTCTTTGTATATCTGGACATGTGGTTATGTCAATCAGACTGTTCCATGTTTATTGATGTGTCAAGATGAAATGTAAAATTGGAGATTTGTGCATTATATAATTGTTATTTACTGGTATCATCCCTACTACATTTCACTGAAATGATACCGTTTGTCAACTGTGTGCTCTTGAAGACAGTGTGATACAGTACGATTATACATTTATACTTGTTTGTCAGACAGACTTAGACATTGTCACCACATGGGAATAGGATCATAAATATTACAGGTAGAATGGTGTCAGTTTGTCCTGGATATATTGAGGGTACATTGACCGTATCAATGTGGTGTACATGACATATGAGTAATGTACAATTATTGGTCAAGATTGATGATTCGTATCCATATCAGATATATGCCATTTTTTCTAATATGGATGAGGATTTGGTGGTAGATAATCTTCATATATAGTAAACATATTGTCAGCACACCCAATATGGCCGCCGTGGTTGGCAGTTTAGCCTCTAATGAGGATCGTGGGAGATAAAAGCATGCTTCTCCCTACGAGTCCTGTTTGTCTTCCAAGCGTTGGATGCAGAAGCTTTGAACTTCCCACGCTGCTTCAACACAACCCGTTGGAGGGTGACAGAAATTCTGGGGCAGATTTACAAGGCCCTTGCGCCACTTTTGCGTCACTTTTCCCATGTTAAAAATGACGCAAAAGTGGCGCAAGGGCCTTGTAAATCTGCTCCTCTATGTCTAAACAACTAAAAGGTGAGAGGGGGACCATTTGGGGTCTCTCTAGTGATATCTGCATTGGTACTTCTTTTAATGCATGGAGTATAAAGCCAGATGTAATGGTGTTGGAATACGGATGGGTTTTACTACCTGTACTCACATTATTGGGGGTTCTGTCTTACCAGCACTACTTACAGGACTAGGTTATGATGCGATTCATTACGGGCATTAGCTATTATAGCACATGAACTTTGATGATTTAACACAAGACGAAGTTGGTCACATAGTTATACATTAATCTCCCCATGGGATGTGTATTTTGGATATGGGATGCAGGCAGAAGTTCCCATACTTACCATATGTCTGATGCATATAGTAAATTAGTCTCTCTCTACGTTTTTGACCCTGATAGGTATTGTGCAAGATGGGCACGTTTTGTCCTGAGGAGACCCTTGTAAACTGCATGTAGGGTAAAAACGTTGACATTACTAAATTAAATTGAAGACAGGAACCAGTGAATCCATTTCGGACTATTTTGTGTTAATGGAACTTTGGATCAAAACCAAAAAGAGCCCAACTGCTTGTATTGACTAACCCCCACAAGGAAAAACAAACGTTATGTTTTCGTATATATCGAGATGCGGGCCTAGGCTGGTAATTTCAGGTCATTGTACAGAGGAGTAGCCTTGGCATAAGTGTGACAATAAGGCTTCCCTCTCCACCGGAGGACCCATGATGCAAGATTTCTGCATTATTTATATTATCAAGAAGTAACACCAAGTAGGTGCTGTATATATTTTATATCCTTAGCAAGCAGAGTGTGTGCAGCTAAAACAGTATAAAAGGAGTGGTATCAAGGAGTTAGATCCTTGGTGCTGAAGAAAAGCCTTGGGGTACGGCTTGAAACATGTTGACCTTTAGAAAGACAGGCACATTATTACCTATACTTTCTACCGCCCCCCTTTTAACCATACCGACTAGAGGCCAGAATAAATAATATTTTACCTACTAGGCAGGTATTTTTAATTTTACTTTACACACAAGACCACCCCACTCCTATTTTTCATTTTTTGATATACGCCAATAAGTGCTCCACGTAGCACGTAGGTCGCAGCACGCCCCGTTCTGCAACGGAACGGGATGGACCCGATGATGAAGCATGCCACCAAGGGGCAACACTGGTGGGTGAGGGTTCTATAAGAAAACATAGCATTTTCTTTTGCTCATGGAGGGTTAGTTCATACAAGCAGTTGGGCTCTTTTTCGTTTTGATACATATCAGTAGGAGGACCAGCCCCTCTGATTCTGTCCCCTCTTTCTTCCCTCTATTTTTGAAAGTATGTAACTTTGGAGACATCCCACATGTACATATATATTATTGTAAATGTTGCACACCACTGCACCTTCAAGCAGTGTGCTGTCTGCAATTAATGAAATGTTTTCTATATGTGATGTACTATGCCTATTTTGGAGAATAAATGGAGTAAAATGTTTTCTGTATCAAGACAGAGAGTTATATCGATTGCATAAGAAAAGAGTCCCACTGAACCATTTTGTTTATTTACACTTTGTACGCCAGTTCCGTTATTGGGCATAAGGGTTAGGGCCTGTGAATTGCTATAAACAAAAATACTGATGCACGTGTGACAGCAAACAGTTTAAAGGAATGAACGAGCTTTCATGCAAAGCACATAATGCAAACTAACTTGCTTCTAGGTGCTTTTGTTGTTTCTACTGAAATCTAGAGTCTTGAGCATACTAAAGTCTTCTTCCACAGGATCTAACATCACCCTCTAGTGTCAATCAAACTGATCGAGCGACCATCACATAGTGAATTATTCATTCCCATTTAGTGTTTGGCTTCTCTAAAAAGACTATAGGAGTTGCAGTTTTTCGCAATTTGTAAAGGTGGGTCTGTGAGACATGAAATGGTAAAGGCCTTAAGAAACAGCCCAGCAGATAACAGACAGACATTGGAAAGTCCACCGCGGGCTTACCAGCATTTCTAAGGCAAAAGCCTAACTTGTTGCTGACTTTGCTAGAGCTCTGCCAGCCTTTTCAAAGGAACAGGCCTGCCTCAACCCCAGTGGAGGCATGGGCAAGTCAGATTCACTTTTGCCGTGTCTACTTCTAAAGTCAACAAATGCAGGCAGTTTGTGTGTTCAGGTCCTTCTATGACCCTAAGCTCCACCCACCTTGAACCCCTTGGTAGCAAATAGATCTTTATAACACTGATAGGCCATAATGTTTTTTTGTGCTACTATGTCCTATCTTTTTTAAAGTGCACTAGTTTGATTTGAACTAGTAGGTGGATATCCTTGGGTCTGAAGGACTATTTTTGACAAAGCCAGTAGAACAGGCTGCTATACAATTGAATGCTTTGGTGGGATGAGTATGAAGAGGATTGTCATGTTGTAAGTTGTCTAGCTGATAAAGATCCTTTAAGTTGTGGCTAGCCTAGTGACCGCAGGGTCTGATCTTCATGCTACCTGTCTATGCATTCAGCGCGCACAGGTTTCAGGAAGGCTGCAGTGGTTTATTTTTAACTGGACATTTACAACATTATTGTAGATAGGTTTACCCGCGGCACCTGGCGTTGAATGTGATGGCGTTGAATGTAACAGAACCAAGACTTCTCAACTCTGGTACTATACCTTAAATTCAACTGAACCAACAAGTCCTAGCAGGATTGCTGTGCATATAATGGAATGATGTGGGCTTTTCTGAGCAGGCATGCCATACTATGAATCGGACAGGACTAGCACGTCTCAGCAGAGCTGCTAGGGTGTTAAATGTGGCGTTAGCTGTACTTCCTAGCATGGTCTCTACGTATTTAATGGGGAAGTAATTGAACCTTGTAGCAGCAGTGCTAAACCTTCAATGGGACTATCTCAGCTCTTGCAAAAAGGGATGTATGTTTAAATGGTAGGGTATTACTTACACCCTATAATTTGAATGAGGCGGTACTGGTACTTTTCAAAATGGATGCCACACTTGTGATGGGACAGTATCAGAACTTCCCAGGATGCATACTCTGCTTTTATACAGACAGTGCCAGACCTTCTCAGCAGAGCTGATATCTGCCTTATGAAACAATACTGTAATTTCGCAGCAGAATTGCTACTCCTTTAGTTTGTTAGTGTCCAGCTATTGGGCAGGGTTGATGTACAATTCTTTGTGCTTTGCTAATAGACACTTACAATCTCAGTAAAGAGACCAAGATCTGAATAAGCTTGGAGTGAGAACTTCTCTTGCACACTTCCAAGCATTTTTGATTAGCACTACAGGACAAACAGTACCACTGGAAGCACCTCTTTACATACAGGACAGGTACAGCACAAGAGCATAATGCTTAATTCAGACACAGCAGGTGCAGTACTGCAGCAGATTAATACTCTTAGTCCCATTATGTGTGTGGGAAGATCGTTCTGAAATGTTCATTCTTTTTGCACTTGCCTTGTGCTTCCAGCTTTAGTTATGCCCTTAAAATGCAGAGCTAAAGCCAGATAATAATTTGATACGGTCCAATGTCTGATGTGAGGTGTCTTGTGATACTGGCAGCATTTGCAAGCCATAGATACCACATGCTAGATGCTGTTAATTTATCCCCCTCTTTCATTTCTTTTCATTCTGGAACTTTCAGAGTTATTTTATTACAAATTCAGGTGTACACATATAAAGATGCAAATAATACAAGAACAGTTTGTTGGCCTAAACAAACACAGTAGTAGGCCAAACCTTGAGGGTACACATTACCTCTTTTACATACCTTTATGTAGATCCCTTAGGTAGCATTATAAAGATTCAACGGTATTGGCTTTGCCAATGTGTTTTAGCCATGTTATATACCAGTGTGGCTCCTGTTCAACGTGACAAGCAGTTAGTGGCGTAGAGGATAGTTGAACGGCGTAGAGTGGAGTGGCGTAGAGTCTTGTAGAGCAGAGTGGAGTAGAGTGGCGTAGAGTGGAGTGTTGTAAAGTGGAGCGTCGTAGAGTGGAGTAGAGTGCAGTGATGTAAAATAGAGATGCATAGAGTGCTAGAGTGGAGTGTCGTAGAGTGGAGTATATTAGAGTGGAATATCGGAGAGTTGAGTGTAGAAAGTAGCATGGAATGGCGTAGAGTGGAGTACAGAGTTGTAGAGTGGAGTACAGTAAGAGTGGAGTGGTGCAGAGTAGTGTAGAGTGTCATGGAGTAGAGTGTCATAGTGTGGTGTAGAGTGTCGCGGAGTGGAGTAGACTGGAGTGTCATATATGGGAGTGGTGTAAAGTGGGGTGGGGTGGATTGGAGTGGTGTGGAGTGGCATAGGATGGAGTACAGTGTCATAGAGGTGAGTGTCGTGGAGTGTGGCAGAGTGGAGTGGGGTATCATACAGCTGAGTGTTGCAAAGTGGAGTAGAGTGTCATAGAGTGAAGCGATTGTCGTAGAGTAAAGTGGCGTGTAGTGGCATAGAGAAGAGTGGAGTGTCATATAGTGGAGTGCCGTAGAGTGTTGTGGAGTGGCATAGAGTGGAGTAGAGTGTAGTGCTGTAGAGTGTTGTAGAATTGAGTGGTGTATAGTGGCATAGAATGGAGTAGAGTGTCGTAGAGTGGAGTGGATTAGAGTGGAGTAGAGTGGCACAGAGTGGAGTGGCACAGAGTGAATTAGAGTAGTGTGGAGTGTCAGAGTGGAGTAGAGTGTTGAAAAGCGGAGTAGAGTGTCTTGTAGTGGAGTGGCGTAGAGTAGAGTATGCATGGATTGGTACCGCACTGCCATTACACACAACACACTTTCAATTGAAATTACTATTACATTTGCAGACAAACAGTTTTACTGATAAAACTATACAGTGCACAAACTGTAATATGTGGAAATCAGCATTACCTAGTGTATAGATTTGTTGTGATCAGATTAAAATGTTTGTTTCAACTGCACTTCAAAGTTACAAAACAATCTGCTTCATTTGTGTTTTCCTAATTCTGCTATAGTTTGAAATATTTGTATAGTTAATTTTAAAGGCATTTAAATTTTGTTGTGTGCTAGAAAATATATACCATCCTAAAGCCTTTACTTTCACATCCCCAGTCCCCCCACCCTCAAAATTGTCACATAAATCCTCTCACTTTGCAGTCAGAGAAAAAAAGTAAACACCAAGCTCCCTGGAAGAGCCTAACACAGCAAAAGTGAAAAGATAAAAACAAAGTGTAAAGGCCTCTTCATTACTCATTAACTTCTGAATTCAAGCATGGTTTATTTGGGGGTGCTTCAGCACCGCCTACTCCCCTACTTCCAGCACCGATGACAGGGCATGAAATTGAGGAAGAGGATTGTTTAAGTTATGCTATTTGTAAAGAGCACTGACCAAAATAAACACGCTGGTAGACAGAATATTGTGCTTCACAGGCATGGCTATTGATGTACTGGCACAGAGAAGTCGAATCAGTCAAGCAGAAAGATAGGAGGCAGGAAACCTTTTCAAAGAAATACAGTAACTTACTGCTGTGAACTAGCATACAGGAAACAACTGAAAACACGTGCCTCACAAAACAGTAAAAAGCCGTTCCTCGAAAGCGAGCACTGGTGGAAGAATACAATGACCCAGTCAGAGAGGTGATACACAGGCTATGCTCCATGGGAGGGACAAAGACATGCTGGACAGCCTAAAACAAATAAAGTCAGAAAACAGAAAGCTAGCAAATGTGAGTTACAGAACACAGCCAGAGGCAATCAATGGGTGGTATGCATCCCTGGGGAAGTTTTCAGCAGGTCCCCAATATGTCTTTGCAACCAGACAGCTGCGCTGTGTGGTAGCGTTCGACCTAAAAACAGCATCTTTTAATGGCTCTGTTTGATCTTTATATCCCACCTATATACGCCCGAAAATAATCATAATTAAAAAAAAAAAGTTACTTAGAGTATTAGTTCAGTGTAGCCAGCCACTGGTGCTTTTGGCACTGATATATGGACTGCTTGACATCCTGCTCTCCGTTCACAAACAACACTGCTGATCCACTCACTGTGCAAAGCAATAGCACAGAGGAGTGTAGATGCCATGTCACAACTCCCCCCCCTCCCCCGCCCTTCACCTTCACAGCTATTCAGATCATAATGGATTCTAGGATGGGGGCTTCCGTGATAAAGAAGAGCAAGCAACAGAATCACTAGCGCGTCATTGCCCATGGAAGGAGCCAAGGGTGGGGGGGATCACATGGAAAGAGGAGCAATTCTGTCTCTTGGCGAATGTTGAAGACACTCTTTTGTTCCAGCTCCAGGAGCCTCATGCACACAACATACATTTAAAAGCATTTTCTTTTGACTTACTACCTCAGCTGCCAGCAAGGTCCTGTTCCAGGTCCTGGCGCTTGATATTTATCACACTAATAGTGCATAAAAGATTATTATTAATTATTATTATAATAAAAAACAACAAGGAGTGTGCAGCCCTGAAGTCCATGTGGGTGCACTGCCCATGTTCTTGGCCCTGATGATGCCACCTCTGTGGTCAGGGGCTGCAAAATCAGATTTGGGGGTCGGCAGGGGCAAGCAGGGGTTGCAGCTCTGACCCTTGGCCTCCATGAAAGCCTCTCATGAAAAAATTATTAAATACGACTTTGTCGTTCATAACTATTGGAGTGAGTGAGGGGTAAGCATTGTGCAGACAGTAAGTGAGCCCTGGGCCGAAACTGCATTAAAAAGAAGCATGTGAAGTGAGGTGAATGAAGAAGCATGTCGAGAGTGAGATAAATGACTGAGGGTAGGCATTGGCAAGCACTGAGTGGGTGCGCGAGGGAGAAGCACTGTGCAGAGAATGAGTTGGTTGAGTGATGGCGACAACCCTTGTGCTGACAATGAGTGGAAGAGATGCTCTGCAGACGATGATGAGCTGAGAAGACCTGTGTATACAGTGAATAGGGAGAAACGTAGGCATGAAAAGGATGAAGCACTGCGCAGACCCTTCAACTAATTTCTGATCAATAAAATAAATAAATAATTTTGATTGAGGTACATGAGATACTTCTGAAGCCAGCCAGGGAAATGTAGAAGCTTATAAGGAAAGGAGCGGGAAGGAGGCTTCAGCCACCAGCTGGAGGAGTTCAGGTCTGAAATAGGGGTGTGAGAAATTTGTGTCACTTGTATTTGCATGGTTACATGAAATTTTAGAATTATCCTAAATTGTGCCTAGGTAGGCGCAATGCAAAACTGGCATTTGGCGCTATATATATATATGGGCAAAACGCGTCCTTGTGTCCATTTTGTCTGGGAGGAGGTATTTCCAGATAAAGGATAGCACAAAAAACACAAGCACCACAAACAGCCGCCACTCACGTTCTGGTCATACAAGTTATTCCTGTGAGGTCCCAATGAATATTTACCGCAAACAGTGAAAATTACACAATGTGGTAACATAGCATAATTTCATTTAACAAGCATAAGGCAATATTAAGGAAATTAAGGGAGACTTTGCCAACATAACAGAAAGTTGGCCTGGGCCTAGTCTGAAACCAATAGCTCAAGAACTACAGAGTGTAGCAGAAGTGAATAACATGCACAACCGTCAGCTGCCTCCAAACCATGAAGGTGACCTTAAAACCAGGTCCTAGTTTTTCAAGCAACAGCGCTCTGCTTGCTGGCAGTTGTTCCACTTTTCCTCTCAAGAATGTGCCTAAACATGACTAAAAAGCCTGAACTGACTGAAAATCACCTTGATGGCACGAGGACAAGTGGCAGATATGGTATTAAGGAACTTGAAAAACAACCCCATGCTGATGGCACCACCCAGGATGGTGCAATCGGAAGGGCACCACTATCACAAGATTCTAAAGGTTCCACACAGTCACAGACAGCCACGACTTCCGGTTTACCTCGCGTCTCACGATGTTGCAGGATAAGAAGCTGCTTCTGTGTGATGATGCTAAGTTCGACGGTCCAGAACAGGTTTCCGGATACACAGACTGGTCGCTAGTGGTGACTAAGAGGCCAATGACCCAGTCAGTCTCACCGCCGAAGCTGGCACGGGGGGGCACATGGCATAGCCCCGCATGCCTTCCTTGTCGAGTGTGCAGTGCACACGACGTCGGTCAGAGAAGGGTCAACTTGCCTCATCCTGTTTCAAGACAGGCTGGGGTTTGACTAGACGGGGGAAATGCAGAGGTCTGTGACGTCTAAAGAGACTTGTGGGAAAGGTGCAAAGGCAGAGACCGCCCTGCAGCGACTTCCCGAGCGGCGGCTTTGAAGACGGAGCTGCGGTTACGCCTCGCGCGGCTGCACGTGCGGAGGAGGGAGACCTAGGCTCGGATGAACATCCTGCAGCTAATGTTACAGGGTCAAAGTCAGGTGTGCTGCACTCTATTCTAACACGAGGGCCGACCTATAAATAACTCTGCCATTACCAAAGGAGCCTTCCTCTATAGAACCTTTTTAGGTTTCGCCAAGCTGCTTGAGAAATCTTTTGCAATGAAAAAAAAAATCCTGAAAGGGGCTTACAGTCCGCCCTTGCTTTCCATTTGTTCCTGTGGCTGTGCTTAATTTGAGCTGGTGCTTTCCGGTGCTGAGCACCGGCACTTAATTGTCAACACCGGCACTTAGGCAAACAGCGCCACCATGTGGCATACTGCCTTAATTAGAGAACAGCACAACATAATTTGTTTGTTGATTCAATATACATTAAAATAACTAATACCCGTGGCACAAGCCATTCTTATAGCTATGAGGGGCCTAGAATAGTCTTAATGGTCACACTGCTATGTGTGTGGTGGATAGTAGCTGTGCTGATACTGTTATTGGCAGCGTGATTAGGAGAAATGAGTGGTGCAAGCTGCAGTGGCCTCCTGACTATAGCCCTGGCACTTATTATTTTACATGTTGTGTTAGTCTTTCTCTTTGTGTGTTTTCTTAACAGTGGCGCTTAGACCAAGTACTCCCTTTGAACTTTTCTTCCACCTTTTATGGTCCTACTTTTTTCTTCGTGGTTAAATGGGTTTGACGACTGCATGTTTATTTGTGTAGCTCTGCTTTTTGCGGTATCTATCCATTCTTTTGGAATACCTTTTACATTCTTTTTTAATTTAATACCCGCACTCCATACAAGTGTATATGTCCCGTCATTCCACTGCCCCATTGTTTACCACCCCCTCCTGCTGTTTATTCTTTTTTATATTTGCTACTTTACGTAGAGCAAAATAATCCCCAATACATCGTAGTGCTTTACACAAAGAGATTTAGGGCCTGATTTAGATTTCGGCGGGCGGGTTACTCCGTCACAACAGTGACAGATATCCCGTCCGACGAAATATAAATCCCATAGGATAGTATGGGATTTATATTTCAGAGAACGTGATATCCATCACAGTTGTTTTGGAGTAACCCGTCTGCCCAAATCTAAATCAAGCCCTAATTGATTTGCCCCGAATGATAGGATGTTGAGCTTTCCACCGAGACTTGAACCCGGTTCCCCAGCTTCAAGGTCGGCCGCTCTAACCCTTACGCCATATTCTCGCCCCTCAAGATCAGCATATAAAATGATTGGCACTCATTTGGAACGCACAATTATAATGCATTCCCATTATGCGTTCCAAAGCAGCGCTGGCCATCTTGTTTTTGTATGACGCTTGCTTTGTTCACAATTGTCATAATTCGGCCACATTTTTTATATCTATATTATACACACACTACATTTTAGCACCTTCAAAATGCTTAATAGACATGGTCCTATTGACATCTCAAAACCACTGAGGTTTAGCAGATTTCAAAGTGTGAATTTGTCTTCATTCAGCGGCACACAGCTTATTTTGTTTCATAAAGTAAGGCTGCACTTTTTAAACCTGTTCTCACAAGCTGTCTACCAAATTATATTCCCTGGTGTTTTGATAAAATAATCTCTCCTATTGGGGTTAGAAAGAATTGAGACCACATTACACAAAGACGGGGGCGTGGCCAAGCAAGATGGCAGAGTAGTCGCACTCTTCGCGAGCTCCCGCTATCTTCACATCCTGCAACATCCTGACGGTGACAAACGGACCGTATTTCCCAGTATTTATCGAGCCCCCCCTGTCTCTGCCCGGGGCTATATCGTTGGGGCACTAACCTGCTGTGCCTGAGGCCTCACCGAGACTCCGTCTGGGACGCCAGGAGCTGGCCGGCCATCTTGCGGGCCCCCGAGACCAGAGACCTGCTCCGGCGTGGAGGCTGCTGTCCCTGGGCCGGAGCACGCGCCGCCACTGGGAGCCCAGAAACGGACTGCCGGGTGTTGGTGGAGGGCTCCTGGTGCTAATACTCGGCGGTGGGTGGTGCAGTTGGATCGCTGGATGCGCTCGGCTCGACGCGGCCGCTGCTACATCGGGAGGCGTTCCTCCCCAGGCCGCAGTGCTATATCCTGCAAGGGCTGTGTCGGGGCCTCTGGGTGGCGCGTGTTGCCTGCACCTGGTGCTCCATCTGCTGGGGCGCGCCTTCGGAGCTCCGGCAGGTGCCGGTAAGAGTTTGAGCGGCGCCGTGCTGGCTGGCCGGGCGGGGCCTTCTGGGGCTGCCCACGCTGGACTGCGACGCCTGAGACCTGCGGCCTCCCCCTGTGACCTGAGACGTGGGCCTGCTGGCGAAGGGACGCAGAGCACCGCACTGCAACGGCGGCTCCCAGCTGGGGAGGAGTGGTGTGCTGACTGCTCGCTGCGGAGGCCTGGTGCAGGGTGGGGCCTGCTGATCCTGGTTACTGATAAGGCCTTGCCCATCTGCCTCTTCGACTGCTGCTGGGGCCTCGCTGTGGAGGGGGGAAGACAGGAGGTTGACCGTCTGCGCTATGCTCTTCTTGTCCACTCCCTGAGCGTATATAGAGCATACCTTGGGATAACCCTCCCCCACTAGTGGTGCTTTACAGCGGTGATCTTTGTTTATCCTGTTGTTTGCGGCCCGCGCCGCGTCATAGTGGTGCCTTTGGCTGGCTGATTCACTGAAGGGATCGGGCCCATCGTCGATAACTGTTGCTGCTGCACTTTTCTACCGCCTGGGGCTGTCCTTGCCGTCCGGCCACACAACTACAATGGTCAAAGATAAAGGGAATAAAACGGCCCAAGCAAATAAGATCTCTAATTACGTCCAGCCATTGACAATGGAACAAGGGGCCGCCGTGTCGCTGCTGCCTGCGGGCCCAGAGGCGCCGGCGCAGGGTGCTGATCGGCCTCCATACATAGCGGAGGTCCTCACGGCTATTCATGCCACGGGGACGAATTAAGCACCAAAATTGACTCCGTGGCTATAGATTTGAACCTGCTTAGATGTGATCTGCGAAAGGTCGCGGACCGCGTGACAACCACTGAACAGAACGTGGGTACATTACAAACGGAAGTGCACACACTCAGGGACACGGTGATCAGTATGCAGCAGAAACTGGTACGACTGGATGCACAGGCCGAGGACGCAGAAGGGCGCTCCCGGCGCAACAATCTTCGCTTTATTAGATTCCCTGAGAAGGCGGAGGGTCCATCGCCGGAGTTGTTCCTGGAGGACTGGCTGATCGGCATTCTGGCACCAAAGAAACCTTCCCGCTTCTTTACGGTGGAAAGAGCGCACCGGGTGCTGGTCCCCCCCCCCCCGAAACCGGGGGCACCTCCCAGAGCTATGATAGCCCGCTTTCTTAATTTTCGGGATCGAGACCTACTGCTGCAGTTGTCGCGTAACAAAGGCCAACTGCAATATGAAGGGCACCAGATATCCATCTACCCGGACTACACGCAGAGGGTGCAGGAGCAAAGGCAGTCCTTCTTGACCGTCAAGCGCCGCATGAGAGACCTGGGCCTGCGGTACAGCCTATTTTATCCGGCGAAGCTACGAGTGAAGCATGGCGGCAAGACTTTTTTCTTTTTCTCGGCAGGAGAGGCGACGGATTGGCTGGATGCAAGGTGCTCTCCGGGTGGCCTGTCTGGTCCCCTCCACGGCGACACCAAAGACACCTAGACCCCGTACCCAGTCCCGGGGACGCCGTCGCCGAGGACAGTCGCTGGACGCGGCAAGGACCCGCAGCCCTCACAGGATCCGGGTTTGCTCAAATGGCACGCTGCAGGCCTCCGACATTGTGCCTGACTCACGTCCGTCGTCACCGGGACACCCGTCCAGCACCAACGTGAGCGATGATACAGATGTCTGAGAGGGGACAATACTAGGGTATCTGAACTGCCTGAAAACCTACGGCATATATGTGCTTCCTCTTTGGTAAGACTGAACTATTGTGGACAGGGATGGGGACATTTGCATATTGTGGAGTTTGTCACTGTTTTACACATGCTGGCGGGGGCTCGGGGGAACCCCCCCTTTTTTTCTTAGAGGCTGGTGCCTGTTGCTGGAGTTGGAGGCATGTCCTCACACCTCGACAGACAACCATCCACTTATCTCATTGGGGAAGGGTGGGAAGGGATGATATTGACGTTTTTTTGGGCTGCATATTCATAAAGTTATACATTGGGAAGTTACAAATGGGAATGGGGCGACACCTACATACCTACACCAGGCTACACGTGGCACAGGGGGGGAATGTGGTATTGCCCAGGGGGTGGGGGGAAGTTGGGGTTGAAATGTTCGATTATTATCAGTCCGTCCTTTGTAGAGCTCCAATATGCAGCAATATTGTATTGTACCAGTGGTGGGTGGGGACCACCTTTCTATGTGACCGCTTATGTGGGGTACGATGGAGAGTCAACAAAAAAGTGCAGGGGCAGCCACCATGAGTAAGTGGCTTACGTGGAATGTGCAGGGTATCGCCACTCTTGAAAAACGTAGGCGAATATTTGTTTATTTGAAAAGATATAAGGTGGCGGTGGCATGTCTCCAGGAGACGCATGTTTGGGGGGATTCTGTGAAATATTTAAAGAAGCGATGGAGGGGCCAAGTCTACGCCACTTCCTACTCTGGCTTTGCTCGGGGGGCCCTTATATGGATAGCACCGGGGGTCCCGTTCCAACACTTACACCATGTTATAGATCCCGATGGACGGTATTTCATTATACATGGGAGGATGGATGGGACAGAGATATGTATAATTAATGTGTATGCTCCAAATGATGACAATGCTTCTTTTTTTGGGGATCTACTTGCAATGGCCTCCCCCTACTTGGGAGCTCCAATACTTTTGGCTGGGGCATGAACTGTGTCCTAGATGGCACCCTAGATAGGGAACCTCCAAAGCTACACACTAAACCAAAAATGACCACGGCACTCCATGGGATGATACAGGGGCTGCGATTGCGAGATGTGTGGAGGGAGCGTCACCCCACTGTTAGACACTTTTCCTGTTATACACCGGCTACGCACACTTCCAGTCGCCTGGATTACTGGTTCTTGTCTCCAGACTTGGGTTGGACTATGGGAGGGATAACATATCAGACGAGATACCTATCCGATCATGCCCCGGTCCTGTTGGAGTTAGGGACTAGAAAGGTGAGGCCTGATATACCCCTTTGGCGACTTAACACTGATGCACTCACGGACCAGCCTTTTGTAGCCACAATCTCCACGCAGATAGGTCACTACTTCCAGGAAAATTGGGGTTCGGCCTCGAACCGCGCTATGGAGTGGGAGGCCATGAAGGTGGTGATCCGAGGCATCTGCATAAAGACCACATTCGGCGTCCGAGCGCAGTTGGAAAGAGATGTTGCTCAGCGTGAGGTTGGGCTGGGGAAGCTGGAGGCGGAGATTAGCACAGCCCCACACAAATTGACAGAGTGGACTGAGGCTAAGGAAGCATTTCTGACAGACGTCCGCAGGTTAGAAAAATACACGTACACAACCTATAGGCAGCAGCTTTATAGGGAGGGGGACAGAACTGGAACGCTCTTGGCACGGTTGGTCAAACAAGAAACGTCTGCTACGCCAATATTACAGATCAGGGACGAGGCTGGGGGCTTGGTATACACGCAACAGGCGATTACAGAGGCGCTGGCTACCCATTTGGAACGAGTATATACTAACCGTCCGGACGCTGACTCTGGGGCAATGGAAAGGTACTTGGCTGCGCTGGAGCTCCCCCACCTTACTAGGGACGAGCAAGAGGCTCTGGATGCCCCGGTGACTAAAGAAGAGATACAAAGCGCCATTGGTCGACTTAAGACTGCCGAAAGCCCGGGCTCAGATGGCTTACCCGCGGAGTTCTACAGGTGCTTTGGGCCACTCTTAGTGGACAAACTGTTAGAGGTCTACAATGAGGCATTGGACAGAGCTGTACTCCCGCCTACCCTGAGTGAGGCACTTGTCATCATGATCCTGAAACAGGATAAAGACCCTGACCTCCCTAGCTCCTATAGGCCGATATCGTTACTAAACATCGACGTTAAAATATTGAGTGGCATCCTTGCTGAGCGCCTTCTCCCAATGATGAAACGCCTGATTCACCATGACCAGTCGGGTTTATACCGGGACGGAGCACGACTTATAACTTACGACGGCTTGCACATGTATGGCATGCTCCTGCCCTCATGGAGGTTGATGCTGCCATTGCGTCATTAGATATAGCGCAAGCATTCGACTCGGTGGAATGGCCGTATATATGGCACGTTCTGAGGACGATGGGAGTGAGGGCGCAATATCTGCGGTGGAGCCAACTACTCTACTCGGCCCCTACGGCCAGAGTACGGGTGGGCAAAACAGTGTTGAGATCCGTTCTCCTAAGGCGAGCAACCCGGCAGGGGTGCCCCTTTTCGCTGCTCCTGTTTGCCATATCTATGGAGCCCATGGCTGTACGGTTGAGGACGGTTATGGATCCCTGGGGTATACGGTTAGGAACAACTAATCATGTGATCTCGCTCTATGCTGATGATACCTTGGTTTATCTGAGGCAACCGGAGCACTCGGTCCCACTCCTTGAGGCAGAAATGACCACATTCGGCAATATCTCGGGATTGCAGGTCAACGCCGCAAAATTTAAACTAATACCGATGGGTAGATTGGCGGTGGCTACACCGGATTCGAGGCCTCCCCTGAATATTCCCTGGACAGAAGAGGGGTCCAGATACTTAGGGATTTATCTAGCGGGCTCCGCCGACTCCTTCCAATATCAACCGGGTGGTGGAGGGTCTGAGAGGCTCCATTCGATTTTGGGCAGATTTACAGCTCTCATTAATGGGGCGCATAGCGATCACTAAAATGATTATATTAACACGCTGCCTATATATGCTGCAGCACTCCTTTTTCATGATCCCGCAATCCTTTTTTGACACGTTGGAAGTTCTGCTGGGCACTTTATTGTGGGGCAAAAAACGTAGGCATGTGAGCTTACGGACATTGCAGAGGACTTGGGGAACGGGGAGGCTCGAGGTTCCACAGCTAGAACTCTACTATATGGCATCCCAGCTCCAGTTTGCGGTACACTGGATTGATGATGCAGGCAACTGGGAAAAATCCCTTTTAGAGGGGACGTATCGAGAGCATACACTCGCAGGTCTGTTAATGATGGGAGGAGCGGTTCCCATACATAATACGCCATGTAGCTAATCTCTGGGAGAGAGCAGTTCGCCGAGTAGTCCGTCACGCCCCAAACGCGCCGGACATGCCCCTGTGGGAAATACGACCCTTCGCCGCAATTGCCGACTCTATGTTGATCAGACTTTGGAGGGAGGGGGGTTGTCTACTTCTGGGAGACCTTTACAGAGACGGACAATTTATAACACAAGCAGACGCACGAGCTGAGTTTGACCTGGGAACGGGACAGTTCCTGCAATATGCCAAAATCTCAACAGTGGCCCGGGAGCTGTGGCCGCACTTTTCCTCCGAGCCCTCTCCCACGAACATACTGGTGACAATGTTATATATGGCACAGGGGCGACGCCTTATATCTCACCTCTACCAAGCGTTACGTGAGGACGTCCAGCTGGAGCCATTGGGACTACAACACAAGTGGGACTTAACGTTGCCCGCCCCCCTGACGGCGGCGGAATGGGGAAAGGTCCGTGCAGGGGTTCATAAGGTAAATGCCAATGCAAGATTTAAATTACTTCACTACAATGTCATACATCAAGTGTATCTGACCCCGCGCACTCTCCACGCGATATACCCACACCGCACGGACGCTTGCCCCAGATGCGCTGCTGGGGGAGCGGACTTTTTACACATGATTTGGCGGTGCCCTAAACTCCAGCCTTATTGGGACAGTGTTTTGACACGTCTGGGGGAGGCTGCGGGGTGGGCTATACCACGAGAGATTAGACAGGTGCTCTTAGGCCTACTACCCAAACCAAAGAAAAAGGCACTGAGTAGGAAATGTGTAAATTTGGGATTGGTGCTGGCTAAGCGTCGGGTAGTTATACGGTGGATGCAACCCCAGCCCCCAACTCACACTGATTGGCTAAGGGATATGAAGGAGTGGGCAATGGCGGAGCTCATCAGAATGAAATTTGTGAGAAGAGATGAGAGGGCAGAGGAGGATAGGACGGAGTGGAATGCCATGATCATAGACCTCCAGGGGGACCCTGATCAGACCTCCCAACCAGCTGAACGGCGGGACACATCTCAAGAGGCAGAGAGCATCGCTAGCCCTGAACTGGAGGGGACAGTACATTAATAGATGGCGTAGGCTACATGGAAGGGTTACCTACCGTCAGCAATCATGTTGCTCCAAGGGACTGAACGGACTTACGGGGGGAGGGTTACAGTTTAAGTTTAGAAAAGTTTTTTTTAACTTTATGGCATTGCAGTTGCTATCTATCACACATATTAGAAATGTCTTGTTTGTTGTTTTCAGAATGGATGTGGGTGTTCACACAGCTATACTATGTTTCTACGACTGAATTGTGCTTGGAATATTGGGGACTATGGTGCCCTACTATGTGATATAATGCGGTGTGTTATAATTGAGATTAAATGCCAATAAAGAACACATTTAAAAAAAAAAATTACACAAAGACGTTTCAAAGGATTTCCTTGCTTTACGTTCCCTCGTCAGTTTATCTGAAACTGGTCCTTAAACACTGCAAAAAATGTTGTTTAGCGTAGAAACATAAGCTGGCAGTTCTAACAGTGTCTTTGGAGAGGTAGATTTTAAACCTTGAGTCAGAAAGGCCATGTGGCTAAATGGCAAAAATGCATTCTATAAAAGCATTCTATAAAAGCAGGAGTCTCGCTGTCACAGAGGGACATTCAGTTGAAACAACTTGAAATTGTAAAGTTGGGCTTATGTTCGCCTTTTCTGTGCTGCAGGCGCATTGACCCACTGAGCGGTCTAACACCCAGTTTTTTTTTGCCTCTCTGAGTGGAAATTGCAATGGAGTCCAAGCCATGACAAGTAACAAAAAGGTTTGGAATGAGAGACAAATAGCTCTGGCAAGGGGGCATGAGATAAGCGAGAGCGTGCATTGTAAGAGCAATTTTTGCTTATCAGCAAACCTGTAGCTTTACCCATGCAGAACAGTCCTGTGTTTTGGAGTTTGTGTTTCCGGGAGAATCTGAAAACAGACTTTTCCATCTTGCATAAAACTGAAATCTATTCTCTTAGGGGCTCTGACAAAGAATATCAGAATGAGCTTATGCTTCATTAACTGGATGTGGAGTTACGGCCAGAGCTACCAACTTTGGAGCTGGGGAACCCGGTTCGAGTCTTTGCGTCTGCATAACATCCTGTGACTGTAGGCAAATCACTTAATCTCAGAGCCAAAAAAGAATGTGTCCTTGTGTATTGTAACTGGTGCTCATGTAAAGCGCTCCAATACCTTCAATTCAAGTTCGCATCATATAAAACTGCAAAAAAACAACCCATCTACTTCTTTCCAATCCTGATACAAAATTAGCAGGGCCACACAAAAGCACCATGGAAAACTCCTTAAAAAATACATAAATAAAAAAAGGCCCAGAACATGCTGCATCATCTCCATGATTGGATCCAATAACAAGTAATAGTAAAGCCAATAGGTTTCGCCTCTGAAAATCTATTGGTTTTTTCAATGTTTTTTTAAGACATGGTGCACAGGGGTCTGCTGTATAACATGGCTTAAAGTTTTTGTTTTTTAAAAAGATGTGATGCATTCAGCGCTGACCGCGTCACAGTCCTTTTTTTAATAAAACTTAAAAATATGCTGCATGCACAGCAGCTAGCACTGCTGTGTAACAAGTAAAAAAACATCAACAAAACCAATAGTTTTTGCAGACTCGAAACCTATTGGCTTAGTCAATGCTTGTTTTTATGCAAGGTGATACACATGGATGTCGATTCACTAAAATGCCAGCAATAGTGAAAATGACATGACACACCCTTTGACCTTATTGACATCAAAGGAAGTGACAGTATATGACCTTTGACCCTGAATCTTCCCAGGGAGTGATGTCACTTGACCTTAACTCGGATGATATCACAATAATTGACATCACAGAAGTTACATTATAACTGTGTTGTTAATATGAAAATACAACACAAAAGTCTCTTTTTGATACACCTGTATTAGGGTGCTGACATAATCTTTGAAAGTGGTGGGGTGTAATACAATACTTGCCCTAAATCGTACTGAGCAAAGCAAATGAACCAGAGCTCTTTTGAATGGACTCGGGGGTAAGGGGTTCTCTCCACAAGAACATATTGGAAAAATGGGTTAAATAGTGCATTTTAAAGCAAACTTGTCACATAAATCTGCTAAAAAGCCATGAGCTATGAAAGAGCACTCGTTAAATATATACGTCCTTTCATCGTGTGCCAAGCCAATGAAACCTGCCGTTCCTCAGGAGTTGACCCCTTTCATTCAGAATGTGATATGAGTGCCCCCATATGCCAAAAAAATACTCTCCATTGTGGCAGGGCCAGCATTTTTCCTTGGGTTCCCCCTATATGCCACGGGTGCCCTCTAATGCCAACAATTATCAAAATTATGCCAGTCCCAGATATAGTGCTATTAATGGTATCCATGCACCCTGAGGGACCATATTGTCAAAATGTACCTCTAGTATGATAGGGTCAGTATTTTGTTATGTTTGTCCCCCTCCTATATGTCATAGCTGTCATTCTTTATTTTTTTGTTTAAATATCTTTATTGGTATTTTCTGATTTTTACATGACTATCATCACGATTTTGTACAAAAATATGTAGATGTTTATAACAGAAATACAAATCACATATACAGAATAGCATTACCCGTTACAGCAGCATATAATCAACTCTGACGTGCCATTCACCATTACAGATATTTATATCTTACATGAGCATATGTTCTAGCGTCTCTGTATGCCATTGCCCACAGTTTTGCTACATCATGATTAGTAAATTGGTGTCATTGCTATCCACATCGTACTCATAACACATCCTACCTAAGCAGTTATGACAGGATCTTGTGTGTGTATACCATATACATACAAATCTTTGCCATTCGGGCCTGATCATCAATTTACTGCGTGATAGGAAAAAAGGAATTGTATGATGATAGAACGCAAATAGTAGTCACTAGTGAGTACCAATAAGTCCCATTTTCTAAGATATACAAATCAAACTGAAACTTAGAACATAATAAGAAAAACTGCCATCTATATAATACAAACAATATCAATTTTGCACGACTGGGTACGAAGGTGCATTATCGGTTCATTTCCACATAACCATGTATCTAATGGATAGTTGAAGTAGTGCATATAACAAGGCATGATAGCTTGCCAGCAAAAAGGGCCTTTGTGCCCGAGGACAGATGGGGGTGTGAGCGGCTATCTATTGCGGACCAGGGGGCACGATATTTTCCTATTCTGTGTGTACTGAGGTGTGTCTACTCCACTTGGCTGAGAAATGGGGGGGTTAGTGGGTTTATCACTGATTAACTGTTGGGGCGGTATCAACTGCTATTGGGTTGCCGGTCTGTAAGGCAGTGAGCAATGCATCCCAGCTTTGTGCAATGGGAAATTTACGGAGCCCCGCTGTCTCCTCTCTATGTAGTGCCGTACTTTCCACCTGTGCCCATATTATGAGTGAGCGCTTCCAGCTAAGTATCTCTGGAGGGACTGCATTTTTCCATTTTTTGGTTATTAAACGTTTTGCAGTAATTAGACCCAAATCTCGGAACCTCGAGGTGACTTTAGTTTTTTGGATCTAGTGTAGAGCCCTAGAAGGCAAACTTCCCATGACAACGGCAGCGGCGTGTTTGTGCATGAAGCTAGGACTGTGACTACTTCTCGCCAGTAATGCTGAAGGGATGTGCAAGCCCACAGCATATGAAGCAGGTCTGCATCAGGATACTGGCAGCGAGGACATGCAGAGGTGGCGATGTGAAAATATCTATTTATCATGTTTGGCGAAAGATATGCCCTCTGTATAATATATGTTTGGATAAGCTTGAACCTAGAGTTCCTTGGTATGTTCCTAGCGCCCGCTAATATGGCATCCCATTCCTTGTCAGTCCAAGGCTGGCCTCTATCTGTCTCCCATCTTACTCTGAGCCATTGCATCGGCTTCAACGTGTGTATGAGAAGCGCCTCCACCAGCCAATGTACCACATGAGACCCCGCTCCCATTACGTGTAAATATTGTATTAACAGATGTGTCGGTGGCTCAATTGCCAGATCCCCCCAGGCGGCTGACAATGCCTTCAGGAGGGAGGTGTGTAAAAGAAATTGGCCCGCTGGCAATTCAGTGTCTTCGACCAGCATCTCGAATGTTAATAATGCGCCATCTCTATATAAATCACCCAAAGTGTCGAGCTCTGCCGCATGCCAGGTCGCTAGAGCTGCCTCCGAGGTGCCCAGTCTACCCCTTGGTGTCCCCATCAGTGGTAAAATCGTGGCGTATGGAAGTGTCTTGCGGGTGAGATATAAACTTCTTTTGTAGCATTTATGAGCTAATCCCAAGTGCAATTGTGGTGGTCGCGGAAGTTTGGCGACGGGATGGAACAGGTGACAAACTTGGGAATGGGTCCAGGGCTGGTGCATGGTCGCTGTATCTTCCAGGCACCTGCCATTCAACCATTTCGTCACCCATTGGAGCTGGGCAGCTAAGTAATACAGTTCCATATTGGGGACTGACAGCCCACCCTGGCTAGTGGGAGCATACAACTTCCACAAAGCGACACGCGGTCTCCCTTTATTCCATATTAAGTCCCGGAGTAGTCGCTCCAGTTCTCGGAATGTCTTAGGTAGGATATAAAGTGGGAGATTTTGAGAAGTAGTACAGCAATTTGGGAAGTACAATCATTTTCCGCAAGGTGATGCAGCTCATTACATTTAGCGGAAGCGTCTTCCAAAATTGCATTTGAGCTCGTATGGCCGAGATCGCTCTCGTTAAATTACCTTCCAGTAAGTCTTCAGGTGATCGGTATATAAAAATGCCAAGATATCTGAATGTGGTGGGATACCATGTGAGGGGTGTGCCATTTAGGGACACGTCCACCTCTGTAGTGCTAGCGTTGAATGAATAGATCCCTGATTTGGCCCAATTGACCCGGAGCCCTGACTTCTCCTCAAAGGTTTTAAGTATATCCGCAATGGACGTCGGGATTGCAGTGACATCTCGAAGATACAACAACAAATCGTCCACGTATAGGGAAACGGCGTGTAGCCCATCTCCCAACCGTATCCCCCACTCCTCGCCATCTCTCCGGAGCAATATTGCTAAAGGCTCCATAGCTAGGGAGAACAATAACGGAGATAGTGGGCTGCCCTGACGTGTCCCCCGTCTCACTCTAATGCAATCTGAGATTAACCTGCCCGTACGAACCCGGACAGTGGGCCGTTGGTACAATAGACGAATCATATTTAAGTAGTGTTCCCCTAGTTCGTATTTACCCAGTACAGACGCCAGATAAGGCCATTCCAATGAGTCAAAGGCCTTCTCCAAGTCCAGTACCAGGCAGCCCGATCGGGGCCAAGTATGTGTGGCGTACTGTTGCACTCTAAAAAATCTGCGTGTATTAAGAGAAGTACAGCACGCCGGAACAAACCATTTTGATCGGGGTATACCAACGTTTTTACGAGGGGTGAGAGACGCCTGGCTAGTAGTAATGCAAAAATTTTATAATCTGTGTTAAGGAGCGCAAGCGGACGATAGGAGCCTAAGAGGTCGGGATTCTTATCAGGTTTAAGGAGGGAAACCAACAGAGCCTCATTCTGCTTGGCAGTGAGGGTAGAGTCATCTAGCGCTGTCTCGTATACTTTTAGCAGCTGTGGCACTAAAATATGTGTGTATGCCTTATAAAATTCAGTCGGTAGGCCATCCGGTCCTGGTGACTTCCCGTTAGACAGGGAAAAAATACTGTCTCGAAGTTCCTCTGAATGAAGAGGAGCGTTTAGTTCTTCGCTTTGAGCGCGCGTGGGCCGCGTCAGATCTAGGTGTAACTTGCACGCGCGATTTATACAGATCCTGATAATGTGTCACAAACGCACCATGAATGTCTCGCTGTGTATATGCGATTTCCCCAGTCGTCTTTCTCACCGATGCTATGGGCATCGACGACTCATTCTGACGGATGAGCCATGTGAGCAGTCTGCCTGCTTTATCGCCTATATGGTGAGTTCTTGCCGAATGAGCAGCATAATTGAGGCATCTCAGTCGCTCTAGCAGTCGTGCATGTTCCTCTTTGAGGCAGCCTAGCCGTCCCTGAGTATCATCTGGGTCCGCCTGCTCCGTAGCGGCTAGTCTTCGCTCTAAGGTAGTGAGTTCCTTTTCCAGTTGCGTGCGCATACCTGCCTGTCCCCCCAAACAGTGCCCCCTAACAACCACCTTAAGGGCGTCCCACTCCACCAATGGTGACGTGGCCGTACCTGCATTTTCTTAAAAATATTGCGCCACAGTGGTGGCTAGTAAGTCCCGGATGGGCACGTCCAGGAGAACATCTGGCTGGAGGCACCAGATTGGGATTGGTGGCAACTCATCCTCCCACCGTAGCTCTATGACATGCGGATTATGATCAGAATGTGTACGCCCCATATAGGTGGAATCCGGAATGCATGGTAGGAGGTCGTTTGACACCATGAAGCGGTCCAGGCGTACATGTAATCTGTGGGCTCCGGAGTAGTAGGAATATACCCTATCTAGTGGGTTTCTGTGTCGCCATACATCGGAGAAGCGCCACTGCAGTGCCCAGTTCCCTAACGCTTTCGCGGCTGTGTGTGTGGCGGTGCCAGGCAAGGGAGGGAAGGACCGGTCCAGGGAGACGTCCAGCACACAGTTGTAGTCTCCTCCCAGGATCATAGGGGTATCGTGCCATGTGGACAATTTTTGCGATAAAAGATCTAAGAAGGCTGCCTGCTCAGTGTTGGGTGCGTAAAGTGATGCCAATACCACCGGCTTCCCATCAAGTGCCCCTTTGACTATAACATATCTGCCCTCCCCGTCCACCAATGTATCCACCACTCTAAATGGAGTACCCGGTCTCACCCACACTGACTCCCCGCGCGTATGCAGAGTAGCCTGTCGCATATAATTGCCCCCTCCAACGTCTGTGAAGTCGTGTGACTTCTGCCTGAGCTAAATGTGTCTCCTGAAGGAGCGCTATTTGTATGTGGTGGCGTTTCAGATAGGAGTATATAAGATAGCGGCGCTCCGGGCTGTGGATGCCTCGCACGTTCCAGGTGCCTATTTTAATGGGCGCCATAACCAGTAAGTGTCGGAAGTGCATCTGGGCCCATCCGGCCGGATGATAGAAGAGGGTGGCAGTAGGTGTATAGAGACCATTCTAGTGTGTGCTTCCCTGCGCAGCCCGACTTTACAACAGTCATACCCTTGCCGAGGAATGATGGCAGAAAAAACAAACAACTCCCAATCAAAAATACCATGAGACCAATTTTGCAACAGGCAATTGCCCAGACTTGAAATGCAATAGCACACAGCTAACATCTGGGGGAGGCTATTGTGTGCAGCAATCTAAGAGCCAAGGAAAATAAAGGAGGGGACGGTCATGTGTGGCTAAGCCTGTCCCCGGCCAGACCCTTGTAGGACGGGGCCGCTGCCTGCTTATTATGCATAAAATTCCCATATATTGCGAAGCTAACATAGAGAGTGTGTCGACAGTTCCGGGACCCACCCCACAAAGTTGACCTTTGCATGAATACCAGGCATAATCATTGCAATGCGGAACAGCATACAGAGTCGTTTATACTTGCGTGACCAGTAGGACCGTGCGTCACTCAGATTATGGAGGAGAGGAAAGGTGGACAATGGACATTCACATGTTCAAGCAATGTTATCGGAGGTGTGCGGAGTGACATGTGGCAGCACACAGGAGCCTTGGGAGACAGGGAAGGTATCCAAAAGTTCCTCGTCACTTTTGCGGCCCCTGGTGAACGGAGTCTGAATCGGATTCCCCCTCCGGGGATCCGCTGATGTTTGCCACTGCTTGCACTGCCTCGAGTTGACCGCTCAGTATCAACTCTGGCGTCAGGCCAGACACCTGATGGGTCGAGGATTGAGATTTTCTCCGTCTCCTTCTGCGGCGCCATAGAGTAGTCTCCGGCAGTTGCTCCCTTCGTCCAGTTTATGATGAGTGGAAAGAGTCCAACCATTCCTCTGCGCCTTCCGGTGTAGTGAAAAAATGGGTCTTGCCATTTGCGACGACCCTCAGCTTCGCAGGGAACAACAACGAGTACTTAAGATCACATTGTCGCAGGCGTCTCTTCACCGCTAAATAAGAGTGGCGCTGTTTCTGGACTTGGAAAGTGTAGACCGGGAAGATCATTACTTTGTGATTGTCCACTTGTATGTCCTGCAGTTTTCTAGTCTCTTGGAGAATAGCGTCTCTGTCCCTGTAGTTTAATAAGCGGATTAAAAACGGCCTTGGGTTCGAGCCCGGAGGTGGGGGTTTGGCAGGCACCCTATGTGCTCTTTCAACAACAAAGTGTAGAGACAGGGCCTCTCCTGGCAGCAGCGAACGGATCCAATATTCCGCGTAGCTTACTGCGTTCTTCCCTTCCACTCCCTCCGGAAGGCCCATAACGCGTACATTGTTGCGGCGGAATTCTACTCGGTTTAACAAATCACGGATGTTCTTCTCAGCCGTGGACACTCGCGGTGAAACCTCCGCAATTTCCCCTTCAGTGGCAGCAGTGCGGTCTTCGAGTTTCCGATGGTCCGCATGTAGCAACGTAAGATCAAGTGCCACTTTGTCTATTTTGCCTTCTAGAGAGGTGCGGACTTGATTCATCGTCTCTCCGAGCTTCTCGACTGCCGCCAGCACTGCATCTAGCTTATGCGCCATGGGGTCCACCGTCTCTGCCTCCGCCATCTTGTCCGCCTGCGCCCGGGTCTGTGGGTGAGGGCCCGCCGCACCTCCGGTGCCAGTCTTCGTTCGACCCCCTCGTGACATGGAGCGGTAGATAGCGAACGCCAAGCTGGACGTATCACTCCCCAGTTGCCTTTGAAGCAGTGCCCGAGATCCACATCCACCATCCACCGCAGACGAAGCCCAGGATCGATCCAAAAGGGCAGGCGTGTCTCGTCAGTGTTGCTCGTGACTGTGCCGCTAGATTTTGGTATGGAGGCAGCTAAGCGGAACTCACCACCCCCGAGCCCGGTGCTATAGTATCGGAAGGCAGGGCGTAGCAGATGTGGCGAATTGTAATATGTGACCAGTCATCAGTCTACAGCATCAGCAACATCCTAATCAATCCAGTTCAGAATGGTTCCTGGGGGCAAGGCACCCAGTGCGTCAAGTTTCACAAATCAGGACGTTCAATAGTGGGGTATCTCTAACATAGGACACCTTGGATCTCCTGAGGTGACTCTGCACGCCCTGCTTGTTTCAGTGGGAATGGCGGCTCAGTCCGCTCCGGAAGGTCGCAGTTCCGCTGCCCAGTCAACACAGGCCACAGGTATCAATACGGGCAGATCGCGCGCTATCGCCGCGTAGATTAATAAAGGTGTTGCTTCTCAGTCACAAGGGATAACCGTGATGAGGGGCTCCAATTCAGCTACCCAGACTCAGGGGCGGGGCAGTCACCGATCGCAGGCGGGCCGCGGGGTCCGGTGTCTCTGTTGTACCCCACGCGGCGGCCAGAGAGGAGGGTGGATCAATCCCCAAGTATCACCGCTAGTACCCAGTCACCGCTAGTCCCCTCGTTGGAGACTCACCGGCGAGCGCAGAGTCCTCGCAGCAGGTCGCGGCCTCCACTTCGACCCAGCTTCACTCCGCTTGATTAGGCCCAGTGGGCGGAGTCAGACCTCGGCCTTGCATGAAGGGCCGCAGCCGGCAGCAGCGCTCCACGCCCGGTAGCCTTGAAGGTGGTAGGATTAATTCCGGGGCCAGGCGGGACTTTCACTGCGTCGCCTCTAGGTGTCTATTAGGCTGATTCCGGGCTATCCGCGGCAATGGGTGACCCGGGAGGTAAGATGGGGCCGCAGCGCACATCGGGGCCTAGGGGGCGGAGCCAATCCCCGGCTCCACGTACCTCGTCGCGCCCGATATCTCGGAGCCGCTCTCAGCAGTAGCGTAGGCAGGGGGGTCCGCTTCAGTGTTTCACAGCTTCCGTCCTCTCATTCGCTCACCGGGACGCCAGGACCATCTCAGGAGGATGGCAGCGGCCCCTTCAGCTCAGAAATAAGCGGAGTAATGCGACCAGGGAAGGGAGCCATTGACGGAGCTCACAGCTACACGTCTGACTCCATTGCTGGCCAAGCCACGCCCCCATAGCTGTCATTCTTTATGCCAAGAATCACCTCCAACATGCTTGTGCCAACATTTTGCCATGGGTGCCCCATACCAAGAATTTCCTAAAGTAGGCCTGCACCAGGTATTTGCCATGGATGTCCCCTATAGCAAGTATTATCTGTAATATGCCAGGTCCCTGTCTGTTAATAATTTTCTCCAGTATGACAGCACCAGTATTTTGCCAATGCCAAAATCAAACTCACAAGCATAAGACCACATTCTCACTCACCCGGACTCACACATACTCAATTACTGACATTTACTCTAATTTAGTGTTACTCTTATCACTGTCACTTTCACTCACACACACGCTCACATACACACACGCTTACACAAACTCCTCCTCTCACACAAACACACGCACGCATACAACATACATTTAAAAACATTTTTTGATTTCCTGATGCTCCAGTTTTTATTACACTTATGAGTAATTTACAATTATTCACTGTTAGCCTAAACAAAAATGAGCTGAAAACAAGGAGGGGAAAGCCATTCCTGTCTTCTTGGCACTGATTTTGCCACCTCTGAGGCCAAGGGTCGCAGGGAGCAAGCCAGGGGTCACAGCTGCAACCACTGAATGACAACCATGGTGGTCCACAAAGAGCTCAGATGAATCGCTTCAATCCGACAAGTAGCATCATCTGCTCTAGCAATGCACCTCAACCCTAACCGTGGGTAAGGGCGAAATACAGAGGCAGCATTATTTTTGGAGAGTAGCAGCTGCAGGATCCAATCTGAACCTCTGAGCATTTTCTGCTCTAATGCAAAGATTGACGTGTACAGGATCGATTGGGAACAATGTTGACAAGCTTTTTCTTTAGTTCTACTAAAACAATTCCCATAGTTTTTGGTAAAACTTTTCCTGCACTCTTAATGATAATCTTGAGTTACTTCAGGTTAAAAGAAAAGAAGGGGGTCTCCTACACTGTGAGGATTAGTTTAAATTGCATTTGTTTTTTATTTAGATTGAGTGCATTATAGTCTACCTGCAGTTACCGCTAGACTAAAGTCCAACAATATAGTTATGGAATATTTTTTTCTTTTTAGTTACATGTCTTACTCTCCCCGATGTGTGCTCAGGATCAGAGTTTCCATTGTTTTTTAGGCACTTCCACCACTGCTCTAATAGATTGCAGGATATGCAGAAATACAGTGTATGTATGAACAAATGCAGAGTGGTAGAGGAAGAGCTAACCTGTGAAAATAAGAAAGCAAGATGTTTGCATACCCATAGTCCTTTGAACTACCAATCACTCCAGTTTTCATTCTAACAAGAATAAAGATGTGATATTTCAAAAGCACAACATCTGTCATTTGTAGGGCCTCTTGGCATTGTGAACTGCTACAAGGTGTTTCCGGTGGGGTTCCAGCCTTGCTAATGTTGTTATCAATGTCTGAGTGTCTGCTGTCGCCTAGTGTCCTTGGCCAGGTCTTTGTAGCTCACCCTCTTTGTCCCAACCTCAGTGTCCCACAGTCAGCATGACATTATCTTTGTTAGGGACTCTTTTAGGTCTGATTTGGCAGAGCGGCTGTTGCCAGACCTCATGTAATCAACAGAAAAAGAGATTTAGGAAGCACTACTCAGAGATGGGTTTTGGCTTCACCCACCTGTTAATTTTCTTAAGTACAGTATTCGATTGGGCGGAAGTTGTAGGCTTCCAGTGAAAAAATAGTTCTTGTATTGCACTTTTTTGGAGTTGTAGGAATATTTATGATCAATACTGAAGGACTGGCTTGGTTATGGCGTCGAGCCATCGAACAAAGCTATAGGCCTGATTTGTTTAGTATAAAAAGATACGACAAAGGCAGTCCTTACATTTGTGTAGTGATAGGCATATGGTAAAAACAAAAGGCTTTTAAAAGTGGATTCTTATTATACACAGCCTCCAGCTTTTCACGATTTTGACATTTGCTAATAATCAAAAGATCAGCTAAGGGGCGTGTATCCGGAATATTTACAATGCAGGCCACAAAAAGAATAAAACAAGCATTGACAAGGCCACTAGGTCTCACTTATGCAAGAACTATTTGTATTGCCACTATGTTATACACCAGCGTTGCTGCTATTCAGTATGGCTAAACGTTGGTGAGGTAAAGGAGAGTGGCGTGGAGTGTCGTAAAGTGGAGTAGAGGGGAGTGTTATGGAGTGGAGTAGAGTTGAGTGAAGTGTCATGGAGTGGCATGGGGTGTTGTGTAGTGTCGTGGAGGGAGTAGAGTGTTGTAGAGTGGAAGGGTGGAGAGTAGAGTTGAGAGGAGTAGAGTGTCAAAGTGGAGTAGAGTGTCATAGAGTGGAGTGGCATACAGTATCCTGGAGTGGTGTGGAGTGGCATAGAGGGTGTTGCGTAGAGTGGTTTAGAGTAGAGTGGCGTAGAGCAAAGTAGATTGTCGTGGAGTGGAGTGGCATAGAGTGGAGTAGAGTGTTGCAGATTCGAATGGCATAGAGTTGAGTTCAGTGGAGTGGCATAGAGTGTCAGAGTGGAGCGGTGTAGAATGGAGTAGTGGAGTGAGTAGTGTGGTATAGAATAGAATGGAGTAAAGTGGCATGGAGTTGCCTAGAGGGAGTTGAGTAAGGCCGCACCATGGAGTAGTGTTGTAGAGTGGCATAGAGGAGAGTGGTGTGGCACAGAGTGGAGTAAAGTGTCATACAGTGAAGTAAAGTTTAATGAAGGAGACCGTCATAGAGTGGAGTATCATAAGTGGAGTGGAGTAGAGGGACCCAGAGTGAAGTGGAGTAAAGTACAGTAGTGCAGAGTAAATTGCCATTGAGTGCAGTGGAGTAGAGTGCATTGGTTTTGAGTAAAGTGGTGTAGAGTGCATTGGCATATAGTGCCGTGGTGTAGAGTAGAGTGGTACAGAGTAGATTGCAGTGGCGTAGAGTAGATTGTTTCAGAGTAGAGTGAACTGGAGTAGAGTGAAGTGGCATAGAGTGGAGTGGTTCAGTGTAGAGTGCAGTCGTGCAGGGAAGAGTGCAAAGGTGTAGAGTAGAATAGTGTAGAGTGCAGTGCTGTAGAGTAGAATGATGTAGAGTACAGTGGCGTGAAGTGGAGCACAATGCATAAGAGTGGCATGGAGTGATGAGTGTAGTGGTGTGCATTGGCATAGAGTGCAATAGACTGGCATAGAGTTGAACGGTGTAGAGTAGAGTGTTGTGGAGTGGAGTAGAGTATAGTGGCGCTGCGTGGCACAGAGTAGAGTGGCGCAAAGAGCAGTGGGGTAGAGAACAGTGGTGCAGAGTAGACTAGAGTGGGGTAGAGTGCAGAGACAGAGTGCAATGGAGTAGAGTGGGGTAGAGTGCAGTGGCATAGAGTAGAGTGGCATTGAGTTCAGTGGTGGAGAGTGCAGTCTTGCAGAGTAGAGTGTTATAGAGTGGAGTGGCGTAGAGTAGAATGGTACAGAGTAGAGTGGTGCAGAGTACAGTGGTAGTGAGTGGTGTAGAGTGCAGTGACAAAGCACAATGGTTTAGTGTGGCGTAGAGTGCAATGGCACAGGGTAGAGTGGTGTTGAGTTCAGTGGCCGAGAGTGAAATCTTGCAGTGTAGAGTGTCGCAGAGTAGAGTGTCGCAGAGAAGAGTGGTGCAGAGAAGAGTGGCGTGGAGTACAGTGATGCAGTGAAGATTAGTGTGGTGTTGCATGCAGTGGCATAGAGTATTACATAGTAGAGTATAGTGGTGCAGAGTAGTTGGCGTAAAGTGCAGTGGCATAGAGTGCATTGGTTTTGAGTAAAGTGGTGTTGAGTGCATTGGCATAGAGGTCAGTGGTTTAGAGTACAGTGGTGTAGAGTAGGGTGGCACAGCATAGAGTGCAGTGGCGTAGAGTGGAATGGCATTGAGTGGCAAAGAGCGCAGTGGAATAGAGTGCAATGGCGTAGAGTAGATTGTTTCACAGTAGAATGAAGTGGCAGAGTGGAGTGGTGCAATGCAGAGTGCAGTGGCATAGAGTATTGGCCTTAGAGAGCAGTAGAGTAGAGTGATGCAGAGTAAAGTGGCGTAGAGTGCAGCAGCATAGAGTGGAGTGGTGCAGAGCAGAGAGGCACAGAGTGCATTGGGGTAGAGCAGATTGTAGAATGAAGTGACGCAGAGAGGAGTGGTGCAGGGTAGAGTGGGGTGGAGCAGGGCCGAGTGCAGAAGCATAGAATAGAGGCATAGAGTGTAGTGTTGCAAAGCAGAGTGGCATAGAGTGGAGTGGTGCAGAGTAACATGGAGGGCCCTAGACTGGAGTGGTGTAGAGTGCAGTGGTGCATAGTAGAGTGGGCTAGAGTGCACTGGCATATAGTAGAGTGGTGTAGAACAGAGTGATGTAGAGAGCATTGGCGTACAGTGCAGTAGAGTGGCGTTTGAGTGGTGAAGAGTAGAGTGCAGTGGCGTAGAGTGTGGTGGTGCAGAGTAGAGTGTCAGAGTGAAGTGGCTTAGAGTGGAGTGGTGCAGAGTACAGTGGAGTGGAATAGAGTGAAGTGATTCAGAGTGTAGTGGTGTAGAATGCATTGGCATAGAGTGGTGAAGAGTAGAGTGCAGTGTTGCAGAGTAGACTGTCAGAGTGCAGTGGTGTATAGTAGAGTGATGTACAGTGTGCACTGGCATGGAGTGTAGTGGTGTAGAGTAGTACAGAGTAGAGTGGCGAAGAGAGCAGTGGCAGAGTACATTGGTGCAGAAAAGACTAAAGTGGCATAGAGTGCAGTGGCATACAGCCTTGCAGAGTAGAATATAGCTGCATAGAGTGCAGTGGTGCAGAGTAGGTTGCTGTACAGTGCAGTGACATAGAGTGCATTGGTTTTGAGTAAAGTGGAGTAGAGTGCATTGGCATAGAGTGTAGTGATGCAGAGTAGAGAGCAGTGGCTTAGAGAGGAGTGGCGCTGGGTGAATTGGCGCTGAGCGCAGTGGTGTGGAGTGCAGTGGAGTAGAGTAGACTGTTTCAGTATGAAGTGGGGTGGTAAACAGTAGAACACAGTGGCGTAGAGTGGTGTACAGTGCAAAGTAGAGTGGATTGGCGTAGAGTGGATTGGCATAGAGTGCACTGATGTGGAGTGGTAGAGAGTAGAGCGCATTAGCATAGAGTGTAGTGGCATAGAGTGCAGTCTTGCAGAGTATAGTGGCATAGAGTGGAGTGGCGCAGACTGGAGTGGTGAAGAGTGCACTGGTGAAGAGTGCAGTAGTGCATAGGAGACTAGTGTGGGGTAGAGTGCATTAGCATAGAGTAGAGGGGTGTAGAGCAGAGAGGCATAGAGTGAAGTGGCGTAATGTGGAGTGGTGCAGACTAGACTGCAGTGGTTTGGAGTGGTGCAGAGTAGAGTGAGGTGGGGTATTGTGGAGTATTAGATGTGGTAGTGCACTACGACACCAGACAACACATCTTCAATTGAAATGAACATTACATTTGCACAGGCATAGTTTTAAAGATAAAACTATACAGAGCACAAACGAAATGTCATCACCTATGTATTGATCGTATTAAAATATGTTTCCAACACACTTTAGAATTACCAGAAAATGTGCTTCATTTGTGCTTTTCTACTTCCGATATATTGTGAAATATCTGCACAATTCATTTACAGACATTTAAATTTTGTTGTGTGCTATAAAAAAAAATTACATTGTACAGCTTTCCTTAAGCACAACCTCATTAGCCAACAAGATTGTCACATAAACCCTCTCACTTTGAAGTCAAAGAAACACCAATCAAGGATTTATGCGCTCGCTGCTTACGTTTTAGTATAACCAGCAAGTTATGTGTTTGAATACCGACTGAATCAATCCGGCGTTCATCCTTCCGATGTTGGTAAACTAAAGAGCAATAAGCTAAGTTATAGGAGAACGTTTTATATTTTTACAGTGCATGGAAATGCCAAAGACAGTAGAATTTAGCACCTTTAAAAAAGCCAAATTATTATTCAGCGCAATTGTCATATGAAAACTTTGTTAATGCAATGCCACTAAAAAAAACTACCAAACTAAAGGTGCGAGCGAGAGTGCTCTGTATCTGTCCCAGGCCATATAAATCGTGCTGCATGTTACTTTCGGTCTTCTTGTGGCAGAGAAGTGCTTCATATCCATACTGACACCTTTGGCCACAAATTTTAAACGCCCTCTAAGTTTGTGTTTTTCACTGAAAAAAGAAACTCTTCAGTTCTGTAGTGAAATATCATTCAAGCATGTTAGTTCTTCTACCACTTTCCGGCATTAAAAATGAATTTACATAAGACACAATCCATACCAATGAGCAAAAAACAGTAATGCGGCCAGCTACATAACCAAAAGAATTAAAAGTCCACTTGGGCAAGATCAGCACACTTAAAATTGAGTCCCCTGAGGCAATGCTAAATTTGAGCAGGTGGCTTCCGGTGCTCGGCACCGGCACTTAATTGTCAGCACCAGGGCTTGTGACAGACTGCCACAAAGTGGCGCTGTCTGGCTAACTTGGAGATGACCACAACAGTGAATTATTAATTTAATATACATTAAAAATGACTTATCTGTTGCCCAAGTCATTCTTGTAGCTTTAGGGGCCTGGAATAGTCTGAATTGTCACACTTGTAGGAATGTGATGGTTAGGTAGTTGTGTTGGTACTTTCATTGGCAGCATACCAGGGGCAAGGGGTGGTGCAAGCTGCAGTGGCCTCCTGACGAGAGCCCGGACACTTTTCTTTTTCTTTTTCAAATTAAACACTGGCCCTGAGGCATCACTTGCTTGGGACCATCATCAGGAAAACAGAGCATTAAATTCGCTTTGTGCGGGACACCTGCGCTACTTCAGTTCCTTCCTCCTGTAAACAAGCCCTGGCTGCAGAGAAGCACCTTTTCAAAGCTAACAGACCCATCATTTGAGGCTGAAAGAAAACAGAGGAGCACTTTGCTTGAGGCATCCTGCATCTCCACTCCATGACTGGCAAATATGGGGATGTACGGTGTCCCAGAGTAGCTGGCCATAGGACGGATAGCCCCAAAGCCCGACAATCTGGCCAACCTATCCTGTTGCGGTTGGCTTGACCTATGCTCTTGAACATTACTCCGAAAAACGTTTAGCAAACAGACACTCAGATACTTTAAGCATGCCTATTTCAATGTGCAGCACTCTGTTGGGATGATTGCTATTGATTTAAAATTATTGAGAGTAAAATTACATGCCGGAATAAGGCTTGAAAAAGTGCAATTGCATACTGCATATTTTTAATTTTTGTGCCGCAAAATTTACCGATCTATGCCACAATTTCCTGGAGGGTCTGATTATACCGCTAAAGCAAGTATTTTGTTCCAAGGAATCTCCCAGACTATCATAGCAGGCAAGGGTTTAGGCGTTGGTTACCCGCCTCCCTGACAAATCCTGTGGGTGGCTGATTCAATTTGACCCAGAAGTAGTAGACTTGTAAAGGGAGAATCCAATTTTAAGACTGTATGCCTGATGGTCATTCTGTGGAAAGCTTATGCTCAGTACCATAGACCTGAGTTGGTTGTGGTGACAAAATAACGGTAAATGCTAGAGGCTGATTGGTTCCTTAGAAAGTTATGTCAGGGGCCCTAGGTCTGATCGGTATAGCATGAAAAATTACAAGGGCTATACGCCTGACTTCTTTACTATGAGATTTTAGCACACCAGTCTGATGGTTGTAATAAGTCATGTGACTGGGGATTTTAATCTAAAACTTGTAAGTCCATAGAATGAGGATGGTGCAGAGGCATGGATAAATGAATCTTATGGTTCTCTCAGTCTTCAATTCCAGAACAAAGTAGCGATATTTTTGGTGTTCTTTTATTAATTGTTTTCACTTAATAAACCTTTGAATGGGAGGCTGTCCCTTGATGTCTCATTACATTTTCCAAATGTTTTCACCTTGGAGTAAGGGAGTTTTCGAACTACACTTTTGAACTGGTCTCTGCTTTAAGACATTTTCAAATTTCAAAGTCTTTGTTTCAGTCGTTGTTGGCCATGCTGGTCAGGAAGCAACTTTTTATATGTCTATACCAAAATACAGTAAGGAAAAAGCATTGGGTAATCAGATACAAATTGCATATCATAAATGTGTAAGGTAGGGAGAAGTTCAACACGGCCTCCTGGTAAAGTGGTATTTTCAGACAATTCAGGCTTGCATTTATACAATCTTCCCAATTTCAAATGTTCCTCCTGGTCATGTCTTTTGACTCAAATTTTAGAAGTTATGGATGATACTACTCATCAGAGCGCTTATTTTAAGACCAGGATGTCAAATAAGGGATGGTGCAACATTAACCTAAAATCCTCACTCAGGAGATCTGTCAATAGAGATCTAAGGTTTTTAACCAACTTGCGCCCCTATTATTCTAGAAAGTAGAAACACTCAAGAAAAACTGTAGGCAAATATCATTGGTGCATAAGAGGCCCATCAAGAACAGAAATGGCTGCACATATAGGCAAGTTTGTAAGTCAAGTTGCTCAAAGAAGTTCTGGATTTTTTAATAACAACTTAGATGCTGACCACAGGAACCCTTTCACAATTCCATTTCAGGAGACATATGGGAGTCCCTCAATCAGTCACTGTATGTGGATGGAAATGCCAGTTGGGAGGCCCAATACCTGCAGAATTACATCGAAGCCTATGTTTTCACTTGGTAGCATTGGTCAAGTAATTAAAGCGTCGAGGTAGGTTGGGGCCCCTGTTATTTAGACCAAACCGTGTTATTGGACTAAATGCTTGAGTCCTTTGTTCACAATAGCATTTGAATTGCACATTATCTCCCATTCATGGCAGGGATCAATACTTCAGCTAATTTATAAGAGTATTAAACTAACATGTTATTGTAGAATGATAACATTGTTAGACATTGATTCTAAGTATTACGCCCAATTACCTTTCGAAGCACTAGAGGCGTTGGCCAATAGTGCTAATTTAACCCTAACCCACCAGACTGGATTTAAACCAAAAAGCACCGTCCAAGCAATGCTCATCCATAATTCTGCACACATGAAATCCTGCAGTTTGTTCACTTGCTTTTGTAGACAGTAGGATGGCCTTCGATGCAGTGGGTTGTTCAATTCCCTGGAAAAAACTTTTGAAAAAGGAATGCTCCTCTGCAGTTATTGATGGCCATCCATCCTTAGAATGGGGATCCCTGGGTACAAGTCAAACTGGACCATCATAATCGGCTTAGTAACAAAATTCCTAATAATTGATTATCAAATGTCCAAATAATAGAAGTTTAAAACAGGGATGCTTATTAGTGCCCCTTTTATTTAATCACTACACTGCAGATATTGTCAGCGAAATTGCTTGTGCAGCTGCAACGCCCCAACCAAACTTTGGGTCTTGCAATATGCTGCAATACCTTGCTATCACATCTTACAGCTACATGATTGCAGTGCTCTTTAGATATTTTAAATGCTTACGATCTCAAAAATAAGCTAGCGGTGAACGTGAACAAATCTGCGGTTCTTGTTTAAAGTTGTGGATGCTGTAATACCGTTAGATGGGAATTTGGAAACCTTGCAACAAAAAGGGGGGGGAAAAAACTAGAATTACTTGGGGTGTGTGGTTTGCTGAGGCCAGCCACTGAAACAATCACACATCAAAGTTAAAAAGTAACTGAAACATCAATATTTCCCTTATATGTTTATATAACAATTTGTCCTTGCCTTAGACTGGGACAATTTTGGCAGTTGTTGCCACAAAACTTGATGCCTCCGTATGGCCATCAAGTATTTCTTTGGAGGCTGGCAAATTGTCTGTGAACCATTCACTGCTCAGTCTTCAGGGGTTTGTTTGGACTTCCGCATACTTCCAAACAGTGTTAGATAATGCTTAAATTAATTTTGCAACGCCAATCTCTAAAATTGTCACATGTAACATGCTTGTTTGTCATTTATTGCACGCATCACCCGCGTTACTTTGAAATCTATCCTATGGAAAGAAATGAGTTGCCAAATCATGACCGAGAGCTATCGGCTTGGTCAATATGTTTTACCAATCTTGTACACCAGAATGGCTGCTGTTCAGCATGGCTAAAAGTTAGTAGAGTAAAGGAGAGCGGTGTGGAGTGTCATATAGTGGGGCAGAGTGGAGTGTTATGGAGTGGTGTAGAGTATCATACAGTACAGTTGAGTGGCATGGAGCGGAGTTGAGTGTCATGGAGTAGCATACAGTGTTGTGGAGGGAGTAGAGTGTCGTAGAGTGGAAGGGTGTAGAGTTGGGTGGCGCAGAGGGGAGCACAGTGTCAGAGTTGAGTAGAGAGTCGTAGAGTGGAGAGGCATAGAGTGTCGTGGAGTGGTGTAGAGCAGAGTGGAGTGCGTAGAGTGGAGTGTTGTAGAGTACAGTGGTGTAAAGCGGAGTAGATTGTCATAAAGTGGAGTAGTGTGTCACAGAATAGAGTGGAGTAAAGTGACAGAGGGAGTTGCATAGAGCGTTGTAGAGTGGAGCAGTGTCATAGAATGGCAGGAGTGGAGTGCTGTAGAGTGGAGTGGCATAGGGTGGAGTAGAGTGTCAGTGGAGCAGAGTCTAAAGGAGTAGAGCATCATAGAGTGGAGTATCGTGGAGTGGAGTGCCATAGAGTGAAGTGGTGTAAAGTACAGTGGTGCAGAGTAGACTGGCGTAGAGTGCAGTGGCGTAGAGTGCATTGGTTTTGAGTAAAGTGAAGCAGAGTGCATTGGTGCAGAGTGCAGTGATGTAGAGTAGTGTAGAGTGCAGGGGCCTAGACCAGAGCGGTGCAGAGTAGATTGCAGTGGCGGAGAGCGCAATGGCGTTGAGTGGAGTGGCGCAGAGTGGAGTGACGTAGAGTGAAGTTGCATAGAGTTGAGTGGTGCACAGTAGAGTGGAGTAATGCAGGGTTGAGTGCAGAGGTGTAGAGTGGCGTAGAGTGCAGTGGCATAGAGTGCAGAGGCGTAGAGTGAAGTGGTGTAGAATGAAGTAGAGTGGCATAGTTGAGTGGTGCAGAGTAGAGTGCAGTGGCTTAGAGTGCAGTCATGCAGAGTAGAGTGTCAAAGTGCAGGGTCATATAGTGCAGGGTCATGAAGTGCAGGGCCGTAGAGTGGTGCAGAGTACAGTGGTGCAGAGAGCAGTGACAGAGTACAGTGGTGAATAGTAAAATAGAGTGGTGTAGTGTGCAGTGATGTAGAGTGACGTAGCGTGCAGTGGCATAGCGTGCAATGGCATAGAGTAGAAAGGCATAAAGTACAGAGGTATAAAGTAGCTGGCATAGGTGCAGTGGCATAGGGTGCATTGGCTTTGAGTAAAGTGGTGTAAGGTGCATTGGTGTAGAATGCAGTGGTTTAGAGTACAGTGTCATAGCATAGAGTGCAGTAGCATAGAGCGCAGTGGCTAGAGTACATTTTTGTGGAGTGGTGCAGGGTAGAGTATAGTGGTGCAGGGTAGAGCGCAGTGGCATAGACTAGTGGTGTAGAGTGGCACAGCATTGATTGCAGTGGCGTAGAGTTGAGTGGTGCAGAGTGGAGTAGAGTGGTGTAGAGTGCAGTGGCGTAGAGTAGATTATTTCAGAGTAGAGTGAGGTGGTATAGAGTGGAGTAGGGTAGGGTGAAATGGTACAGGGTACAGTGGAGTGGTATAGAGTAGTGGCATAGAGTGCATTGGCGTAGAGTGGAGTGGCCTGAACTAGAGTGGTGTAGAGTGCAGTGTCATAGAGTGCAATTGTGCACAGTAGATTAGAGTAGCGTGGAGTGCACTGGCGTAGAGTGCAGTAGAGTGGCATAGAGAGGTACAAAGTAAAGTGTAGTGTATGGCGTTCAGTGGAAGAGAATGCAGCAGAGTAGAGTGGTGCAGAGTTGAGTGGCGTACAGTGCACTGGTGTAGAATGCAGTGGCGTAGAGTGGTACAGAGTAAAGTGACAGAACGCAATGTGTTGAGTGGTGTAGAGTGCAGTGCTGTAGTGTAGAGTATAGTGGAGTACAGTGCAGTGGTGCAGAGTAGATTGGTATAGAGTGCGGTGGGGCAGAGTGAATTTGTTTTGAGTAAAGAGGTGCAGAGAGCATTGGTGTATAGTGCAGCGGTATAAAATTGAGTGGCATAGGCTGCAGTGGCATAGAGTAGATTGTTTCACAGCAGAGTGAAGTGGTGTAGAGTGTCAGAGTGCAGTGGTGCAGAGTAGATTAAAGTGGATTGGTGTAGAGTACAGTGGCGTGGAGTGGAGCGATGCAGAGTAGAGTGGCGTAAAGTTCAGTGTCGGAGAGAGCAGTGTTGCATAATAGAGTGGCGTAGAGTGAAGTGGCATAGAGTGGAGTGGTGCAGAGTGGAGTGGTGCAGAGTAGAGTGGAGTGGTGCAGGGTAGAGTGGAGTGGCATAAGAGTGAAGTGATGTAGAGTGGTAAAGAGTGCATTGGCGTAGAGCGGTGCAGTGGCATAGAGTGTAGCAGGAGAGTGGTGTAGAGTGCAGTAGAGAGGCACAGAGGGCAGTGGCGGAGTGCAGTGGCATAGATTGCAGTGGTGTAAACAGCGGTAGCTGGCATGGCTTGCGGGGGGGTCGGGTGCAGGGGTCGCGGGCGGGGGAATAAAAAAAACCCCATGAACTTACCTTGAGGCCGGTCCCGCGTCGATGCTCCTGCTCTCCTGTCTCTGACTACAGGAAGCAGGCAGCCAGGCTCCCTCCCCTAAACCAATCACACCGCTGCAATGCAGCGTTGTAATTGTTCTGCGCACCGTGACACGGCGCTCAGCCAGGGACTGAAGGGGTGGGTACGTTCTCCATGCAGGCTGTAATGCAGCCTGCATGGAGAAGTGGGAAAGTGTGCAAGACTGGTTTGGGCGGCCAGAGAGGGTCGACCAAACAGTCATTGCACACTTAGGAGTGGGCAAACTACTCCTCCCCTGCCCTGCGAGCAGAGCGTCCCCGCCCACCCGCAAAGCAGCAGGACACGTCCCGAAGCATAAAATGATAATAACTTAAAGTTTATGTTTCTCTTCTTCACAGTGCTTAAAAGCAGTGGGGCAACACTCCTTCGCCATAGCGGAAGAGCCGCCCCTGGGTGTCAAGTGGCATAGAGTTTAGTGGCGTAGAGTGTAGTGTTGTAGAGTGCAGTGGCGTAGAGTGGTGCAGAGAGCAGTGACAGTACAGAGGTGCAGAGTAGAATAGAGTGGCATAGAGTGCAGCAATGTAGAACACCATGGTGTATAGTGACATAGGGTGCAGTGGCATAGAGTAGAATGCTGTAGAGTATAGTGATGTAAAGTGCAGCGGTGCAAAGTAATTGGCATAGGGTGCACTGGTTTTAAGTAAAGTGGTGTAGAGTGAATTGGTGTAGAGTGCAGAGGTTTAGAGTAGAGTGGCACAGCGTAGAATGCAGTGGCGTAGAGTGCAGCGGTGGAGTGGCACAGAGTGCAGTGGCATAGAGTAGATTGTTTCAGAGTGGAGTGGTGCAGGGTAGGGTGCAGTGGCAGGGTGCAGTGGCAGAGTAGTGGCGTAGAATACAGTGACGTAGAGTAGAGTGGCGTTGAGTAGAATGGTGCAGTGTCAATTGAAGTGTTGTAAACTTGAGTGGCGTAAAGTGGCATAAAGTGCAGTGGCGTAGATTGTTTCACAGTAGAGTAAAAAGGCGCAGAGTGGAGTGGTGCATGGTAGAGTACAGTGGTATAGAGTAGTGGCATAGAGTGCATTGGCATATAGTGCAGTGTTGTGGAGTGGTGTAGAGTGCAATGGCGTAGCGTGGAGTGATGCAGGGTCGAGTGGTATAGACTAGTGGCATAGAGTGCATTGGCGTAGAGTGCAGTGTTGTGGAGTGGTGTAGAGTGCAATGGCATAGAGTGGAGTGGTGCAGGGTAGAGTGAAGTGGTATAGAGTAGTGGCATAGAATGCATTGGCGTAGAGTGCAGTGTTGTGAAGTGACGTGGAGTGGTGTAGAGTGCAGTGGCGAAGAGAGCAGTGGTGCATAGTTGAGTGGGGTAGAGCGCATCGGCGTAGAGTGGCAGTGGCAGCTGGTGACATTTGAAAGTGGTGAGGTGTAAAAGTTAGGGATGACATGAGTGAGCACTACATTTTATTTTTATTTTGTCATGTTATTTTGAAAAAAGTGTACCCCCATCAAACCCATATGCACAGAATCACAATTACAACTGAAACACGTGACCATGGCCCTGTGCGCTCTGCAGAGAGGCCCCGGATTGGATGGCCATCAAGATTTCTGAACACCTTTTTCACTCACTGACAGACACTGTGAGAAACTCGCAGTGCCCTCAGCCTCAGCGCCAGAGCTCTCAAGTGGTGCGACTCAGTTACTAATACTAACGCGAAAGTGCGTGTCATCTGCTCACATTTTGAAAATTTGATCTGGTAGTTGCCAAGCACTTTTTATTGGGTTGTTTTTCATCAGCACTAATTCTTACAATCAAATTTTGGCAGCTGAATTCTTTTGATGTTTGTTTTAGCATTTCACTTATTTGTTTAATCTTTCATGTACAAGGATTGTCACTTTAAATATTTTCCTATTGAAACTAAAAATGAAGGACCAGAGAAGTCAGTCTCTTTTTCTATGCCACGAAATTAGTGTGCATCCTCCCTGAGTTCTTGATGCTCCATTTTCTCTTACGAAAACAAGATGAATCATTTCCTAGTCATAAAAAATATTATTTCTGTCCTACATCTGTATTTGTTATACAAATGCAACAAGCCACTCTGACGGGCATGTCTCCTACCGCATTCTCCTTTTTCAATCTTGCAGAATTAAAATGCAAAATGTTGGCAGATGCAATCTGTGACTGAACCCTAACCCACTCCGACAATTATGAAAAACAGTTAATGAAATGGTTCACAACATGAAAAGGAGAGAACAAAATCAACCCTCATTCTGGAGAAAACATTCTGCATTACTGGTTCATAAAGGACATAGGAAAGAGACAAATGCACTGAACTTGTTTTCTGCTCCCAAACATTTCACTAAGTATAGTGCGGATATCGTGCGTTATTTCTCATTAGAAATTTGAGGAATCAGGCAGACAGCGACCTCTAGCGACAGCTTTTCTTTCTGAACCACATCAATCCCTTTTCAATCCCGCTGATATGTAGCATGTAAGTGTGCACGCATGGGTCCACAACAACGTTACCGGTTAGCACAAAGTTACTACACTGCAATCAACAGTGCAGGTACAGTAATACCTTAACTGGGATGAAAAGGGAGGACGAGTCTCTAAAAGGGGCAAGGCAATAGACGCTAACTTGGAATCCACAACTTCAAATACCTATTTAATTTAAGTCAGAGTCATTCTAACCCTACATTTGGGCGAAAGAAAGCCCGCGGGAGATGTTTGCACTGTATTGAGAGCTATCAGTCGCGAGGCCAATAATTCACTTCACCGAGATTCGCACAAATAAAAACAGTACTGATGAACTGTTTTCTTGCCAATTCAAAAAGGTTTGGGTTTCTCACCGTGCAGTAATCTAGAAAGTCTTCAGAGTGGGTTCTCCAAAGTAGAAGTACAGGGTACAGCAGGCGCTGTTAACGTGCTTAAAACATCCTGGCAGGTCCACAGGTGAAAACGAGCAATTAACGTATGAAGACGTCTGACCGTGGCTTCGAGCATGTGTCTCACAGCAGAACCCCATTCACAAACTATTCAATCCAGAAGCATCTATCATGCTGCTTATCAGCATGAGCGAAGCGTCTAGATTGGCTGCAGCAGGCCGGCTCAGCGTTCCAAAACACATTGTAGGACTGTGCCTGCTCTCCAACCCAGCTGTCTAAAACAGCCGGGTTGGAGAGGTTGGAATTGCCCATGTTGGGCTGGCCCTAGCAAGACAGACAACCAAACCCACATGCACACTTCAAATTGAAGTGGCAACTCCTCACTGCTGCCAATCAGCAGCAATGACGCACTGGCCCGCCCCTCACACTCCATTCAGCAGAGTAAAAAATATAATGGTAATAAAATCATTTAATTACCATTTAATTTTTCACGCTTTTTGCAGCAGTGTGGGGGGAGGAGCGACGCTCCTCCACTCGTATGGAGGAACAACCGCTGTAGAGTGGTGCAGAGTAGAGAGGTGTAGAGTGCATTGACAGAGTGCAGAAGAGTGGCGTAGACTGGTGCAGAGAAGTGTGCCGTGGTATAGAGTAAAGTGGTACAGAGTAGAGCAGAACAGAGTTCAGTGGCAGAGAGTACAGTGCTGCAGAGTAGTGTCGTAGAGTGCAGTGGATTAGAGTGGCACAGAGAGTGCATTGGTGTAGAGTGCAGTGGCGTACAGTGGTGTACAGTAAAGTGACGTAGAGTGCAGTGGTGTACAGTAAAGTGACGTAGAGTGCAATGGTGTAGAGTAGAGTGGCGCAGAGTGCATTGGCATAGAGTAGAGTGGCGTACAGTGCAGTGGTGCATAGTATATTGGCATAAGTGCAGTGCCGTAGAGTGTATTGGTTTTGAGTACAGTGGTTTTGAGTGCATTGGAGTAGAGTGCAGTGGTGTGAAGTGGCGTAGTGTGGAGTGACAGCGTGCAACAGAGTGGCATAGACTGCAGTGGCAGAGTAGATTGTTTCAGACTAGAGTGAAGTGGCGTAGAGTTTAGTGGTAGAGAGTAGAGTGTCGTAGAGTGCAATGGTGCAGAGTATATTAGAGTGACTTACAGTCGACTGGCATAGAGTGGATTGTTGTAGAGGACAGAGGCATAGAGTTCAGTGGTGTACAGTGGCATAAAGTAGAGTGGCAGAGAGTGCAGTATTGTAGAGTATGTTGTTGCAGAGTGCAGTGGTGTATAGTGGAGTGGCATGGAGTACATTGGCGTAGAGTGAAGTGGCACAGAGTATAGTGGCATAGAGTGCTGTGGTGCAGAGTGCATTGGCATAGAGTAGAGTGGCGTACAGTGCAGTGGTGCATAGTATATTGGCATAAGTGCAGTGCCGTAGAGTGTATTGGTTTTGAGTACAGTGGTGTAGAGTGCATTGGAGTAGAGTGCAGTGGTGTGAAGTGGCGTAGTGTGGAGTGACAGCGTGCAACAGAGTGGCATAGACTGCAGTGGCAGAGTAGATTGTTTCAGACTGGAGTGAAGTGGCGTAGAGTTTAGTGGTAGAGAGTAGAGTGTCGTAGAGTGCAATGGTGCAGAGTATATTAGAGTGACTTACAGTCGACTGGCATAGAGTGGATTGTTGTAGAGGACAGAGGCATAGAGTTCAGTGGTGTACAGTGGCATAAAGTAGAGTGGCAGAGAGTGCAGTATTGTAGAGTATGTTGTTGCAGAGTGCAGTGGTGTATAGTGGAGTGGCATGGAGTACATTGGCGTAGAGTGCAGTGGCACAGAGTATAGTGGCATAGAGTGCTGTGGTACAGAGTAGAGTGGCATAGAGTGCAGTGGCGTAGAGTGGCGTAGAGAGCAGTGGTGTAGAGTACAGTGTTGCAAAGTAGAATAGAGTGGTGTAGAGTGCAGTGACGCAGAGTAGAATAGAGTGGCGTAGAGTGCAGTGGCGCAGAGTATAGTGGCGTAGAGTGATTTGGTGCAGAGTAGATTGCGTAAAGTGTATTGGTTTTGAGTAAATAGCGTAGAATGCATTGGCGTAGAGTGCAGTGGAATAGAGTGCAGTGGGTGTGAGGTGCTTTCCTCTGGCCGGGGTTGGTATGGTGCTTTTTGGGGTTAGGCCGCCTGGCCGGATTCATGCAGTGCTTGCATCTGGCGGGGGTTGGTGTGGCTCTGTGCCGTGGGTTGCCTGGTCGCAGGTCTGCAGTGCCGTCTCTCCGGCCGAGGTGTGCTGCGTTTCCGGCATGCCGCTTTCCTCTATGGCTGCCTTCCCAGTTCTTGCGGGCTTTGGCTGACGTTCTGGGTGGTCACTGTGGTTGCGCTTCTGGCCTTTCCTCGCCTGTCTTGCCGGTTGCTTGTCGGGATCTGCTTTGACCGGGTTTGGCCTCCGTGTGTGGGGGTCGGTCTTGGGGTCTGGCTGTTTGCTGTGCAGCGGGCTTGCGCTTGGCTTTCATCCGGATGCCGCTTCCTCTGCTGTGGGGAGTTTCTTCCCTTTGTGACCCTTACTCAGAGTTTCTGGCTCTCTGGCTGTGCGACCAGTTTCCTGCGTGGCCGCCTGTTGGCAGTGCCGTGGGCTTGTGCTTGTGTTTCCTCTTCCTGGTCGGGGGGTGCGGGGCCTTCCTCCGGCTGGCGGGGGGTGTATCTGGTTGCTTGGCCACTGGTTTGTCGACTTCCTTACTGTTGCTTTTCGCTCCTGCTTCTCCTTGGGTCTCGGGCTCTCCTCTGTGGCTGGTGTGCGGTCTTGTTTTGGGGCTGGTGCAGGTCTTGGTTGCGACATCCTCTGCCTCTTTAGTGTTTGACTTGTTGATGGGTGTTCATGCGTCTCCCGACGCCTCTGGAATGACGTTGTGCCCTCTGCCTCATTGGGCTGTGTGTCTGGCCTCTGTGTGGCTTTGGTCTGCTGCCGCCCTTTTTCCCTGTTTGGGGCCGTCGGTGTTCTAGTTTTTGGGGCCTGGCGCTTTGGGCTTGTGTGCTCTGTCTGTACATTGAGATGTTGCGGATTGGGGCCTTCGGGCTCTGATGGTTCTGTGTCCCTCTTCTCCTGGTTAGGTCGGGTCATAGGCTTCTCTTCTGCTGGGTCTCTTCATGCCTGCCTGGTGTGTTTCGGGCCTTATAGGATTCGGTTGCGCCTTGTGTCTCTTCTCCTCGGCTGTTTGGTGGCTTCCCTGCTTTCGGTTGCTGGCCTTCCGGCTCCCTCCTCTAGTGTCCACAGTGGCGTTGGTTGGGGTTCCTGGTGGCCTGCTGTGATGTCCGCCCTCTCTGTTTTGGTGCCTTGCTCCCTGTCCTCCAGGGGTGTGGGCTCCGGTGTCCCGCTGTGCTGCAAGGTCTATTTTCTCTCTTGCCCTGTGTCGCCCTGGCTGGTCAACATGCTGCTTGTGCTTGCCCCCGAGCCATCTTTCCCGGTGCAGTGGCTGCCTGTGGGCGATTTGCGCTTCTTCCTCTGCGTTGCGGTGCCTGTGCGCCGTCGCTATTTCCTCTGGTCTGGTGCGGTAGTGTCTCTTTTCCTGCTCGCAGTGCCTGGGTTGAGGGACTCTTGGGGGGTGAGGGACTCTTGGTTGGGGGGATGGATTGCCGGGCTGTGTCTCGTGTCTGCTGTTCTGCGTTTCTGCGCTTCCACTGTTCTCAGGGGGCTGTGGCAGTGGGTGGCTCTGGGAGCTGCTGCGCACCTGCCGGGGTCACTGTTCAGTGCTTCGGTGTCTGTTTGAGCTGTTGCACGTTGCTCTGGTCGTTTCTCGTTGTGGGGTTTCTCCCTCTTTGATGTGGCAGTGGTCTGAGTCTTCGGCTTCCCCTGTGCACTGGTTGGTGGGGTGCAGTTGTTGCCACATTTCAGCCTGGTTCTTCCTCCATGGTTCCACCTGTTGGCTGCTCCTTGTTCTTTCCTGGAGCTTTTTGCCTTCGGATCCGGTGGTTTGCCTGTGGGTGGTGGTCTGTCAGTCTGTTTCCTGGCCTCTGGTTTTGTGTCCGGTCTGCCTCGTGTGGGGTGTTGATGGCTTCCTTCTTGGGGCGGGGTTTTTCAACCTTTGGCTGTGCCAGTGGGGCGCCTGTGTCGGTTGTCCACGTGCAGTTGTCTCGCCGTGTGGTCTTCCTGGATGTTGTGTCTGAAGTTCTTGTTAGGGGTGTTTGTGAAATCCTCCTCTGCAGTCCTGGCCTGTCGTTTTCTCTGGTTGTGGCTTGCTGGCTGGCTCTGGCTTTCCGTCTTTGGTTGCCTTTGGGGGTACCGCTCTGTTTGGTGACCTACTGGGTCCCCATTTTCTTCGGCTGCCTCTACCTTGGTGATTGGGGTTGTGCTGTTGCCACCTTCCCTTAGGGGTTTTCTTTTGGCTCCCCTTCTTGGCTGGCCCTAGTTTTGTCCTTGGGATTGTTTGCCTTCGGGTGCCTCTTGTTCCCCTGGTAGATGGTGGTCTGCTGTTGTCTGTCCCCCTGTCTTCTCTAGTGCCCGGCTGCCTCGTTGGGGCCTTGCTTGCTCGTTCCTTAGTTGTCCTGGTGTGTGCTGACGGCTGCCTTCCCCGTTGCAGTTCCTCCGGGCGGCAGTTCAGGGTTGGCCTGTCTGGTGGGTCCCTTGTGGCTGCCCTGGCAGCCCTTTCTGCCTGGGCTTTTACCATTGGCATTTAGGCTCCTGCACGTTTGTCCTGGTCTTGAGCGGTTGTGTGTGTTTGCTGTGGCATAGTGCTTTGCCTGTTCCTGGTCCGGCCATTCGACCTGTGTCCCGGTCTTTTGGTTTGTGCCGGGGTGTTGGCGTCTCTGCTGGAGTTTCTTTTGTGGTGGGTTCCTTCTGCCGTTTTTGGCCGTCTGTTGGTCCCCCGGCGCCTTCTTCTCTCTTGCCCTATTCCTTGGGTGGCCAGTGCTGGGGTTTCTGCCATGTTTTGCTGTGGTGTGCTCCATCGTTTAGGGTTCTGCTTTTTGTTTCTCTGCCTTCAGTGCTTATTTCCTCCGGGTGGGGAGTTACTGTGTTCTGGTCCCTTTGTGGGGGTCTGGTGGGTTTCCCGGGCCTGGTTCCGGGTCTTTTTAAAGCGTTTTTCGTTCTTTGTCCTGTCCCTCTGGGGCTGTCCTCGTTGGGTTTTGCCTCTGGGTTTGCGGCCTCTCTGGTTCCCCGGGTTGTGCCTTTTTTACTCTCTGTGGGTCCTGTCTTGGTGCCTGGCTGGTGCTGTTTTGGTTGCTGTCTGCTCGCCGGTTGCCTGTATTTGGCTCCTTGACTTTTCTATCTGCCTGCTGCTGGTGTTAGTGGCCGGTTTCTTCTTTGGTGGGGTCCGGGCCTTGTGCTGGCAGGCCTCTCTCTCCTTCGTTTTCTTTTCCTTCTGGCTGTTGCTCTGTTAGTTTGCCTTTTGGGGCGCTTGTTTCTCCCCTTGGCTTTCCTTCTTGGAGGTTTCACATCCGGCTGGTGCGGTGTGTGGGGTTCCACAGTGCTGGCTTCCGTTTTGTCCTCAGTTTTGCCTGTGGCTTGGTCTTGTGTGCATTTTTCTGTGTGGTTGTCCTGGCCGCTTTTTGGTTTTGGTACATCTCACTATGTAAGTCATCACGGCGAGAGGGGCAAAGGGGTAATGCTGCGCTTACGTACCGGTAATAGCATTACTCTGAATCCTTCTCTCGCCGTGATGACTCGGGCCCTCCCTCCTGCCCTTTTTTGGCCAGTCCAACTGAGTGGTGCTTTGGTACAGAACAGGCGGTATGGAGGGGGGAATTTTATGAGTTGGGAAGGTGTGTGGTTGGAGGCATGGGGGCCTCACTATGTGAGTCATCACGTAAGAAGGACTCAGAGTAATGCTATTACGGGTATGTAATCGCAGCATTCACAGGCAAATTACTTTTAAAACCAATGCCAAGATTCATTCAGCTTTTCAGGTTCCCAAGCACACCTCTATATTCAAATTCTGAGCCAACTGTTGAAATTCCAGAAAACGGTGTTTTGCATGGTGGGGCCTTTCTCTTTTGTCAATGTCGATATTTGAAATAACTTTACTTTGTGAGCAAAACAATAATCAACATTTTGTAAAAAGCGAAAACGTATTTACTGAGACAAACTTCCTTTAATTATAAGTCTTTCTAAAATCAATCCGGGCTTGTTTCAGACATGATAGTTGACATTCAGCACCTCAAAACCTCTGAATCAAAGTATAATACATTTCCAAAACTGCATCTGATCGCTTGGACGTTCTCATCATGATGCTGTAGTCCATACACATATTTAATGCCTCCCCTCCTTTTCCTAGTCAAAGACATCTCTCACATGAGAAGAAAAACAGACTTAAACCAAAACACTTGTTATTCAAAGAAAAACTCTGAAACAAATTTATTGTCTGTAAACTCTCAGTTAATACATCTTTAGCATCTGCCAAAAATTTTAAATATAGCAACTTCGTATATTGCAGAATGAACATCACATTCAAGGGGAAATGGAGAGGTGGTAAAGTGCTTTCTTTTCATGGCTATGCCCAGTGGGAGAACGAAAAATGCACTGGTGTTGCCCGTTGTGATGTGATCTCTGAACTTACTACTTGATGTTGGTGTTAATAAGGGCAGGCATCTAGGTGCCTACATAATAGCCCAACTTAAAATCTCAGATGGAACATAGGAAGAGGCCACAAGAGGCTAATATAAGTCAAAGCGCCTACTTCCGCCAGTAAGCTGTAATGTCTTGTATTTGCAGTATCCGTCATCTTCTGTTACTGCCGTCTCTGGAGTGTGGTTCTAGAATATTGTCAAAGTATCATCGGACATAAATATTGTGCCCGAAATATTATGTACAAAAATATCACTCCACAGGAGTGAATAATAGAAAAGCTACACCCAATGGAACGATATTTTTGTAACAATATTTAGGACACAATAACTATGTCTGACTACAATTCTGTATATAATATTCTGACACAATCGTCTTTGGTTGTGTTGTTCACTTCTTCATTTATCTCTGTTCTACAAGAGGAAGAATGAGAATGATCTCGTATGCACCCCAAACACTTTTAGTGGTGCTTTGGACTAACGCAACAGTGGTCTATGCACGTGTGTCAGGGCCTACAGCAGCGACTTTACTGGCTAACATCAATGGAGTGAACCGGCAAGCCAGAATTCGTCAGTCGTGACTCTTGGTTCTCCCCACGCTTCAATGTGGGACTTGCTAAGGGAACTCAAGTGTGAACCTCAAACCACTGCTGTAAAACTGACTTAAAGGGACCTTGTATTTTCACTGAGCCCACCTGCCTTCTACCCCGATCTCTTCAGTTGTCCTGCTTCATCATTCACTCTTGCTACAGCACCCACTGCGTTCGACTTCTGTCAACACTCTTGCATCTCCTTTTCATATTCCTGCCCCTTACCCCGCTGAATTAGACACTCTTTCCACTCCCGCAGTATCACTGCCGCTAAGTGCTGCCTTTTCTTTTTACCTCAGACTCCAGTTATGTATTAGCCACTGATATGCACAGTATTGGCTAGCTTTCTCCTCCGGTACCTTTGTTCCCCAAATTCATATGCCATAGCAGCCTTGCAGTCTTAGGTTTTCTCTGGACCTTTTTTCACTTTGCCTTCATTAGAAGCATGCAGGAAGTAGGGGGGGCATATTTTCCACTTAAAAACGAAACCTTTCAGCCAGTTCAGACATCTCTAGCTCTGAGTCAAAACTCAAGAGTGCACCATGCTTGAGACGAATGCCAAAGGCTGAAGGGAGCAATTCTGGTTGAAAGTAGGGTCCTGGTGTGCCATTTCTATAATGACCCATGGGAACACTATCATATATCATACGTTCCTGAAGATTTCCATCCTATGCCCCATTGACTGTTTCTTAGGCTCAGGCCATCTCTTCAAGTGCCTCCGAAAACACATTTAAAATCAAAAACAAAAATGGCGCTCGGAGCCTTCTCAAAAAGTCTTTGATGTTTTTTTTCTGGGCACCCGTTTATTTAGACAAACCGAGAGGTCTCTCGCGCGTAAGCTATTATCAGAGTAGAACAGTTATTTCTTCTAATAGATTTTAGCGCACCCATCTCCTTCACTGGGAGTGATAGCACCTGTTCCCTCCCTACTGAACGGGCCCAGAAGAGGCTAAGGCATACAGGGACTTTGTTTTCAAAACACACATGTTATGTACCCCTTGTAATGAAGAAACAATCCTTCTCAGGTTAACACTGTAGAAAACTTGGACTTTAAAAGAAACCTCCAGAGCAGAACACAATCAATGAGAAGATTTGTGGGATGTGTGGAAGCCAAGCACCCAATCATTAGCCACAAAGCGGAAATTATAAGCATAGCAGTTCACAGACTGTGGTGTTCAGCTCAGCTAGTCCTTTTGTAAGCCACTTTCTGCGTCAATGGGCTTTGTGTTCTCTTGGGTCTGCTCTGGCTTGGCTTTCGCTGGGCTTCCATCCCCTTTGGTGGAGTTCTTTGCCTCTGCAGCAGGATTTCCACTGCTGCTTCCAACGTTCTCCACAGCCGGAGTACAAGCACCAGCTCCCTGCGCCTCAGCTTCACATTTAGCATCGATAACCATGTGCTCCCGCTGTACCAGCTCTTCCAGCTCCTTCTGCATTTAAGAAGGAAAAAACATAGAGTGACTCATAACAAAGGAGCAAGATGAAAGATGTCTCTTGGAATATGAACAACTCCTTTAAAGGGCATCTATGTATGTGAATGATATAGTTGTCTAGTGCCGGGATTCTGTTTGCAATTTAAAAGCAGGTATTTGTAAAAAACAAAACAAAAAGAAAACACTGTCTTGAGCTTTCACACATATCTTTAACAAATAATAGGGTGGCGTGACCGGTCTGGCTGAAGAGTGCTAGAATTTCTACGGACTGCAAACACCTTCTTCTATTTTTTTTGCTTCTTCCATAGGTTGGCCAAGTATTAGAAAGATATGACATGGCAATGCTCCTGCTGACATTGAGATGGACAGATTAGTGCGATTCGACCTGAGGAGCTGCAGGTCCTTTTCTGTGCACCATCCTCTAGACAAACAATTTACTTACCTTTCTAACCACAGATTCCTCACCTATTGAATATTCCCCAGGCGTTTGACTGGATCCAGAAACGTTTCAAGCACTAACACTGAGCGCCGGTAGTTGGTGTTGTGCAGCTCTGTGCTAATGTTCCTCTCTCGAAGTGACCTGCAGAACCGCATATAGTCACCACTCACATGCACTGACGTCAGTTACTTTGTAGGCGGTCCACATCCCAGACGCAGAGCCCAACAGCAAATTGCTTTTACCAGAGTGCAGATCTCTACACTTGTGATCTTTTTAAGTGGAAAAGATCCCAGTACACAGAATGGGGATGATGGGAGGGTTGGTGAGAAATCGGTGGTTACAGTATCTACCAGATAGAACGTTATTGGAGTAAGTAAATTGTTCTTCTGATAGATCCTACTAACCACAGACTCCTCACAGGTGAGCAGGAGCAAAGCACGCCTGTAGGGTGATGTTTTCTTAAACATGCAAAGCAGTCACCACTTTCGGAAGAATAGAAGCTCAGATATTTGTGGGGTCGCCTCAGCCACAACTTTTTGTGGCATGCTTCATCATAGGCGGCCCCCCACACTGAAGTAGGACAGTGCCCCTTCAGTGGACTCAACCTGAAGGAAGTTCTTAGATATTATTTTAAACAGGACAATGCAAGGGTCTAGGTGTGGTTTGATAATATCCAAGGGTTTACCCAAAAGTATCCTTTTATTCACGGGTACCCTTGATATGATTAAAAAAATCATAGGAAGGCCTTGAGGTAGCAAAGGTATAAAACAGGACAAAGGCCTTCCTTCTTCGGCACCAGAAAATAGCGGAGGTAACAACCAAAGCTTACTTCTGATACCAGCACACTCTCTAGGGCTCCTTCGGCCAGAAGAGCCTGCACTTCCTGCTGCAAAACGGGAGAGATTGTCATCCATCAGCCTGTCTAAGGACCGTGGAAGGTTCAGCGGGGTGGCAAGAAATAGTAGGGTGAAACTCCACTTGACAATCTGTATGGCCCACTGGTCTGAAGTTATTGCCTGCCAACTTTGCAGAAAATGTCAGATCCTGCCTCGGTCAGGTTGGCTGTATGCATCGAAGGACCTACTAATGAGTTTTGGGGCTGTTGCAGTGGAAAGGGTGTAAGACTGTGCTGCAGTGTGCCCCTGTTGTCCACACGGTCTGTGGGTTCTGCGGCCTAGGCTACGAAAAGGCTGAGCGGTTCGCTGGGAAGGCTCAACTTGATGGCAATACTGGAAGCCCACTACCATAGCCACAGAGGGGGGAAACTGTTGGTGTGACTGATGTGGCAGAGAGGACCGGCCCAAGGAGCGTGCTGAGGCCCGACTATCCTTAAGGCACTCAAAGGCCTTATCACCAAAAAAATAAAAGCCATCGAAAGGCATGTCCATTAGTATGGAGTGGACGTTGCTGGAGAAGTACATGGTCTTCATCCAGGCGTGTATCATGAGAGCAACACCGGTGCTAATTGCCCTGCCTAGGCAATCTAAGATGTCTAAGCCACAGAGGATAGAAAATGTTGCTGCACCACAGCCATCCTGAATAGCCTTTGTAAGGACAGGCCACAAATCGTGAGGGACGCCTGGCAAGACTTGTGCAATGGAGTCCCTGAGGGCATGAGTATAACACCATAAAAAGAAGCTGGTATTAACAGAACCTAGTGCCAAACTGGTTAATGAAAACATGCGCTTCCCAAAGGTTTCAATGCGCTTTAATTCCTTGGCCGGAGATATGGTAGGGAATACATTAGAGTTGACCCTGCTCGTTGAGGCATGCATGACTTGGCGCTCTGGTGATGGAAGCGGAGTCGAGAAGTCCGGCTTGATGATGACGCCATGCTAGCTGCCTGTTCACTCGATGCCCAGAACAGGGTTTCGCTCCAGCCCCAAGAAGGGAATCTGTGAGGGCTTTGTTAAAGGGAAGCAGGGGCTCAGTATTTGTTTGTCCAGGCTGAAGTATCTCTGTGGGGACATTAGTCTTCATCTCCATAGTAAGTAACTAGAGGTCGAGAATCTCAGCCACCTCTCGCATGACCATGGTGAAGGAGGCATCTTCTTCTTCAAAACTAAGTCGGTGCTTGGGGAGGTGTCCAGACCATTGGTATTCTGCAGGTCCTCATACTTATTGTTATCCATATATAGTTGGGCAAATTCATCCCCAGCATCATATGCATTGAAGTCAGAGGCCATTCCAAATAAAGAATGAAAAGTCTGGGCAGGCCGTTTCTTGAGCCGGGGCAAAGTATCCAAATCTAACGGGTTGCCCAAAGGCTACTGCCGAAGGGGGTCAGGGAGTAGCCTCTGTCGAAGCAGCTCAGACGCTGGGGCTAGGTTGAGATTCGTCATCAATGCTCCCTAGTCTGGCATGGGCCGTGGAGCCTGAATCGGAGGCGGGGCCCACAGCGAGTCCGAAGGGCCCCGCTGGTACCAAAGGCGAACCCGTCAACAGAATCCCAGGTGGAGGCCCTCATGGTTCCCCGGTGCCTGGAGGTGCACCAGAGGGAGCGGAGCTGATAAAGTGCCCAAGAGCCTTAGCATAGCTTTGCGGAATTCTAGGATTTGCTGCAGCCTCACTGATGGCTCTGGAAATTTGCCTTGGGACAAGGGTCGGAACCGGCTCCAACGGGGAATGGCTTTGGGAGCAAGACTGGGAGGCACTTTTATACCCTGGCGCCTTCTCTAGAGTTCAAGAGTGGCAGGAAGGGAACAAGTCCTGGTTGGACTTATGTTTTTATTTCGACTTACCTTTAAGACTTTGACAGTGACAATGATCGGCCATGAGAAAACATTCGAGAGCAAGAACAGAACCTTCCCTTCAACTTTAACCGGTCACAGCGAGGAGCCTTTCGGTGTTTGGTGGTGTAGAGCTTCACCTCATGGTACCGAATGGCCTTGCAATTTATCAAGGCGTAGTCGCTGCAGGACTTGGAGTCGTGTTCCGACCCCATGCACTACAAGCAAACCTGATGGGGGTCTGTCACAGACATCTGCTTGTGACAGTCCCTAAAAGGTTAAATCCTGTATTCTTGGGAGGTAACATTTTCCCTTGCACACTGGATTTTATAAGGAATTTTGATTTAAAAAAAGTCTTATAAAGAGTCGAGGGCTAGCTCTGGATCCCCGTCTGGTGGTGCAGTTCTGCATATTACTTCTTGAGTGGGACAACGTCAGTTTGAGCCGCATGACACCACCTACTGGAGCACAGGGGCACTGTTTGAAAAGTTTCCATATCCAGATGGACGCCTTGGAATATTCAAAAGGTGAGGAATGTGCGGTTAGAAGTATCTATCAGAAACTGCACACACAACCCACTGCTCTCATATTAAATTCCCATTTCACTTTGTTACCAATTCTGGCATGTGTTCTATATACTAACTCCTTAGGTGCTGATGGTAGCACTGAGCCCTTTTTGGATATCTGTGGCAGTTAGAGTATAGTACTGATAGAGTTTTTTAACACAAAAGATATTCAGACCAGATTTCTGTTCTTTTCCCCCCACAAATTGACCATTGCAAAGGAACCAATGGTTTGAGATCTGAGAAAGTAGGGAAAATGTGGCCACGTTTTGTTTTTAGGTCTCGTCTAGCGACGCAGCGCATGCGCTGCTCGCCTTGGCGAGATCTATTGTTGTCGGTTTGGTGGGCGAAGGGGGACAGGACATGTGCACGCGTACGTCTAACAGCTTAGCTGAAGACACAGCAGATGTGCGCGTACAGGTGACAGGAGATGTGCACGCGTACGGCTCTGTGGTTGCTCCCTCTCTCCTTCCATGTCTGTGCGCACGCAGGACAAAACATATGCACGCGCTCTGCTTCCGTTATTAAGGACAAAACATATGCACGCGCTCTGCTTTCGTTGTGAAGGACAAAACATATGCACGCGCTCTGCTTTCGTTGTTAAGGACAAAACATATGCACGCGCTCTGCTTTCGTTGTTAAGGACAAAACATATGCACGCGCTCTTTCAGTAGCTTGTTTATACTTTCACTGTCACTTTTAATGACGGAGTGCCTGTTTGCAGGTCCACCGCGGCCCTAAATAAAAGCCTCGCAAATAACAGCCCGCGCGCCGCCGCCGCGCGCCCTGTCCACTGTCCCCAGCGCGCGATGGCAGCCTTCAGATTAGCAACGCTCCCCTTGACGCGGGCGAGGCATAACATCCTCCAGTTTGAGACACATTAGTCCTTTTCAGGGAGCGGTCAAAATGCATGCTCCCCCCCTCCGAAGCCCCTCGCTCAGCTGACCAAATGGCCCGGACAACGCGCTTAAAAGCCTCGCTTGTTCCTCGTGTTCAGCTTGACTCTTCGGGACGTCCATATTGATGAGGTGTTTCCCTGCGCGGGCAGGCCATTAAACCCCGCGGAGGTGTCAGGACGGCTCACTGTCACGCGTCCCTCTCGTCCCCCTTGTTTTTAGTGGCGTACAACACTGCAGCCTGACGACATCGGGGCCTGGTACATAAGTGGTATTACACAAGTCAGCCTCCACCTTGGAAAAATGAAAAGCGGACTCGAGCCCTTTGGGAGTTCAACTTAAGTACTGAAAGTTACCGAGAGTGCACTAACTCACCATGCTACTGCGCCACAAATATGTGAACGTTTAGTCTGTAGGTCACCCAAATACGTCAGCAGTATATGCATTAACTCACTAAGCGATACCTCACGTATTTTAACATTTAACCTGCAGGTTATATTCTGATGTTTCCAATATGCTCTTTAACTCACTAACATATGTCACCAGTATGTTGACACGGTGTGGCTTAACGGCTTGGGCGGCCGACTTTGAAGCTGGGGAACCAGGTTCGGGTCCGGGAGGCTCAAGCATCCTGTGTTTTTGTGCAAATCACTTAATCTCCCCGTGCCTAGAAATCAATGTGTCCCTCTGTAATACACCTGGTGCAGCGCTCTCATACCTCTGGGTCGAGCTCGCAATATAAAACTACCAAAAAACAAACCATATAACCTTTAGGTTATACACTTATCGCTCCAGCAGGTGCACTAACCCACGGCGCAGATTTGTAGCGCGGCGCACAGGCATTCCGAGGGCGCCTGTTCCCAGCACTTCCCCCCTCCTCTCCCATTTGTTTGGGCTTTGCGTACCTAAGACTCCTCAAGACTACAAACTCCCGACGCCGTCACATAAGGGGTCTGTTTAGTCTCTAAAATGGGTGCTGTCTGGATGTCCCAGTTACTGAGAGGACATTTTAGAGCCACGGGTCACACGGCAGCTATAAACGCAATGATTTACGCCACGCCACAGGGAAGACAAACGGGTTATTTGACTTGAGGGGGGGGAAGGAAAACAGCACAGAAGATGTGTAATGCATATTTCATGGCGGCGTCTTGATGTCTCTACGACCAATTGTTTGTATATGTAGATTTCATGTACTATTCATTTTCGCTTTACTTACCTCTACCCTCCCTCTCTTCAAGTAGGCGAATGAGGGAACACCTCTTTTCTACACTCGCCTTCATAAAATGGGACCGTCAGTGAGTAAGAACGAACATGTCAGCTTTTGGGCCGGTCGTCTCCAAATGGGGGCAGTTGGGAGGGGTGCCGTATTTGATGGAAAACTGTCAAATCCGTCCCAGTGATCTTTAGTTTGCCTCTTATAATTCAGTGCGTCAGACAGTCGCCATTTTAATTGAAGCGATGGGCGTTTTTGTGTTTCCATAAAAATGCTTGTTTTCCACGTGTCAACACTGCGAGCAGCCCGCAGGGTCCATAGTCCCGGAGCTGGCCACTAACCCACATCTCTCTCTCTCTCTCTCTCTATTCCTGGCACTCTCTCCATTGCTTTTTGCTGCACTCCCCAGCACTTGGCACTCTGTCCATCTCTCCCGTCTCCTCTACATCCGTCCTCCCTGCCCTGTCCCCTCAATCCCAGTGTCTTTGTTCCCTTTGGAGTTCTATTGCCTCGGTGCTATTTCCCCCCCCCCTCTCTTTCTTCCTCTCTGTCCCCCACATACCCTCCCTCCCCCTTGCTCTCTCTTCTTCCTTCATCTCTCCCTACTTCTCGGTCTCTTTCCCCACTGGATCTCTCTCTTACTTCTCTCCCTCTCCCCCCTCTTTCTTCACTCTCACTTCCCACCGTATCTGTCTCCCCGCCCCCCACCAAATCTTCCTGTGTCTCCTCTCTCTCTTCTTCCTCCTCCTCATCCTGGGGCTGTAATAGGGAGCCCCGAGGCCCTCTCTGAAAATGCGAGCTGGAGGTGACGTTAAGTGTGAAAGCACCAAGGTGTGAACCGAGAGAAGAGGCGGGGGCGGGGTGGGCGGCAGGTAGAGGGTCAAAGGGTGCACTGGCTCTCAGAGAGGTGAGAAGGGGCGGGCAGCAGTCTGAGCACAAAAACAACACCAGAGCAACAGGCAGACGCTCCGCGGGAGCCTGGTGTAAACTGAAGAAACGTACACTTCTTAGCACTACAAAGCAGCCGAAGTGCGCCTTTCACTAGAGCCAACAAGCGGCTGCCATTGCCGGCTTAACAGACGGGGATTAAAGAAATAATTCATTGTCACTTTAATTTGTTTGCTAGATGTGAAGGTTTTCCTTCCTCTTCTGTTTGTCCCGACTCTGGAGCATGTGTGCATTGCTATGTCCTTACAATGCTCACTTTTTCATGTGTTCTTTTTCCCCATTCTCTTTGTGTTGCCTTCTCGCTCGTGTGCTTTCTCACTACCGGCTCTACTTTCCTCTCTTTAGCACCATTCATCCCCACGCCCGGTGTTTCTTCCACCCCTCGTCCCCATGTTGTTTCGCCCACCCAGCCCCTTGTAACTTCCCTGCCACCCTCTTTAAAGATAAAAGAGCGCTTTCAAGCTTTTTTCCCCAACTCCGATTGGTAACTAAAAGAACAAGCATTTGCAATGCAATAGATCTCGCATTTACGTGAGTTTGAGCTATTGACATTGCAAATAACAATGCCTTTTATATTTGTTTTCATTTTAAAAACATAAATAAAAGGCATTGTCATTTACAATGCCAATAGCTTTAACTTGTGTAACTGCGAGACCTATTGCATTGCAAATGCTTGTTTTTAATTGGGAAAATGTGCTGTGCAAGCAAGTGGGTGTTATTTGTTTTCTAAAAATGGCACCAACAGGGTTTGCTATGCTAAGATTGTCCTCTTCCAAGGATTCAGAAAGAGAAAGTAGAAAAAGAAAATGTTTTTATCATAGTTTTTTGCAATTTTCAAAGTGTTGGTCAATATTTTGAATGTTTGAGATTTTTAACTCCTTGCTGTTTAAAGGAGAAAAGGGTGTGAAAACAATGCGTGAAACCTGAATGCTATACATTTCTTAAACTTAGACAATATCCGGAATTCAGTAACAGGTCATTTGTGTAGATCGCAAAAAGTTTCCCCAACAAAACTAATTATTGAAATAAAAAACACAGTAAATTTAAATAGGAAAAATATGGGATGTAATGCATTAATCTGTTCGTTTTTACAGTCAAGGCTGATCAACAACAGTAAATGTCTGTTACATTCACCAGACTCTTCGGGTCGCAGAGATATATAGTGTTTCTCATTTGTACAAAAGCACAAGATAGCCAAAGCCATCAACTGAGCTGCGGCTTACGATTGTTAATTGTGTTTCGACCATACATCAACTAGCTCAAAGAAAATATAATTTAAAAAATGGGTATGAAGGAAAAAGAAAGCTATGTATTTCTGAAATGTGCCCAAGAATATGAGTCTAGGAATAGGAGTTATTTGTAACACACTAACAATTTTGGATTTCCCATAACATCAGGTGATTCTGACTGTTTTTTTTAAATGTGTTTTTTGTGCACATCAACTTATAAAAGGATACCAAAATTATAAAGAAATTCGATTTATAATAAAAAATGTTTTACCATTCAGCATGAGTTGCCTGCACTTCTCATAATAAAAACAGTAGCTCATATGTGTGGGTGCACCTAGCGCACAGGAAAGTTAAAACTCAATAACTTGACCTTCTGAAGAGAAGAAATGTTTTGACAAGATACACAATTTTTTGATGGTGATAGTGGTTTGCTGCATTTGGGCGCGGGGTCTGCCTGCATCGATATAAAACCCAGACATTTCTGAGAACTAGAGACCAGGAAGAGGTTAGAGTGGCTTGGCTTGTGTGTATCCCACCATGTCTTCTTACCCCGAATGCCTTCCAAACATCATACTTTCAGAATTTCCTCACATTTCTGTGAGGGAACGTTCTGTGATCTATGTGGCATGACTAAAGTCCTACCACCCAGCATTCGCATGCTTCACCCATTAAAAAACTGTACATCATTTATGTGGGTTGACCTATTGCCAGCAAGAGCAAAGGCACAAAAACACCATAGAAATGTCAATAATTTTGCTTTAAATTACACTAAATCTTGGGATTTGTGTGACTGCAGTATTTGGACCTGGAGATCGGCTGGAACCCAGGGAAACCTATCAACCGCAGACATTTCTAAAAACTAGACACCCATGGGAGACCAGGGTGGTGTGGCTTGCGTTAGTCCCGCTACTGTTTCTTAGTCAGAATTCCCTGCAAATATCAAACTCATTGAAACCACAGAATTTCCCCACATTTCTGTGAGATAAAGTACTTGCATCTAATGGGTATGACGAAAGTCCTACCACTCAACGTTCACACACTTCTGCCAATAAAAGCCATACTCCATTTGTATGGGTGGGCCTATCACCCAGGACAACCCGGGCGCAAAATGTGTTATGGGAACATCAAGATTTTTGCTTTGAGCTACAATAATTCTTAGGGTGTGGGTAGCTGCAGTTTTTGTGCCCCAGATCAGCTAATACCAAGGAAAACTTACCAACCACAGACATTTCTGAAAACAAGACAGTGATGTGGGTGGCTTACTTTTTTACCCAGTATTCCCTGCAAACATCATACTTTGGTAAAATCACATCACCACACTTTCAGTGATGGAATTTGGAGGTAACAACAAAAGTCCCCACCCAGGATTCCCACACTTGGCATGATAAAAACAGAACCACACTTGTATATGTAGGCCTATCGCCGGGCACAGGAAAGGCCCAAAAACACGATGTTGAAATATAGATGATTTTTCTCTAACATACCCACATTCCAGGAATGTGGGTATCTGCTGTACTTGGGCTTGGGTCGGCCAGCACAAAGGGAAACCTAGAAACTTTAAAAATGTCTGAAATCTAAACACTTGGGGTTATCAAGGGTGGTGTGGAGAACCCACCGCTTTTTCTTACAAAGAATATTCTGCAATGTATTGGCGAAAAAAACTAAATTTCCTGTAAAAGTAAATGCCCATGTGACAGAAAACTGAGGAACTTCCAGACAATAGCAAACGCTCTCCATCCTGCATTGCCCGAGTTCTCACCAAAAAATGTACCCCACATTTGCAGGTGGACCTATCGTACTCAACAGGAACAGGCGAAAATTGGGACTGTGTGAAGTCAATGCGGTCTTCACATGGTTACAGTTTTGGTCCATTCCGACCATGTGCGCTAGGCCCACACACACACACACTTGTGGGGTGCCGGTTTTCTAGGAAGATGTGTAGGATTGCAGGAGGGTAAGATGTTAGCCAGTGGATGGAAGTTCCTGAGATTTCTTTCACATATTTGTGGGGAAGAACAACTCACTTACCTTTGATGATGCTACTTCTGGTGGATACTCTATCTAACCACAGATTCCTCACCTTTTGAATTTCACCAGGCACCAGACTGGATCCGGAACTTTTTTAATAGCAATTGTTCCTGCTCACCAGCAGGTGGCACTAGAGAGGGAACTAACAACAAAACATCCAACAGTTTGGCCTACATGGGGTCAACCTGATGGTCTCCGCACCAGGTCACAAACTTCGCCCAAGAACCAGAATAAATATATTTGGTAGAGTGGCACCTAAATGCTAGAATCCAATCCACTACTTCAGAAAGCAATTAAAATTTGTTTAGTTAATGCTGCTCAATCTCCACAAGCGTCAGGGTGTAGGTTGTGGAGATTCTAATGCAGGGCCACGCCCTGTTGCTGAGGCAGGAAGGCATCTTGAAGAGGTAGCCAGTTTGGAGGGCAAACGTTTAGGCTCGGAAGATCTGGGTACCAAACTCTCCGTGTCCAAATAGGAGATATCAGGATGATCTGAGCCCATTTTTCCTGATCTTCTTCAGAACTCGAGGCAGGACAGACAGTAATGGAAGGAATACAGGAGATCTGTGTCCCATTGCAAGCAGGCTGCATCTTCCCAGGAACCTATTGGCAGCAACTCCAGTGTGTAATAATCATGACACTGTGCGTTTTGGGTAGTGCTGAAACGTTCCAACCAAGGTACCCTTGACTGGGCAAAGATGCCTTGAACCACCTCCAGATGAAGGCACCATTTGTGGTCCACTAATTGACGTCAGCTGTGCTTGTCTATCCTGCCGCTCAGCAAGCCCACCAAATGTTTGGCTGTTAAAGAGATCCCTGGAAGGTCCAGCCACTTTTAGAGATGCAGTGCCTTCTGGTACAGTATTACCCTATGCCGCCCTCCTTGCTGCAGTACTACATGGCGGTTGTGTTGCCTGTTAAGAGTTGAACGGCTTCCCCTTGGTGGACTGGAGGAAGGTCTTTAGAGATAACTAAATGACGCAAACTCCAGAAGGTTGATGTGGAGCTTCTGCTCCGATGTAGACCAAAGTCCCCTGATCTTATATTTTGCCAGATAACCGCCCCAAACCAAAGAAGATGCATGCTGCCATCTCCCATGGAAAGTGAGAGGAAATTGGATGTTTTTAGGCATAGTTTTCATATATGCAGGTCTTTCTGGATACAACAATGTACTGAGATCCACAGTCTGGCATATGTTACTGTGGCTATACATGATGCCATGATGCCTAGGAGACGCATTACTGTTTTTTTTACTGGTATTTGTCGATGAGGCTGAAACTGTGGGATAAGGTTTTGAAAGGACTGAATACTTGCTAAATTTGGGTAAGCTATTCCTGTTTAAGAATTGAGGATGGTCCGAGATAAGATTATATTTGAATAGGTTGCAGATGGGACTTGAGTGCTTTGACTGTGAAACCTAAATGATTAAGTAGGATTATAGTAGTTTGAGTGTGTTTAAAACAGTTTTGATAGTTTGAACTTTTGATGAACCAATCATCCTGGTGAGGGAAATTGTGTACGTTTTCTCTGCGTAGATGAGCTGCTACTACTGCTAGACATTTGGTGAACACCCTGGGTTCTGTAGTGACCCCGAATGGAAGTAGTTGGAATTGAAAGGGCTTTCCATTTAATACAAATCTGAGGTACTGTTGATGTGCTGTGTGAATTGGGATGTGAAAGTAAGCATCATTTAGGTCCAATGTGGACAAGAAGTCTCTTTGTTGTAGCAGTGGAATGACATCTTGTACAGTGACCATATGGAAGTGCTCCAAGAGTATGTATCCGTTTAGGAGCCCGAGGTCTGGAATAGATCTGAGGGACCCGTCCTTTTTGGGAATGAGAAAGTAAATTAAGTAAACACCTGTGCCCTGTTGGTGTAGTGGTACAGGTTCTATTGCTCAATTTTGAAGAGCTTTCACTTCCTGTATGAGCAGCTGTTGATGGTCTGTTGACAGCCTGTGTGTGCAGGTGGAATATTTGGAGATGTGGAAGTGAGCTCCACGCAATAACCATGTTAGATAATATCCAACACCCACTGGTCGAAGGGGATAGTCTGTCATGTGGGAAAAAACTGTTGAAGCCTTCCCCCCCGACCGGTGTAATATAATCAGGGGGGATGGCACTTCAAGGTTTTGTGGTGGTAGCTGCTGGTTTATTGAAACCGCCTCTACCTCTGCCCCTGGAATTGTTTCCTCTGTAGGATCCTCTATAATATCCCCTGGGGGATATATTTTGCGACTGGGGATGCTGATATGTAGAGGAGGTGTCTGCATCTGCAGATGTACTTTTTGCTGCTCCATGATATGGGGAGAGACGAGAATTCCCTCTTTGAGTAGATGTTTCTAACATCACCCCATGGCCTTAGCTGTTTCATTGTCTTGTTTGATTTTTTTCAAGTAAGGTGTCTACTTGAGGGCCAAAGAGATTCTCTACCTCTAAAGGAATTGCCAGAACATTTTGTTGCACTTCTGGTTTGAAGCCTGAAACCTTGAGCCAGGTATGTCTTCTTATGAGGACACCTGTGTTAATACCTCTTGCAGCTGTATCAGCTGCATCCAGTGCACAGTGGATGGAGGTGTTAGAAATTAGTTTACCCTCTGAAGCAATTTCAAGTGCCTTTTTCTTATATTCTTCCGGGAGATGTTGGAGGAGCCCCTCCATTTCATCCCAATGTGCACTGTCATAACGGGAAAGGAGACCAAAGGAGTTGGCTATTATCCATTGGTTGGCTGTTTGTGCTGCCACTCTTTTACCCGCAGCATCTATTTTTCTTGCGTCTTTGTCTGGTGGGGGTGCCTCGCCAGATGTTTGTGAGTTTGTCCTCTTTCTTGCTGTAGCAACTACTAGGGAATCTGGTGGTAGTTGACACTTTATATATGTTGGATCTGTAGGGGATGGCATATACTTTTTATCCACTCGTGGTGTAATGACCCCTGCTTTTACTACGTCTTTAAAAATGTCTGTGGTATGTCTTAGCATACCTTTAAACATGGGCAGATATTGTGCCAAACACTGAGTGGATGAAAGTGTTCCATATAAAAAATCCTCCTCCAATGGTTCTGTGTGGAGCTGAAACTTATGATAACTAGCTGCTCTACCCATGATGCCATGGTATGTTGTAATATCATCTGGAGGGGAAGGTTTAGCCTAATATAAATCCTGGTCCGTGTCTGCAGGCAGGCTGTGTCGTATGTGTCCCGGAGATAGTCTTGAGGGGGAAGAGAGTATTGGTTCCAGTCATCTTCATGGTTCCCATGTTCCTCAAAGGAATTAATAGAACCCTCTGGGGAGTAGTGTGAGTCTGCAGGAGGTGAATGTGGTGGAGAGTGTGCCCTTGGCGTCACTGCTGGTGGTGGTGGGCTAATGGGTGGTGGATTGGTGGCCTTATCCACCCTTTTCCTGTGCTTTGGTGGGCATGGGCTGTCCAATGCTTCCTCAAAAGTCAACAGTCTCTTTGCTGGCTTTTCTTTGCTTTGTGGCGGCACAGTCATAATTCTACCTACCAGTGTCTGGGTGAATTAGCAGTTGTTTTTGTCTGGTATCGAGATGTTCTTGTAGCCTTTCAAGTACCAGTTCAACAGTTTCGGAGCTGGTCTTTTGTTTGACTGAAGTATGTGACTTCAGTTCCGAAGCAGTTTTCGATACCGATTTTCTCGGTGAAGGAAGTACTTGATTTTGGTGCCAAGGCACACCTAGGTTTTGGTGCCGGGGCTTTCGATTCAGAGTCTTGACTTGGGCCAATGACTAGTGCATGGCCTTATGCTGACACTTGGGTGCCGAGCCAGGGCTAGGCGTTTCTGGTACAGCTGTTCAGTGCCGACCATGGCCTGAAGGCAGTGGTGGCCCGTGCGAAGGCTTCAGTCGGTCTAAGCCAGACAGCTGACCCTTAGGGATAGTTTGTTGAGACTATGGTCCAGGTGGATGGGGCACATTACTCACAGTTTGACCCGATGGAATGACCTCGATTTCGAGTTCAGATCCTAAACTGTAAGCATAGGAGAAGGATCCCTCATCCACTGCTGAGGCCTGAGCTTGTGCCTCGTGTTGGTATTCTTCAGATTACAAAATGTCGTGAGTGTTGTCCACTCTTCATCTGGACATTTTGAGTCAGCTTGCTTGCCGACTTGCAGCGTCTTTTTCGATTGGAAGCACTTACACGCCTCCCAGATGGATTCCTGATGATCTGGCGAGAAGCACAAGTTATACACCAGGTGTTGGTCGGTGTGTGGAAACCTGGCGTGGCAGCGTGAGCAAAAACGAAAAGGTGTCTGTTTCATCACCAGTTGGGCATAACGTGAATGGAATTTGGAAAAGAAGAATCTGCCCCGAAGGGCGAAGATCCTCCGGGCCTTTGTTGGCTGGAACGCGTCGTCGTTGATAGGCGACCGAAGTATACTATAAGTAACCGCGACTGATAATGCCGACGTTAGAGGCCTAAATGCTAGTTTTTCGACGATCCCAAGAGGGAGCAGAGGAGTACACAACAGACCCCGACGGCGGAAAAAAACAATCTCACAATAGAGTTAAGGACCATGCGCATTGCAAGCAAAAGGAGGAGTCTCTACACCTCACGATTCGAAATACTTCTTCGAAGAAAAACAACTTGCACACTTTCGAGCCCAACACTAGATGGAGGACTTATGCTAAGCATGTGTAACTACAGCCGCACATCCCATCAAACAAGTATTTACACTAGGTTTGAAACATTTAGTGCTTAAAGTCAATGTGAGATAAAGGATACTGACACCAGATATGGTGGGCAAGACGCAGCTTGTGATACATAGTTCAGGAGAAGTACAATGAAGATATGAATATTATGAACTACTGGGGGAATTTATTGTCTGAAGATGTGGGCCTTGATAAAGATGCTAAACTGTTGGAAGATTGTAAAGAGGCTTAGGGAGACATTTATAAGTGGGCACAGCAGGTTCAGCCCAAACTACCAAGCCAGGTCCTCCCTGGACTGGAAAACAAGCATCCTGGGACTGGCTTCGGGGTATCACCTCTCATCAGCCAGGCTAGCTTGAATCCAGTGGCATAGCGAGAACAGGACCCACGTCTGGGCATATCCTTCCCACTAAGAGCAACTTAAAGCACACAAAAAGATAAAGGATGGAATGCTGAATACTGTCAAGCATTCACCCCAAGTTACAGATATGGGTTAAATCCATTGTTCTTTTGCTCGCCACACCACACCAGTTTAGACCCAGACATATGCGAATCAGTCTTGACCCTGCTCCTCATGGGAACAGTCCAGCCCGAACTGCCAGGCCAGGTCCTCCTGAGATTAGGCAGCTGACTGTGTGGATGATGGTCTTAAGTGGGCTCTGGATGGATTTGGCAAGACCAGCGCAGAGAGTCGTTATAAAGGATGGCAAGTACAGTTTATCTTCAGACACAGGGTAATACCAGGAGAAAATGGCGCCAACATAAAAATCCAGTAACTCTAGTAAGAGATTGGAGGAAGGTGTCTAGGTACATCTCACAGTGTCAGGTTTGACTCTAAGGAAAAATTCAGATTTTGGGGGGCGGAGAGAGGGGCGGTAGGTTAATTCAAATATACAGTGGATATGCAGTGGAGATTTGTGTTGTGCTGGATGACGTCGATGGACAATATTTTAGAGTACAAAAGCATGTCCTGGCATACTGATGCAGGACTAGTCCCCGATTTGCACAACTCATAGGAATTTCATAAGATAAAATCAATTAGGAAGAGAAAAGAGCCTTGGTAGATGGCAGGAGTCATCTGTCAATGTTAAAAACAGTAGTGAATGCTTCACTTACTTACTTATGCGCACTACCCCTCCTCGTGTATAGGCCATAAACCAGGACTCTCCAGCCATCTCTGTCCTGGGCTTTTCTTTCAATCTGACCCCAGGTGTAACCCATTTCCTTGAAGTCAGCCACTAGGCCTTGGCGCCAGGTGTTTCTTGGCCTTCCTCTTTTCCTCTTCCCTGAGGATTCCAGGTCAGGGCTTGTCTTGTGGTGTTTGATGTGGGCTTGCAAACTGTGTGACCCATCCAGCCCTAGTCTTTTCATGATTTCTTCCTAAGCGGGGAGTTGGGAAGTCTGCTGCTATAGATCGTTGTTGCTGACATTGTGTGGCCAGCGGATTTTTCTCTGATAGGTGTTTCATGAAGGTCTGGACTTTGTTGGTGGTGGTCACTGTTGTCCTCAAAGTTTCTGCTCTATACAGAAGGACTGATTTTACGTTGGTGTTAAAAAGCCTGATCTTGGTTTGCATCCTTAGATCCTTGGAGCGCCATATCTTCTTTAGCTGAATGAAGCCAGCCCTTGATTTGCCGATTCTTGCCTCAACGTTGGTGTCTGTGCCGCCCTGCTTGTCTACGACACTGCCCAGGTCGGTAAAGACATCAACCTCTTTAAGTAAGTAGCCTGCAACAGTGACTGCAATTGTGCTGGCGGTGTTAGTCTTCAGGGTTTTTCCCTGTGGCTGTTGAGGCCAAGTTGTGCTGATGTGGCTGCCACACTGTCGGTCTTCTCTTGCATCTACAGATGGGTAAAGGAGAGTAGGGCCAGATCGAGTGCAAAGTTCAGGTCAACTAGCTGCATCCAATGTGTCCACTGGATCCCATTTCTTCTCCTTGCTGTGGATGTCTTCATGATTTAGTCTATGGCCAGCAGGAGGAGAAATGGTGAGATGAGTGTAGGAAGCTGGCTCTGTATATACTATACCAAAGTGAGGTATAGTGGAACCCCAAAGGTAGGCAGAGGTAAAGTTAGATAGCACCTCACTCTCTATTTGTGGTAGTGTGGTCGAGCAGTAAGGCAGTATCAGAGGACAGTGTTAAGCATTTGTTGTACACAGTCAGTCAGCAAATGAATTCACACACTCAAAGACTGAACTTCAGACCAATTGGTTTTGTATAAAAATATTCTTTTAGTTATTTTATTTCCTAGAACCAAGCAAGCCTGGCACAGGTAAGCAATAAATACTTTACAGTAGTAATGCAGTTTGTCAACAGTTTGAATTGTAATTGTATATGCACTTTGTTTTGACTTACAGAATGGTTGCAGAGAAATGCAATACTTTGTAAATACAGTACATGGACTTGAATGGGCTTTTCAGTAAAAGACCAGGTAAGTTACTTTTTAGATTACTTTTCTTACTCAGAGTAGTATACCTGGATACTACTCTGGGACATTTCCTGTAAACAGGTAAGTAAAATCGTTTTGGTTAAATAGTACAATTTTAAAGAATTTCTTTAGGTTTTCAAATTCCACACTTAGAAACTTTTCCAAGCAAAACAGTCAATGTTATCCTATGGAGGAAAATAGTGTTATCGGTTTTGAGGTAAGTATTTGGTAGTGGGAGTTGAGGTTCAGGGGGTAGACTCAGGGGTCCCCCAGGGTGAAGGATGCACTCTTGTTACACCCTCAGCGGTACTAGGGCGGCCGGGTGCCGACGCCCAATGTTATCCAATGGGGGATAGGGGGCCTCCGGTTGGTGGCTGCTGATGAGCAGGCCACTTGGTTGTGGGAGCAAAGCTCCTGGACTTTAGCTCAGGGCAAATGGGGAAACAAAGTAGCACCAAAGGTGCACCCTTAGGGGCACTAGGGCGGCCGGGTGCAGGATGCTGTTTCGGCGTCGGGCGCCCTGTTGTTTGCAATGGGGAACCTCTGGTTTGCAAAGGCACTGCAGGCTTGGGGACGAAGGTCTTCTGGGTGCGACCACCACTTCGAGAGGTAAGTTGGGAAGTTGGGGGTTGGTTAGGCAACGTCGGTTTGGCCACCCAAGGCCGTGGAGCGTCGGGTGCAGGGGTGCCTTTTGGGGTCGGATCTTCTTACCAGCGCCTGGTCGTGGTTGGGGGGGGGGGGGGGGACCTTCCGGATTTAGGCTGCAGGCGTCGGCTGGAGGTTTGAGGCAGGTCAGGGGTCGCCGGATCTCGGAATAGGATCGCTGGGGGGACCTCCTCGTGGTGTTTGCCCACTCAAGCTCGGGCCGTGGACGGAGGGTGCAGAGTGGGGCGGATCTGCGGTGTCCGGCCGGAACCAGAGGTTGCAGATGAACAGGGAGACACAGTCTTTGAGGTGGAAGGCAGGCAGGTTCCCCGGGGTTTTCGAGGTTGCTGGCTGCAGGACACACCAGGATTTTGCAGGAGCAGGTTCGAGGTGGAGATAGGCCGGTAGGGCTGGGGCCAAGTCAGTGGGCATCTTCCTCCTGTTAGCTTCTGCCCGGCTGTTCGGTCCTTCTTCTTCTTCTCTTGTAGTTTCTTCTGGTCTGGGGAAGCAAGGTTCAGGGTTGCCCCTAAATACTAGATTTAGGGGCGTTACAGGTAGGTAAAAAGGTTGGGACCAATGGGTCCCTTCCCTGGGGTGGGTACACCCCCTATTATGCCACCCTCCAGTGGGAGGGGGGCATAAGCCTTTCCCTGGTTGGCTGAGTCTCCCCATCTGCAAGATGGCGGGGACAGAGTTGTGCTTCACCTCGCCTCCCCCACCTGAGGGGTGGAGTTGGCGGAGGTGAGCACACCTTTCTTCCTCACTTGTTTTCCCGACGGTTCTCCCGCCCAAAGTGGGGGTCAGTACCAGTGGGGACCAGTTGCTGAAAGCAGCAAGTGGCCTGGGGAAGCTAACAAAGGCGGCAGGCCTTTGAAGCTTCCCTTTCGTGAACCCTGCCCATCCTGGGGGAGGAGGCTTGGCACCTCGTCCCAGGATGTGCATTGTTTCAGGCCCCAGAGAGCAGCAGGCTCTCGACCTAGGGGTCCAGAAACATGTCTGGCGGTGGCAGCTGAAAGCAGCCACTCAGCCTGGACACTAGTGGTAGGTTAGTTTTCAGGGGGCATCTCTAAGATGCCCTCTGTGTGCATTTTTCATTAAATCACACATTGGCATCAGTGTGGGTTTAATGTGCTGAGAAGTTTGATACCAAACTTCTCAGTTTTCAGTGTAGCCATTATGGTGCTGTGGAGTTCGTAATGACAAACTCCCAGCACCATATACTCTTAATGGCAGCACTGCACTTACAATGTCTAAGAATGGACTTAGACACTGTAGGGGTACAGGGCTCATGCACTTGTACCCTCACCACTGGTATAGTGCACCCAGCCATGGGGGTGACTGATCTAGGCCATGGCAGTGGGTTGTAGGCATGGCACACAGGGATGTGTGCCATGTCGACTCTTCACTTTGTTCTGCACCAAAACACGCAGCCTGCAAAGGCAGTGTGTGAGTGTAATGGTACAGGACCTCTAAGGGTGGCACAATAAGTGCTGCAGCCCTTAGAAGCCTTCTCTGGTCACAGTGCCCTGCGTACCTGTGGTACCATTTACCAGGGGCTGACCTGTGGCCAGAGATGCCAATTGGGTTTAGGCTTCAATGCAGTTTTAGGGAAAGAACATAGGCCCTGGGTACCTGATTAGCAGGCAGGAGCCCAGGGCACACTCAGTCAAAGCACATCAGCAATTCAGCAAAAAGTGGGGGCAACCATGCAGCAAGAGGGCACTTTCTCACAATGAGATATCCCTCCTTCCAGTCTAATGGCAACCTTCCCTCTTCCCAGATCCTTCAAAACATGAGGTAGAGCAAGTCTACTGATGTTTCAATGTCTGCCTTCAATTCCTCTGCAGGAATGTGTTCAGGTCCTGCTGCCTTCCCATTTCTCAGATGTTTGATGGCTTGCCATATTTCTTCTGTGGTTGGTCTGTTGCAGACGACTGGCAAGTCTTTGTCAGCTGGCTGTATGTCTGGTGCAGACTGCAGCATGGGCTGATTCAGCAGTTCTTCAAAGTGCTCCATTTAACTTCATTGCTGGCCTATATTACCCATTATTGTCTTCCCAGCTTTGTCTTTATGTGAGTGGTTCAAATGACAGAATTTCAATGAGAGAGGAAGAGATGATGTTGTCATCATGTGTAGTTACTTTGAACAAGTTCACAATGCTGAAGAGCGATCAATGGGTCAACGAGTTAATGGATGCCAGGTGCAGATGTTATAAATACGGATATGAAGCTTGATGAAATGGGTACCTTGAGGGCTACGTTGTGTCTTGTGGTCCTGACTTCGCCGATGAAGTCAGTAAGTGATATTCAGGCATTTTTTGTACTGATTAGAGGATGCCAGTTAGTACGGGTGCAAGTGGATTCATGCCTTGCTTGAATGCCTTGCAAAGAAGCTTTGCTCTCATTGTCCATCTCTTACTGTGTTAAAGTCAAAGCCTAATTCAGCTTTGATAATTTTGTATCTGTAAGATGCGTGCAGGTCTTTGATTTTCACCATAGTATTTTGTAGTCTGTGTGTGCCTCTGTTGCTGGCACTAGATATTGTGTGTACCAGGGTGTAGATTGTCTGGGGTTAGAGATGATGCAGGGGTACTCAGACATTTTCTGTGTTGCCCACGATGGAGTTAACAGTGCTTGTGTCTGCAGCAGAAGAAAGTGAAAGTGCAGTGGGTGCTAGTTGAGACCATTTTGAAGAATCTAGTGCCGATTTGGTTTGGCCTTTTTGTGTGGGTCTGTAATGTGTTATGTGGAAGAGGATGGCACTGCTGTCCATCCTACCTACTTAAGGCAAAATGCTCTAGGTATGTAACTGTAGGTACGAAGAGGATGACAAAGTTCAACGGTGGCTTTGTTGTGGATAGGTTTTGTTACCTGGGAGAAAGTTTATAGGGTGGCAAGAAGCTTGGTAATTTCATAAAATGGTTTTGGTGGTGGTGTTACCCTCCAGATTAAAGTCCCTGAGAAAGGTGAAAGAAATGATGGCAGTGGATCGGAACTTTATACTGCACCTGTAACTTCCAGATACCTAGTAGAAAGGGAAGAGGGAATGGCAGTAAGCAGAGGGTGGTTATCCTCGTGCAGAGAGAGGGGGAACAGATAGATGTCTACCTCGGTCTCGCTCACACCTCCTACTGGTGGAGTGTTCACAGAATGAGTGATTTCACAACTGTAAGGATAAACTGGTTGAAAGCACTAATATACAGGAGCAAGACAGGACTATGACAATATGGCAAATAATTTTAGCTCATCAAAAGGCTAGTAAGGCTAGCCTCTTCAATTAGAAGGTGTAGGAATTGGATACGTGAGTTGAATAATGAACATGACCATGACCATGCCACATGCACGTTAAGTACATACAGTTTTCTATTTGAAGGAGGACGGAATGCATTTTGCTATTCCACATGCTGAGGAGGGCAGCAAGGTTGAACACAATATTCTCTTTGAATCTTAGGGGTGACACAAGATACAACAAACTTAACAACCAAAGTTTAAGATTACGACAAACCACTCAACTTGAAGAAAGGAAGAGGAGTGAGCATTTCAATGAGTGCAGCATGCATGATATAAGGATAAATCATCCCACTTCTAGCAGGTAGCGAGAAATAAGGTACATTTCCTATTTATACACAGAGAATGAAGCATGTGTTTACAATATTGGTTTGGTAGAGCAAGTTGACATCCACTCCCCAAATGAGTAGATATCCCCTCTTACCTTCCATCCAAGCAGATCTGCCAGTGCCAAACAACCATCATCACAGTTCCCCAACCAGGCCACATCCCTGCAGCAAATCAAAACAAGAATTGATACATTGAGTGAGCGGAAGAAGAAAGTATTCATAAATTTAATATGTTCTAAGGTGAACAGCATGGACTCTAGCCTTGGGCTAGAGCCGAGTGCTGTCTGAAATTAAGGATGGGCAGTGGTGCCCCCTGGGCCTATGTATCAGTAATCTCGGACACAAGAATTCCGCAGAATATCCCATTATTGTGTTGCCGAATAAAAACGGTGAAAGTACCAGCGCCCTGACACTAGAATGTGTATGTTTGATTGGCTTATACTCAATTGGAATAAGCTAACTTACTTTTAAGTCCCTAGTATATGGTACCCAGGGCCTGTAAGTTAGAGGGTCACCCCAGAGACCGCAGCAGTGGTTGTGCAATCCTGGGTGTGACAAAGCTAAAATAAGGCTCCCAGTCTGCCACTGCAGACCAGAAGGGCATTATTAAGCTGCTAACTTGACTTTGTCATTTGAAGCATAGGCAAAGCCGAATCACCCTTTTTTAATATATGTAATTCACCCCTAAGGTAGGCTTAATGAGCCCCAAGGCAGGGTGCTATATATTAGACAGTGGAACATGTACTTTTACATGTTACAACAGTAAAAACCTACCACTGTTGTTTTTACTGTGGAAAAGGCTAGTAGCCCCAGTAGCGAGTACAGAGTTACAAGCTGACAAGTCAGCCTTGCTAACTTCTGACTAGGACTACAAAAGTTGATACTGTAAGGTTTAAAAAAAACTCATTGCATTAAACCCAACTTGATGCCCAAGTCAAAATTAATGTAATAGTTGCAGTGTGCAACTTTTACAAAGTTGCCAATTTGTTGCCCAAAATCTCCTGTGTCTGTTGTTTGCAGCACATGGGGTATTTCCCCGAGACAGTTTACTGCCCTCCTGGGGAGACGTGCAAATGACTACGAGGAAAGGACACAATATATGCCAGCATGGAGGAGAGGCAGGGTCGGATTGGTAAGGCGGGCAATGGCCGCGGGGCCGGTATCCGAGTTCCAGCTGTGGGCTGCTTTTTTAGCCAGCATGGGGCCCGATTTGGGCAGTGTCTGTGCTGTTCGGGTTCCGCCAACAGCCCAGTGGGTGCCTGAGTGGCTTTTCTGGAGGCAGATGGGCCTCTCTTACCTTCCTTTTACCTACGGAGGGGAGGTGTCACTCCTTTTCTCTCGCTGGTCCGCCCATTAGTGTATGCAGATTGAGCGTGGGTAGGGGGCCTGAGCTTAAGAGGCCTCGCTTGTATTCAGCTGTGGTTAACCAGTGTGAACTAATGCGTGCTTTTTTTTATATATATAAGTGAAGTTAAAAAAACATGCCTCTGTTAGAGACCCGCCCTCCCCTTCTTTTCATAATACTTCGCCCAAGCAGTGTTTTGAGGAAAGGCAATCCGCAAATGTGGGCCACATTTTTTTAACGTGCCCGGGCCGATTTTTTATCCCAATCCAACCCTGGGGAGAGGTGTTACCTCTTCCTGGTAGGAAGCCAGACGTGTGTTGGCCCAAATGGCGAGCTTCAAAAGAGAAGCCGCCTTCGAAGGGCAAATAGTAAATACTTAGGAGAGGGGCTGCTCTATTGTTAAGGCAGATAGGCCGGCATTTTGCACACCAGAGAGAGAGGAAACCAGTTGGCAAACCGGTTTTTCAGGGGCATGTAGTCCCCTTAGTAGCCACACCTCTGGATTGGGCTAGGGAGCTCTACAAGCTGAGAGAGAGGGGTTCTGCCATCTTGAGAGTTGGCTGAATAGAGACTTCTGGAATAGCTAGATGCTACCTACACTTCACAGGAAGTTGTCATCAAATGGGAGGGAACCTGGTAGCCCATTGGCTAGTGACCACAACCACCTGAGGCCATTTTCAGGGCATTAAAAAGGCACCCCTGGCATCCAGAACTCAGATCTCGTCGGACTGGGGAACAGGACTGAAGAAAGACTGCCTTGCTGCACACATAGGGCCCGTGAAGAGAGACTCTACCAATGTGGAGTGCCTCGGCTGAGCCTGCTGGCTAGTGAAGAAGGGACAGTGCTTGCTGTGTCCTGCTCATTTATTGGTAGACTGCTGAGCCCAGTCGGAGCAACAGACTCCAAGGGTAAGTTGGCGGACCTCCTGCTCGCAGTGCAGGGTCACAACAGCTGAAGAAGCCTGCTGGGAAAAGTTGGTAACCCAGATTCCTGAATCGATGCTCCTTGCCGCTGTGCAGCACAAAGAACCAAGACCTGATGCTCAAAAGTTGTTCCCCGCGTCTGGTGGACCCGGGAGAGTCGTCGGAGAGCAGCTATGTCAACCAGAAGGCAAGTTACCTCCATAAGAAGAAAACCACTGAAACGCTGTACGGTGCGACTGGTAGCCCAGTAGCAACTTAATTTCTGCCAAGCTCGAGAGGACTTTGAGGGACGTTGACCCCTGTTGCCAGGATTGTCTCACCAAGCCATTGGATCGAGGAGTAGCGCCAGGAAGACCCCCGTCGACTGCACTGCATCTTCAGCAACCTTGAATCGTTCAGCATCCTCTAGACTATGTACGAGGACCACTCCAAAGAAGTCAATAGCAAGGAGCCACTAATGCTTGAAATAAACTGAAGACTGCTTTTCCTGGAAAGGTAATTGGTTCTGTCGACCATACTGGTCCCCCTGACTTGTTCCCTGCCGGAGTTGGTCACCTAAAGTAACTCTAAGTGACCGCATTGACACTTACCAAGGTTTTTCTTGAAAACGTTTCTAAGTGTCAAATTAATTGAATTTGTCAATACCTGTTCATGGTTAAGTAAAAAGTGCTAGTTTACTAAATCTTGCACATTCTGTATCTCCAGAACACTCTGGTGGATCGTTTTCATTTTGGTGTCTAAAATTAAATAAAAATCGAATCTATTTTTATAAACTGGTACCTGATTTCCTTAGTGTCTCGTGTATTTCTTCATTAATTATTTTGGGGCTGTTTAAATGCTTTACACTTGGTCCTTTGTGTAAGCCTGACTGCTCAGAGCCACAACTACTCACAGTTGAGCTAAGGGTTTAACAAGCGAAACCTACTGGTCGTAAAGGAGTTGGTAAGTATGTTACACAGTGAGGTTGAACAAACACACCATATAATACACCCCATTTTCTCACATCAGGCTGAGAAATTGCTGCTTATTTATTTACCATGTGGATTGGAGTTTACAACTACTCTCACTTTGCTATCAGAGAAAGAAAAAGAAAAACTATTTGATGATCTTGAGGAGTGTGAAAGGAAAGGCTTTAGGGTGCCATTTGTGGTAGCACACAAAAAATGAAAATACCTGTAAAGGAACTGTACACATTCAGCAACTAGGAGCGCAAAAATGAAGCACATTTGTTTAGAATTCTGAAGTGAGATGGAAGCCAAGACTTAATCGAATCAAAACAAATCATGACACTATACTTGGTGACGCACAAATGGTAAAATATTCACTGAGACCCGATTTCACCACATTATTATTTGTGTGCAATATAGTTTTATCTGTAAAACTGTATGTCCGTGGAAATTTGGTGGCCATTTCAATGGAAAATGTGCTGCCTGTAAATGATAGTGTGCTATCACACAATACTTTACCTGAAAAAATCGCCTGGCTCATATCCATTAAAGCAGGTTAGGTCACAAAAGTTGGTTGTTCTAAAAAGTTTGGAAGAAGTGCTCTACAGAATGAGTGGCTGAACTAACGGCTACAACAAAAAACCTTTCAGAAAAAGTTGAAGTTACACTGGGCCGTAGGGCGTACTTGGTGAAACAACTTGCTATTTGATATGCGAGATTCTCAAAGTGGGTGGAGGGAACGCAACCAAACAGCTCCTGGAGAAGTTGACCAGTGAAATCATACCAACATTACAGCTCCACACTTGCTTCGTGATAAAGCAAGTGCATCATGTACTGAACAACCCAACCCATCCCCCCCACCCCATATGTCCCAGCCAGGCCACAGATTGCTAGAATGCTCAACTACAGGGATAGATCTGTAATCCCAAGGCCAGCACGACTCCAAAAGTCTGTCTGATTTCAATCAAATCATATTATGATCTTTCTGTACTGTACATGCCTGGTCCAACGGCTGAGGTAAAAGTTTGACAGAGTCAAGCAAAAATTGAGAGCAAATGCACTTACTATATATGATCCCATAATATGTAACACTGAGGGTTATTTTAAATCCAAACTCTACTTTTTTGTATTGCCTGAAGCAGCATGGGACTGAGTGGATGAAAGGAAGACCTTCAAACTTTGTCTGGAAGGGCTACAAGATCATGGGCAAAACCACTTCGCCAGAAGGAATTGCCCAAGTGAAGGACAGAGAAACACCAGGAAGCGGAACCCCTCAACTGCTAGCCCCAAGGAACCCTTGAGGCATTGGCCAGGAAGTCAGCCAACTAACAAGGAGCAGATGCACATGCAGCAGCTGATATCTGATAAAGACTTCGAAGCAGACAGCAATACAAGAACAGTGAACACAAATGAAGGAGGGAGAGTGAGACTTCTAGAATTGCCTCAAGAAAATAAATCACCACACTCAAATGGAGAAGGCTAAATGCTGATACAGGATACTCAGAAACAGGCACCATTGCTAAGGATGGTAAAACCGGTAGATGTATTTAAAGACATCACTAAAAGCATAGTCGCCCATTAACCGCTCCCAAGGTGCTTGTTATATAATAAGGGGTGTGTTGCTCAGAGCAATTCATCATGTGGGAAAGCTAATCAACAGATGCTTCAGGTTTGAAAGTTTAGGGGAAAGAATGAGGATAGGGGAACGGGGTTGTTGAATATTGAGTTAAGTTGTGAGTTCAGTGGTTCACCTTCAAGACATTGAGGCTTGTGCCCAGGAGAGCTCCAGTTCCCCAGGCTTTACTGACAGAGACATGCCACAGAGTCATTCTAATAGTGTGACAAAAGGTTATGGTGGTTTCATGGAATAACGGTTTACTAAACAAAATTAATTGAAGAGCTGTCTTGAAGGCGGTAAAGCAATATGGGACAGACATCCTCATGCTCCAGGAAAACTCACCTGATGAGTTCCATTGTGGGATTCGGGGTAGACATGGATATAGTTTGGTAATCCATGCATAATTTTCCAGGAACTCGAAATCATCTTGATAAACAATTGTCCTTCCAGACAGACAGGGTATGGCATGACCATGTAGATAGATACATTCATATCTGTTTACAGCCCCAAATCACTCATGAAAGAATTTCTGCACACTCGGGGTGAAGACCCTTTTGGAGGCAGCAGCATGGGAGGTGGAGGGAGTTTCAAAAGAATTATGAATAAAATTCTAGTCAGGAGTAGCACGCAGACAGCAGGCCAGGACGGACCCATCCACCTTGTGACTTTTGTGTTGTCTATGGGCTGAACAATGTTTGACATGAAAGCTGCCTGGCCTAGAGCACCTACACGTTCTTCCTGGTAGCACAAAAATCCTTTTCCTGTTTAGATCATTTCTTCCTTCCCAAAGCTGACACAGTCAACAGTGCCTTACCCAATACATCTACCCGCTGCGACACTCAAGGGATGATTAATGCACTAGAACTGGAGCAAAGGCTTAATGAATCCCTGCCACTTCTCATGCTAGAAGTTGAGAAGGCATCCAACAACTTAAACTGGGACCATCTCTTTTCAGTTCTTAGTCGCATGAAACTGGCCACAGGTAAGTCTCACGTGTTAGTCTGCTGTACAAGGGGCCAAAAAACCAAATGTGGGTAATGAGGCCCTCTCAAGCTCCTTCTTGATTGGTAGAGGCACCCTTCAGGGATGTCCACGCACACCACGCACACCACTACTTTTGACCTTAGAGCCACTTCCAGAAAGCATCAAGGGCGCTAGTGATATCTCAGGGTTTCAATGAGGATCTGGTCTTGAAGAATACATCTGACAATCTTCCGATTGATTGATTGTTTTATTTATAATGCACTCAATCACCTACAAAGACATCTTGGTGATGTGAAACAGTTAAAAAGGAAGAGGTAACAGCTATGGAAGAACAACTAGCAAAAAAGTGAGTGTTTCAAGCATTCCTAAAGGAAATGTGTAAGTGAATATTTTTCATAGAAAAGGGAGATTGTTCCAGAGTTGGGGGCTATATATATATATATGTATATGGTACACCATTAAAATCCTAAGAATTATAGATTGATAAGCTTGGTGGATAAGGAAAAACGTTTATACCAAATTCTTATTAAAGTGACTAAACTAATGGTCCGAGGTGAACAAGTTAATTCCAGTTAAACCAGGTGGTTTCAAGGAAGAGCATTTAATTGCTCCAAACTATGGTCAATAGCCAAGAAGTCACCAGGGGGTAGGGGAACCTCTTCTGTTGTTACGTCGACTTCCAGGTAGCATTTGACCTGGTAAAGAGAGATACACTTAGGAAAAATGTAAGTATGAACTGAGAATCCCACGTGGCCTTCTAACGATACTTACAGAATTACATAGACAAAATTGGGCGAGAGTTGAATTGAATGAAAAAGATACTCTCACAGAAAAAATATTGATAAGGAATGGATTACGGCATGGTTGTGTTATGGACTCCTCATTATTTGTGTTTTATTTAAGGAACTTACCATGTGACTACGGAAAAGCAAAAATAATGGTCTTTGCACATGAAAAGAAGATTTTTAACTGGACACTGGGTAATCTAAAGATGGAAGAAGTACAATCCTAATGATATCTAGGTATGCAATTTTCAGCATATCTAAACTAAAACTCCATTGTGACATGGGGAAGTCTGGTGCAGTGCCTACAATAAACGGACTGCCGAAATTTAGAAAGGACTTTGGGAGCCCAGATTTAGAACCTGTACTATCCGCCTACTGTGGTGCAAACTAAATTGTTATATGGGACACAAATTTAATTGATGAATAGGCTGCAGGCTCGAGGTGGGATAGAGGGTCAAATGAAAAGTTTGCTCAATATGCCCAAGTCTGCTATGGTACACACCATAAGGTTGGAGTCACCATTGAAATCCTGGTATTACATATCCATGTGAACAACTCTACAATTTTGGAATAAAATTCTGATTTATGGGGAAGATAAAATAGTGGCATTCTGTAGTTCAGATAAGTGAATTAAAATGGGTTGGGAGTCTAAGAGAGCAAGTCTCTCTATTGACTCTTCCTTTCTAATTTTGTCAGTAAAGTGCCCTAAGCCTTAAATATAGGTTAGAATTGAAGAGGCACTAAGAGAAAGAGATTTTAATTATTTATAAATGAAGCAAATCGATAGTCCTGATGTGGGACTCATACGAGTTACTCGTACATTTTGTTTCTACTAAACCCTGAAATAAGGCAAGCAATATTGAAATTCAGGATAGGGATAAACCTGTATTATGCAATACCAGAGACTGCAAGAAGGTTGAAAAGTAATGGGAGGATAAGTGATTGTGAAACTGCGATGAAATGCTCAACTTCCCATCCCTTATTAGGTTGTTAATTTTGTAGAGCGAAAGGAAGAATTTTTTAAAACCAATTTTAAAGAAATATGGAGTGTACAATAGAGGGGACTCAATGAAGTTTTTATTTTCAATTGAGTTTTTCAATGTCCCTTGTGATGTAGGTTGTCTTTTACATGCAGTGATGAATCGTGTCATTTATAGAAAAATCTTTTTTCGAGATAATTGTATAATTGATGTAGATCTGTGCTATTAATGTTTAAAGGACTATGGTCTTAATAACCCTTTATTTGAGCTTGAACTTGACTTTAGTCCTTTAAGAACTTGACTTTAGTCCTTTAAGTCTCAATCCACCACAGGAGTACACTTCTGAAGCCCGCCAGACCCTCAGGCGAGGCACTCAGACTCATAGGTTGTCAGGCAGAGGCAAGTCCAGGTCCAGTTGCCACTGGGCAGTTGCAGAAAAGGCCTTGTTGAATCCCTGTAGCTTGAACAGAAGGTCAGCCTTATAGACCTCTTCTTTGTCCTTGGTACAGGAGGGAGCAGGTCCAGTTCTTCAGGACTCCTTTCAGGTCAAAGACAGCAGTTCGAGTTCTCTTCTGTTCTTCCTCAGGCCCCAAAAAGTGTTCTGAAGTGGGTGCTCGGAGATGCAACATTTATGCCTGGCACAAGCTAGTGGGTGGGAATGACTACTGGGCATATGACAACCAATGTGGTAAAAGTTCCTGGGGCCAACCCTAACCACTTTGGGCATTTTCAAGATGGTAAAAGTCTTCAGCCACTTCAAACTTGGGCTGTGGATGTGTGTGGGAAGTGTACAATGGTAATATTGGTGTTCTCTCACATCTAACACCAAAATCAAGTTTAAGACAGTAACTGTACCCCCAATAAACCCAGCGACAAACGTCTGGTAGAACAAAAGTAGGGTTTTCCAGCAACCAGACAGTGTATACACAAGAATTGTTTAGGCATCCTGTTTCAATTCCTTTCAAGTGCCCCCCCAGTGCTATATGTAAAACCCAGGAACAGAAGTCTGGTAAGACAAAGCAAGGTTTATCAGTAACCAGGCAGTGGATAAACCAGAATTGTCTAGCCATCCTGTTCTCTGTCTTTGATGTGCGGCAAAGGATAAGTTACTTACCTGTAATCCTAGTTCTCTTCCAGGGGTATACTCATCAAAGTCATAAGCACTGAATAATCTCCGCCCACGTGCGGGAACCCGGAGCATATATAAAAATACATATATATGTGTATGTAGTAGAAAAGGAGTACATAGTACGAAATAACACACACATATACATGTATTACATAAAAAATATGCAGCCTCAAACATATCCAATAGGCTAAGAAGCCAGAATTACATGTATTTCTCTAGTATGAAAATGCCATATAAACATATAATGTAAGAGAAGGACATGTACAGTAAGAGCATTCCACAAAAAACCTTTTATTTTCATCAAGAAAACAGTAATGCCAGGCAATTAGCCCAAATAAGGCTGCATAAATAAATAACATCCCTGTACAGAAAAGGAAAAACTGGCACCTCGCCTTTAAGGCCTCAGAGACTCTGAGCACTATGCCTTTAAGACCTCCAGGAGCCCCTGCTCCCACCATGCACCACAGGTGACAGTTAGGTCAGTTCTTTTGTACGGTATAAGAAACCTGTAGGAACCTGCATCAAAGATGCAAGAATATCGAGTAAACTGTCAATGCTCGTCCGGGGAGGAGGGGCGGGTTGCTTATGACTTTGATGAGTATACCCCTGGAAGAGAACTAGGATTACAGGTAAGTAACTTATCCTTCTCTTCCAGGGGATACTCATCAATAGTCATAAGCACTGAATAGAGTAGCAAGCCCATACCCACTTCCGTGCGGACGAGCAAAACACAGAGAACTCAATTAAGATACACATTTTAAACAGTATTTGCAAACAAGTTTCTCAGCGAGGCCTGCCCAACCTGAGCATCTGCCTGCGTGTCAGCATCTAAACAGTAGTGGCGAGTAAAGGTATGAACTGATCGCCATGTAGCTGCTTTACAAATCTCTGCCATGGGGACATTCCTCAGGAGAGCCGTGGTAGAAGCTTTCCCCTAGTGGAATGTGCCTTAGGCTTCCCCGGAAGGGATTTGTTGGCCAATTGGTATGACAGTAGAAGACAAGAAACTATCCATCTAGAAATGGATCTCTTGGAAGCTGCAGAACCTGTATTAACAGGACCATAGTTAATAAACAAACGTTCCGAATTCCTCAGTGTCTTTGTTTTGTCCAAATAAAACTTCAGAACCCTCTTGAGATCTAGTGAGTGAAGAGATCTTTCCGGAGGATTCGAAGGATTCGGAAAAAAGGTAGGTAAAGTGATAGTCTGGTTAATATGGAAGTCCGAGACCACTTTAGGCAAAAAGCTAGGATGAGTTCTGAGAACTACTCTGTTAGCGTGAAACACAGTATAAGGTTCCTTACAGCAAAGAGCCTGGATCTCACTGACCCTGCGAGCAGAAGTAATGGCCACCAGGAACGCGGCTTTCCATGTTAAATGCTGTAAGGAAGCTTTATGAATAGGCTCGAAAGGAGACCCCATCAACTTTGTTAACACAATGTTAAGCTCCCAAGGAGGAGAGGGAGACCTGACTGGTGGATAAACCTTTTTTAAGCCCTCAAGGAAATCCTTTACCACCGGAATTCTAAACAAAGAAGCCTGGTGGGGGGACTTCCTATAGGCTGTGATTGCTGCAAGGTGGACTTTGATAGAAGAGAACTGAAGACCAGATCTAGCCAAATGCAGCAAATAGGGTAAAATCACCTGTTCCTGACCCCGGATGGGATCATGTCCATTGTCCACACACCATAGGAAGAACCGCTTCCACTTAAAGGCATATGATTTCCTCGTGGAAGGTCTTTTCGCTTCTTTGAGAATAGCCATACAGTCTGGATTCAATTGTAGGTGTCCATATTGTATGACTTCAGGAGCCATGCTGTCAACCGGAGGGAGGACAGGTTGGGATGGAATACTCTCCCTGCCTGTTTGGATAGGAGATCCGGGCGGCATGGCAACCTCTTGTGTGGTACTTCCGATAGTTGAAGGAGGTCCGGAAACCACCACTGGCGAGGCCACTCCGGGGCTATTAGGATCATCCTGGAGGTGGTCCTGTACAGCTTGTTGATTACAACTGGTATCAACGGAATCGGTGGAAAGGCGTACAGTAAGCTCTGAGACCATTCGATCAAAAGGGCATTCCCTCGAGATCCTTGTTGGGGACACCTGGATGCGAAGGCGGGGCATTTTGCGTTTACCGCGTCTGCAAACAGGTCGATGTCTGGCGTTCCCCATTCTCGAAAGATGCTTTGAGCGACTTCGTTGTTGAGAACCCAATCGTGGGCTTCGACGAAGTCTCTGCTGAGGAAGTCCGCCTGGGAGTTGAGAGAGCCCGGTAGATGAATGGCTACTATTGATAGGTCTCTCGCTAGAAGCCAGTTCCATATGGTTTGAGACTCTATGGAGAGTGTCCTTGATCGGGTACCTCCCTGTTTGTTCAAATAATACATCGTCGTTGTATTGTCCGTTTGGATCAGAATGGAGCGAGACTTGAACGACGGAACCAGGGACTTGAGTGCTAGATGTACTGCTCTCAGTTCTAGCAGGTTGATGTGGTAGCTCTTTTCGGAGTCGGACCATAGACCTTGTACTTGCAGAGGGCCCATATGAGCACCCCAACCCTGGAGAGAGGCGTCCGTGACTAAAGTCTGGGTTGGAGGGTCCTGATGGAAAGGGACTCCCTTCATCAGGTGCGATCGCTTCATCCACCACCGGATGGAGTCTTTGGCTGATTGATGGAGAATTACCTGATCCTCCCAGCGCCCTGATACTTGCATCCACTGGTCCTCCAAACATTGTTGTAGTGGACGCATGTGTAATCGTGCGTTTGGTACTATAAAGATGCACGATGCCATCGATCCCAGTAGTGATGACACCTGTCGAACTGTTGGGAGATGCGTGTGAAGAAGAGTCAGACATTTTCCTTGGATTGATGACAATCGTCTCCTCCGAAGGACACACGCTTGCTTTTTGGTGTCCAGGAAGGAGCCTAGGTAATGGATCTTTTGCGTTGGATTTAGTATGGATTTCTTGAAATTGACGTGAAGGCCCAAGTTGTGGAGAAGCTGAAGGCAGCACGTGAGATGATCCTGCAGCAGAGTTGGAGATGAGCTCTTCAGGAGCCAGTCGTCTAGGTAAGGATATATGAATATTTTCTGCTTGCGGAGAAAAGCGGCCACCACAGCCATACATTTGGAGAATGTTCGGGAGCTGATTTGAGCCCGAACGGGAGAACTGAGTACTGGTAATGTTGAAAAGACACTCGAAAGCGTAGAAATTTGCGATGTTTCTTTGAGATTGGTACGTGGAAGTATGCATCCTGCAAGTCGATGGAGCACATCCAATCCTCTTGATGAAGCTGTGGAAAAATTTGATGGAGTGCCAACATTCGAAATTTTTCTCTGCGAATGTGTTTGTTCAACAGTCTCAAGTCCAGAATAGGTCTGTATTCTGTGGCGGGGCCTCTTTTTCTTACAAGGAAGTAACGAGAGTAGACTCCTTGATTTCTTTGAGGAGCGGGGACTTTTTCTATAGCTCCTTTCTTCACTAAGGTGTTTATCTCCTTTTGTAATAATCGTTTGTTGTGGTGAGAAATGCCTCTTGGAGGTATTGATGGAGGAGGAGTTATGAATCTGAGAAGATAGCCATTCTGAACAATGTTGATGACCCATTTGTCTTTTGTTATACGTCTCCACTCCTCCAGATGTAATGAAACACTTCCTCCCACCGGAGTGGACAACAGCTTTGGAGGAAGACACATCTCATTGCTTTTGTGGCTGCTTTGGTGCTGTTGACTGTTGTTTGTTTCCACCTCTGCCACGTCCAGGTCTGCGTTGCTGGAACTGCGATCTTTGTTGCGTCTGACCTTGGTTCTGCGATGACCAGTTAGATGATTGACCTCGCTGTTGAAAAGAGCGTTTATCATAGGGGCGAAACGACGACGAAATTCTTTCTTCTTTTCGAGGCCTACAGCCTTGAGAGTATCCAACTCAGTTTTCATTTTTGCCATTTCGTCGTCAGCATGTGAACCAAACAACGATGATCCATTAAAGGGCAGATTGGCTATCTTTCTTTGAGCATCGGGCTTGAGACCTGTGAGTCGAAGCCAGGCTGATCTTCGGGAACAAACGCCATGTGCGTACCCATGAGCTGCCAAATCTGCAGAGTCGGCCGCTGTACTAATGATCTGATTAGCAACCAGGCCCCCTTCCTGTACAATCTCTAGAAAGTCTTTTTGATCCTCTTTGGGTAATCTGTCTGTGAATCTCGTCAGAGAGTCCCATAAAGACCGGTCATATCGTCCCAGTAGAGCGGCTGCACTAGCCACTCTCATAACGGATCCTGATGTATTGCACATTCGCCGTCCCAAAGAATCCATGTTTTTGCTATCCTTCTCTGGAGGAGCAGATGACATAGAGGTATTTGCATGTGCTTTTCTGGCGGCGGCGACTATAAGAGAATCCGGTGGCGGGTCAGACCGCAGAAATAAAGGATCTTGGTCTGGGGCCTTATACTTTTTGAAATCCTTGCGGGACCCGAGCCCACTGTGGCAGGTGTCAAAAAGTCTTCATCGCAGGCTCTAATAATCCTGGTACCAAAGGTAGAAGAGGCTTTGCAGAAGCTCGATGGTGCAAAGTTTCGAATATAACAGATGTAGAAACCTGAGGCACAGTCATGGTTATATTCAACTTGCTGGCACCTCTACAGAGAACCTCGTTGAATGTCCCCATATCGTCAACAGGAGAAACTCTGGATGGTGGGGTTGACGATATAGTAGGGGAATAGTCTCTATACGATGACCTTGTTGATGAGGTCGTTGTAGGAGACCTCTGTCTTCTCCTTGGCGTATGTGATCGGCGGGGTTCTGAGCGTTCTTTTGAACGTGAATGGCGTCTTAATGGAGATCTGGAACGTCTCGGGGACCTACCAGCGGAAGATCTTGCGGATTCCGTGGGAGGAAGTCTTTCAGTAGATCTGGGTTTGTTCTTCCAGTGCCTAATGTCCTCCAACCATCTGGGTGACATATTGATGGGAGGAGATTTGTCTCTCGCCGGAGAGCCCTCCGGTGTAACCTGAATAATAGTTATACCAGGCGAGGAAGAAGCTTCCCTCGACGTCGACCGTGATTTTGAAGATGATTTTTCTAAACCTTCAGCTGGAATAACTTGCTTGTCCCTCGACGTCGAACGCCTCGACGTCGAACCAGAATGAGCCACCATCGACGACGACCGTGGAGGTGAAACTCTTGACGGTGGAGATCTATGGGACGAAGCCCTCGACGTCGGTCTCTTCGACGACGACCGCTGGTGTTCATGCGGTGTCTTCGACGTCGACCCTGCCCTCGACGTAGACCGCTGACGGGTCCGAGAGGGTGAATTGTAGAGACTCGACGCCGACCTTCGAGAAGGTGGCGGAGATCTCGACGTCGACCTCTGAAATAATGTCGACGGACGTTTCGACGTCGACCGAGGTCTATCATGCTTCGAGCCCGAAACATGTCTCGACATCGACTTACTTTTCGACGGCGTACTCCTCGACGGCGATTTTGCCTTCGACGTCGATCTCGATGTCGGTCTCACTCTCGACGGCGATCTTGCCTTCGACGTCGATCTCGATCTCACTTGGGTCATAGCTCTCGACGTCGACTTACTTCTCGACGGGCGATCTTGTCTTCGACGCCGACCTGACTTGTTTGGTTGGTCTCGACGTCGACGACATGCTATGATGTTTTTCTTACTTCCAGCTTTTGGTGAAGTAGATTTTCGCCGTTTCCTTGGAGAAGAGGGCCCTCCAGATGGATGATGACTTTCTGGGCCACTTTTCTTTCCTTTCACCATCAAGGCTAGAAGTCTGATCTTCTCTCTGTCTTTCAATGTTCGACTTGAAAGTTGACGACAGTGGTAGCATGTCTCTGTGTTGTGAGAAGAAGGAAGACACACGACACAGACCGAATGAGGATCGGATTTGGCCATCTTCTTCCCACAGGAAGGACATTTATCGAATAAAGGTGGCATATCTGACTAAAAAGAATGTCAATTAGTCAGAAAAAGACTGATATTAAAACCAGTAAAAAGAAATATTGTTAGAATATTGTTAGAAATATAAATTCTGACTGGAAAAGTCAAAATCAGTTAAGCTCAAGCTCCAGGTTCCTCACAGAAGGAGCCGGAAAAAGAACTGACCTAACTGTCACCTGTGGTGCATGATGGGAGCAGGGGCTCCTGGAGGTCTTAAAGGCATAGTGCTCAGAGTCTCTGAGGCCTTAAAGGCGAGGTGCCAGTTTTTCCTTTTCTGTACAGGGATGTTATTTATTTATGCAGCCTTATTTGGGCTAATTGCCTGGCATTACTGTTTTCTTGATGAAAATAAAAGGTTTTTTGCGGAATGCTCTTACTGTACATGTCCTTCTCTTACATTATATGTTTATATGGCATTTTCATACTAGAGAAATACATGTAATTCTGGCTTCTTAGCCTATTGGATATGTTTGAGGCTGCATATTTTTTATGTAATACATGTATATGTGTGTGTTATTTCGTACTATGTACTCCTTTTCTACTACATACACATATATATGTATTTTTATATATGCTCCGGGTTCCCGCACGTGGGCGGAGATTATTCAGTGCTTATGACTATTGATGAGTATCCCCTGGAAGAGAAAAGTGCTTTATGTAAACCTAGTAGAACTGTCAACCAGGATTTGACACACAAGCAGGATCTGAACTGTAATATTTTTTTTAAAAAGGATGCTCACACCGCTTACCCTCCATATTCCGTGAGGTTCAGAGGACTCATCTCGGCCTATTCAGGTCAGCCTACTGTTTGCTCCTAGGAAGCATGTCAAACCTTTTTCACACCAAGTCAAATATTAACCCCATGCTGGGAGAAGTTTGAAAGCAAAAGCAAATTAGCCTTTAGGAATATCAGGCAGCGAAAAGGGAACTTTCTAAAAGTTACTTTTCCTTAATAAGTATTAAAATTTGACTTCCCTATTTAATTGGATTTTTAATAAGTAAGTATAGCTGTTTAATTATCATTCTAGCTAGTCCCATTGCTGAGATACAGAATTAGGATGTTTTAATCTGCATTCTGATTTTCTACATAGGACAGGTAGGCATGAGAGTGAAAAATAACTTTTGGGTGCTAGTCACTGTAAGGACATGTCACCATTAAATTTCTACATGTCATACTTTTTGATTCGATTCAAAATCTTTATTCAGCTTCAGACAACTGATCATAAAAGATACAAGATAAAAAATTAAATTAAAATCAGTTCGAAACAACGAGACGTAAAATGGCATTTCGTGGACAATTGTAAGAAGGAAGAACAGTGTATACCTGTTGGGATTAGATCTGTTAAAAAAGTTACATGCTACTATTTACTGTTCCCGGACGGTGTCCATTTGACAATGGGTCAGAGTGTGGTTAGTACTATACAATGCTTGTCTAAAGATGCACCCCTCCCAGTTGAGTTTTAAGATGTTCCATCTATGCTGTGGGCTACAAGTGATACAGATGTGGGACTTTTGCAAATACCTCCAATTTCTATTCAGGTTAAAGAAAATGCGATATTGCCTCGTATCCCTCAGTATAAGATTTCGCATGCAGGAGAACAGGCGTTGTTACATATAATACAAGATTTGATTCAGTCGGGAGTTGTTGAGGAGACAGCGGCAAATGTGTGCAATAGCCCCATCCTTCCTGTTCTTAAGAGACCGCCTCCGGGTTCTCCTGATGATGTTGCTGATGTCTATCGTTTTGTGATTGATTTGCGCGAAGTTAATAAAATAGTAGTCCCTCAGTTCCCTGTGGTCCCGGACATTACTGCTCTTCTGACTATGATTCCTTCTTCTGCCAAATTCTTTTCTGTCATTGATTTGAAAAATGCTTTCTTTAGCATCCCTGTTCATCCAAATATCAATCAATCAATCACAGAATTTGTAGAGCGCACTACTTACCCGCGAGGGTCTCAAGGCGCTGGGGAGAGGGAAGGGGGGGGGGGTGCTGCTACTGGTCAAACAGCCAGGTCTTGAGTAGCCTCCTGAAGGTCAGCAGGTCTTGGGTCTGTCGTAGGCTCAGTGGAAGGGTGTTCCAGGTCTTGGCGGCGAGGTGTGAGAAGGATCTGCCGCCGGTGGTTGTTCTTCGAATGCGAGGGACGGTGGCGAGGAGAGGTCGGTGGAGCGGAGCTGGCGGTTGGGGACGTAGAAGAAGAGTCGTCTGTTGAGGTAGGCTGGGCCAGTTTTGTGGAGTGCCTTGTGTGCGTGGATGAGAAGTTTGAAGGTGATCCTCCTGTCGACGGGGAGCCAGTGCAGGTTCCTCAAGTGGGGGGTGATGTGGCTGTGGCGTGGTACGTCGAGGATCAGGCGTGCGGAGGCGTTTTGTATGCGTTGCAGTCGCTTGATGAGCTTGGCCGGGGCTCCCGCGTAGAGGGCGTTCCCATAGTCAAGTCTGCTACTGACGAGGGCCTGGGTGACTGTTCTTCTTGTGTCTGTCGGGATCCACCTGTAGATCTTGCGAAGCTTGCGGAGGGTGTTGAAGCAGGAGGAGGAGACTGCGTTGACTTGCTTGGCCATGGAGAGCGTTGAGTCGAGGATGACTCCCAGGTTGCGTGCGTGGTCGGTGGGTGTCGGGGCTGCTCCCAGCGTCGTTGGCCACCAGGAGTCGTCCCAGGCTGAGGGGTTGGAGCCGAGGATGAGGACCTCCGTCTTGTCCGTGTTCAGCTTTAGTCGGCTGATCTTCATCCAATCGGCGACGGCCTTCATTCCTTCATGGAGATTGGCTTTGGCGGCGAGGGGTCCTTGGTGAGGGAGAGGATCAGTTGAGTGTCGTCGGCGTAGGAGATAATGTTGAGGTCGTGCTGTCTGGCGATGCGTGCGAGCGGGGCCATGTAGATGTTGAACAGTGTTGGGCTGAGGGAAGATCCCTGGGGTACGCCGCAGATGATCTCGGGAGGCTTCGGATCGGGAAAGGTGGGAGGCGGACTCTCTGGGTTCTGCCGTCGAGGAAGGAGGTGGTCCATTCCAGGGCCTTGTCTCGGATCCCTGCGTCGTGGAGGCGTGCGCGTAGAGTGCGGTGGCAGACAGTGTCGAAGGCGGCGGAGAGGTCCAGCAGGATGAGGGCTGCGGTCTCACCATTGTCCAGCAGGATCCTGATGTCGTCGGTGGCGGCGATGAGGGCAGTCTCAGTGCTGTGGTTGCTGCAGAACCCTGATTGGGATGGGTCCAGGATGCTGTTTTCTTCGAGGTATCGGGTTAGCTGTTTGTTGACGATCTTCTCGATGACCTTGGCTGGGAACGGAAGCAGGGAGATGGGCCGGAAGTTCTTGAGGTCTCTCGGGTCCGCCTTGGGTTTTTTGAGGAGGGCGTTGATCTCTGCGTGTTTCCAGCTCTGTTAGACTTGGCATCTTTTGGCGTGTTTCCCCTGACTTTTTGCTTTCTGACCTCCCGGTTTGGACTCTGTTTTTGCTGGTGTAATGATTCTGCGCACTTTCCTCACTGCGATCCAGTGGGAAAGTGCAAGTGCTCCTGTATAAAATGCGTTATGGATTGGTGTTTCCATGATTGGCCTATTTGGTTTATGTGTCAGTCCCTTGTAAAGTGCACTGCGAGTGCCAGGGCCTATAGACCAAATGCTGTTGGTGGGCTGCAGCACTGGATTGTGCCACCCACGCAAACAGCCCGTAAAGTGTAACTCGGGCCTGCCAACGCAGAGCCCGTGCGCAGCCTGGGGCTGCCATGTCGACTTGGCAAGTGCACACACTTGCAAGTCCCTAAACCTTCCCTTTTGCTGCATGTTAGTCACCCCTAAGGTAGGCCCAAGGTACCCCTGTGGGCAGGGGTGCGTTGTACGCGAAAGGTAGGACATGCCCGGGTGTGTGCGGCATGTCCTGATAGTGAATTACAGCCTAGTTCGTTTTCACTATTGCAAGGCTACCTGTTCCCCCTAGGCCAGAACGGGCGGTTTTGATTATTACAGTATATAATCCTAACTGACCCCGGGAACATGGTAGAAATTCGAGTTTAGTATGCCTGGACTCAGAATGATAAAATGCAGCTTTTAGTAAGGTTGGTTTTAACATTCTGTGTTTGAAAATGCCACTTTTAGAAAGTGGGTATTTTCTTGTCTAACCATCCAAGCCTGCCTCTGCGGGATTGTGTATTCCTTGTCTGGAATGTGAGTGACAGGGGCTGGGGGATGCCAGGAGACAGGGTGAGTCAGCGCAGGGCTGAATAGCCAGATCGACCTGTAGATGGGTGGGAGGGGTCGCACCTGGGCCCTGAATAGGACAGTGCCTTCCCTCCACAATGCTGGCTCCACCTCCTGTGGTGCGTCTGATGTCCCTGGCCTACTCACTGAAAGAAGGGACGGAGACTTGTCAACAAAGTGCTCCAGAACTGGTTTGGACTAGGCGAAGGCCTCTCTGCCTTCAGAGAACAAAGGAATTTGGGATATAAATATTGGGGCCCTGACCCCATGAATTTAGATCTCGCTGGAATCAAGGAACCTGCCAAGACGAAGAGCTGGAAGAGCTGCCAGGAGGAGTACTGCCCCTTTGCTGTGTTGTTGCTTTGTTGGGTTGGCCTGCAGTTGCTGCTTCTGTCTTGGGCAGTGAAAGGACTGGACTGAACTTTCTCCAAACTTGTGCTGAGTATCTCCAAGGGCCAGAAACCGAGCTGGCCTCCTGTTAAGAAGTCTCAGGGACAGCAAAGACTTCACAAGCCTCTGGGTACCGCTTCTGGAACGCTGTTTCAGTTGCCACAGAGGAAGGGAACTGCAACCGACTCCGTCAACCGAATCCATCCCTGACCGGTGTCCTGTTTGCACCGCAGACCGCATCGCCCCGCTTCGCATCGCAACCCTGGTCTCACCGTGGGCGACGTCCGACGCCGCCATCGAGCCGCTGCTTGCACCGTGACCTGTGGGCACCGCAGTTCGCATCGCATCGCTTCACTGGGCCAGCCGGACCAGACCGACACTGTCGCTGCAACTGGCTCAAGAGTCGAGACCGCACCGCATTTGGGGCACCGCTCGCACGTCTGCGAAGCACCGCTCCGACTCGCACCGCTGTCCGACGCCAGCTCCCACACTCCGGCTAGGTCGCCTGCATCGCAACCTGTCAGCACCGCATCGAGCATCGTCTCGCCCTGCATCGCACGCCTTGGACTCACCGACTCCGTCTTCAGGAGGCTCATCAAGCCGCTGCCTGCACCGCATCGAGGGACACCGCACCTTGCATCGCTCCGTCTTGCACCGCAACAGCGACGAACGCCGACCGGCTCGTACACTCCGTACCAGCCACAACGAGAAAGGTACTGTAACCGAGTCTGTTCATGACTCTGCTGGCCCGTATCGACGCGGTCGGCTGGAACTGTTAGACTCTGTGGTTTTCAGCATCACGGTAGGCTCGGACGGAGCTACCGACTCGTACAAACTTTGCTTTTGTGCTATTCCTGCAAAGAAGAAGTTACCTTATCAAGCATTCATTTTTAAAGTATCGTATTGTGGATTTTTGTCGTAATTGGTCTTGTCTTGAGTATATAAAATATTGGTTATTTTTCTAAACTGGTGTGGTGTCCGTTTGTAGTGCTTACACTGTGTTACTGTTGGTTATGTGCAAATGCTTTACACACTGCCTCTGAATTAAGCCCTGACTGCTCGTGCCAAGCTACCACGAGGGTGAGCAGGGGTTACTTCACGAGTGTAACAACCCTTACCCTGACTAGGAAGAAGGGTCCCTACTTGGACAAAGGTGCAAGCCCTTGCCAACTAGAGATCCCATTTCTAACATTGGTTGTCAGCGGTGAGGATAGGACTTGTGTTTGCACTTGACTTACAGTGATTGGTGTGCACTACTACCATATCGCAGACCATTACGTACCACATACTGGTTCTTTTCTTTTGGCCTATTTTTGATCTTGCCAGTTTTCAACTCACGACTTTTGTCATGCCTGAATCAATTGCATCATCCGTTGCATCTCTGGAAGTTATCTTTGAGGAGGACAGGTTGGAATCCTACGCCGTAAAGGAGTTACGAGCGATTTGTAAAAACCTGAAAGTCCAAATTAAAGGCCTCACAAGGAAGGAGGAGCTACAGAAGGCGCTGAGGGCCTGGGTAGCAGCCAGACATGCCAATGGGCAGCCTGGTGATCTCAGTGAGGAGGCGGAGGAGCCTATTTCCAGGGTGGATGTGCTTTTGGGTAGGGGAACCCGCCAGGTCGGGCAGCAGCAGTCTGTCCCCAGAGGAGCTGGAGGACAGGCGGGAGGCAAGGCAGTTCGAGCTGCAGAAGCTCAGGCTGGAGAGTGAGCGGGAGGAGAAGAGATTGGTCATAGAGGAGAGGAAGATGCTCTTAGAGCATGAGAGAGAACTGAAGGAGCTAGAACTTAGGAGTAAGTCAGGCTCAGATGGTGGCAGCAATTCGTCCAGAAAGGCAGACAGGATTGTGCACATTCCCAAGAACGTAGGCAAGGAGTTCAAGAAGGGGGATGACATACAAAGGTGGTTCCAGGGTTATGAGGCAGCCATACACATGAATGGGGTCCCTGAGGAGAATTGGGGAGCAGGATTGTGGCCACTTTTCCCGGAAGAAGCAAGGGATGCTCTGATAGCTTTGGGTAAGGGTATCACCTCACCTATGCTGACATGAAGGATGCCCTTCTCACGAAGTATGGTCTTACTCCTGAAAAGTACAGGGATCAGTTCAGGTCCAGTAAGAAGTCTGATGTCAACACTTGGTTGGAATGTGTGGATGTGTTCTGCAGGTCTCTGGATGGTTGGGTGAAGGGCAGTAGTGTAACAGATTTTCAGGGGCTCTACAACTTGATTGCATGGGAGCACTTGTCTAGTCTATGTTTCGCAGATCTGCGCCAGCACCTAGTTGATAGTAAGCTAACTGACCCCAGGAAGCTTGCTATGGAAGCGGACCGCTGGGTGAGTGCCAGGGTCCACAAGAAAGCGTTTGGGGGAGACTCAGCCAAAGGTGGGCAGGGTCCCCAGCAGAAAGGTGGGGGGACAAGGGTAAAGCACAGGAGTTCTCTAAAGGGCCCCAAACTAGTACCCAGGGTAAAGGTTCCCAGCCCCCGGTGATAAGAAGAAAGGGGTCTCTACAGGGAAGCCTGTTGAGACCGGCCCCACAAGTGTTATGCATGTGACCAGGTAGGTCACTTTAAGGGGGACCCCAAGTGCCCGAAGGGGACACAGCCACCCACCGGTGGACAGTCCAAAGTGTTGGCTAGTGTAGCGCTTGGGGAGGAGGGGTGCCCACAGGAGGGTGGGGCACCAGGGAGGAGTTCTGCAGGGAGCAGAACGAGTGCCCTACTCTGGAGGGTCTGCGGCGACAGGCTGCAGACCAGGCAGCTGGTAATCAGTCCGGGTCACATCTGATCTACTGGGAGAGTGGTCTCCTATACAGTGAGCCTAAGGTTGCTGAGCCTGGGTCAGCCCGTGTGCTGGTGGTACCCCAGCGCTTCAGGACCTTCCTACTGGGTCTGGCTCATGACGTGCCTTTGGCAGGACATTTGGGGCAGGACAAGACCTTTGACAGGCTTGTCACCCACTTCTTTTGGCCCCAAATGCGAAGGCAGTCAGATGCACACTGCAGGTCTTGCCAAACTTGCCAGGCAAGTGGTAAGAGTGGGAGGAAGGTCAAAGCTCCTCTCCAACCTTTTCCGGTTGTTGGAACACCCTTTGAAAGGGTAGGGATGGATATTGTGGGGCCACTGGATCCCAAGACAGCCATGGGCAACAGGTACATCCTGGTCTTGGTGGACCATGCCACCCGGTACCCGGAGGCAATCCCTCTCAGGACAACGACGGCGCCAGTGGTGGGCCGGGCGTTAATGGGGATCTTTTCCCGTGTGGGATTCCCCAGAGAGGTGGTTTCCGATAGGGGACCAATTTCATATCGAAGTATATGACATCCCTGTGGAAGGAGTGTGGTGTAACCTACAAGTTCACCACTCCTTACCACCCACAAGGAAACGGTCTGGTGGAGAGATTCAACCAGACCTTGAAAGGCATGATCAAGGGTCTAACAGAACCCATGAGGCGTAAGTGGGACGTCCTCTTGCCATGCCTACTCTTTGCATACAGGGAGGTGCCTCAGAAGTCTCTTGGGTACAGCCCCTTTGAGCTCCTGTATGGCCACCCTGTCAGAGGACCTCTGAGTTTGGTAAAGGAAGGCTGGGAGGCAGCTCCCAGGAAAACTCCCCAGGATGTATTTAGCTACATGCTGGCCTTTAGAAACCAAACTGCCCGCTTCAGGAAACTCGCTCAGGCGAACCTAGAAGCAAGCCAGGAAGAAATGAAGAGATGGTATGACCAGAATGCCACTCTGGTCGAATTTCAACCTGGGCAGAAAGTGTGGGTAATGGCCCCAGTGGCACCATGTGCCTTGCAGGACAAGTGGACTGGGCCATATGAGGTAAAGGAGCGCAAAAGTGACGTCACCTACCTGGGTGGATTTGCAGGCTCCAAGGAACCCGTTGAGGGTCCTTCACGTGAACCGCCTCAAGCCCCACTTCGAGAGGTCCGAAGTGAGTATGCTCTTGGCGACAGATGATGGGGTGGAAGTGGAGAGCGAGCCTCTCCCTGACCTCCTGTCTACCAAGGAGCATGATGGGTCAGTAGAGGGTGTGATCCTCTCCCCTACTCTGACTCAGGAGCAGCAGGAGGACTGTCGCCAATTGTTGGGACAGTTCGCCCCACTGTTCTCTCTGACCCCCGGTGTTACTCACTGGTGTACCCATGACGTGGACACCGGTGACAGCCATCCTGTGAAGCACAAGATTTACAGGTTGACTGACCGGGTCAGAGCCAGCATCAAGGAGGAGGTCTCTAAGATGTTGGCGTTAGGGGTGATTGAGCCCTCCCACAGTCCTTGGGCCAGCCCAGTGGTCTTGGTCCCAAAGGCTGCGGCGCCCGGTGCCACTCCAGAACTCCGGTTTTGTGTGGACTACCGTGGGCTCAATGCCGTCACCAGGACTGACGCGCACCCCATCCCCAGAGCTGATGAGCTCATTGATCGGTTGGGAGCTGCCCGGTTCCTCAGCACGTTTGATTTGACGTCTGGGTACTGGCAGATTGCCTTAACCGATGGGGCCAAGGAGAGATCAGCATTCTCAACCCCAGAAGGTCATTACCAATTCCGGGTGATGCCCTTTGGGTTGAAGAATGCCCCTGCCACCTTTCAGAGGTTGGTCAATCAGGTGTTGGCTGGGCTGGAGGATTTCAGTGCCGCCTACCTGGATGACATTGCTGTGTTCAGTTCCAGCTGGGAAGAACATTTACAGCACCTTGAGAAAGTGTTGAGGGCTCTGCAAGGTGCAGGCCTCACGATCAAGGCCAGTAAGTGCCAGATCGGGCAGGGTTCTGTGGTGTACTTGGGACACCAGGTAGGAAGCGGCCAGGTGGCGCCCCTACAACCCAAGATTGACACCATTCTGGCTTGGGAGCCCCCAAGACCCAGACAGAGGTGAGAGCCTTCTTAGGTCTCACCGGTTACTATAGGAGATTTGTTAAGGGCTATGGCACCATCGTTGCCCCCTTTAACAGAGCTGACCTCTAAGAGGCAGCCCAGGAAAGTGATCTGGACTAAGTCCTGCCAGAAAGCTTTTGATGCCCTGAAGGTAGCCATGTGCACGGCGCCCGTGCTCAAGGCACCTGACTTCTCCAAGGAATTCGTCGTGCAGACTGACGCTTCAGAGCATGGTGTGGGAGCGGTGCTCTCACAACTGAACGAAGAGGGCCTGGATCAGCCTGTAGTCTTCCTTAGCAGGAGACTACTTCCCAGGGAACAGAGGTGGAGTGCCATAGAAAGGGAAGCTTTTGCTGTGGTCTGGGCGCTGAAGAAGTTGAGACCATACCTGTTTGGGACTCACTTCCGGGTTCAGACAGACCACAGGCCCCTCAGATGGTTGATGCAAATGAGGGGCGAGAATCCAAAACTGCTGAGGTGGTCCATCTCCCTACAGGGAATGGACTTTACGGTGGAACACCGTCCTGGTACAGAACACGCCAACGCAGATGGTCTGTCCAGGTTCTTCCGCCTTAGTGAAGAGAACTCCAATGGGGTTGGGTAGTTCTCCCTACTTTCAGCTGGAGGGGACATGTGTTAGACTTGGCATCTTTTGGCGTGTTTCAGCTGACTTTTTGCTTTCTGACCTCCCGGTTTGGACTCTGTTTTTGCTGGTGTAATGATTCTGCGCACTTTCCTCACTGCGATCCAGTGGGAAAGTGCAAGTGCTCCTGTATAAAATGCGTTATGGATTGGTGTTTCCATGATTGGCCTATTTGGTTTATGTGTCAGTCCCTTGTAAAGTGCACTGCGAGTGCCAGGGCCTATAGACCAAATGCTGTTGGTGGGCTGCAGCACTGGATTGTGCCACCCACGCAAACAGCCCGTAAAGTGTAACTCGGGCCTGCCAACGCAGAGCCCGTGCGCAGCCTGGGGCTGCCATGTCGACTTGGCAAGTGCACACACTTGCAAGTCCCTAAACCTTCCTTTTGCTGCATGTTAGTCACCCCTAAGGTAGGCCCAAGGTACCCCTGTGGGCAGGGTGCGTTGTACGCGAAAGGTAGGACATGCCCGGGTGTGTGCGGCATGTCCTGATAGTGAATTACAGCCTAGTTCGTTTTTCACTATTGCAAGGCTACCTGTTCCCCTAGGCCAGAACGGGCGGTTTTGATTATTACAGTATATAATCCTAACTGACCACGGGAACATGGTAGAAATTAGAGTTTAGTATGCCTGGACTCAGAATGATAAAATGCAGCTTTTAGTAAGGTTGGTTTTAACATTGTGTTTGAAAATGCCACTTTTAGAAAGTGGGTATTTTCTTGTCTAACCATCCAAGCCTGCCTCTGCGAGATTGTGTATTCCTTGTCTGGAATGTGAGTGACAGGGGCTGGGGGATGCCAGGAGACAGGGTGAGTCAGCGCAGGGCTGAATAGCCAGATCGACCTGTAGATGGGTGGGAGGGGTCGCACCTGGGCCCTGAATAGGACAGTGCCTTCCCTCCACAATGCTGGCTCCACCTCCTGTGGTGCGTCTGATGTCCCTGGCCTACTCACTGAAAGAAGGGACGGAGACTTGTCAACAAAGTGCTCCAGAACTGGTTTGGACTAGGCGAAGGCCTCTCTGCCTTCAGAGAACAAAGGAATTTGGGATATAAATATTGGGGCCCTGACCCCATGAATTTAGATCTCGCTGGAATCAAGGAACCTGCCAAGACGAAGAGCTGGAAGAGCTGCCAGGAGGAGTACTGCCCCTTTGCTGTGTTGTTGCTTTGTTGGGTTGGCCTGCAGTTGCTGCTTCTGTCTTGGGCAGTGAAAGGACTGGACTGAACTTTCTCCAAACTTGTGCTGAGTATCTCCAAGGGCCAGAAACCGAGCTGGCCTCCTGTTAAGAAGTCTCAGGGACTGCAAAGACTTCACAAGCCTCTGGGTACCGCTTCTGGAACGCTGTTTCAGTTGCCACAGAGGAAGGGAACTGCAACCGACTCCGTCAACCGAATCCATCCCTGGCCGGTGACCTGTTTGCACCGCAGACCGCATCGCCCCGCTTCGCATCGCAACCCTGGTCTCACCGTGGGCGACGTCCGACGCCGCCGACATCGAGCCGCTGCTTGCACCGTGACCTGTGGGCACCGCAGTTCGCATCGCATCGCTTCACTGGGCCAGCCGGACCAGACCGACACTGTCGCTGCAACTGGCTCAAGAGTCGAGACCGCACCGCATTTGGGGCACCGCTCGCACGTCTGCGAAGCACCGCTCCGACTCGCACCGCTGTCCGACGCCAGCTCCCACACTCCGGCTAGGTCGCCTGCATCGCAACCTGTCAGCACCGCATCGAGCATCGTCTCGCCCTGCATCGCACGCCTTGGACTCACCGACTCCGTCTTCACGACGCTCATCGAGCCGCTGCCTGCACCGCATCGAGGGACACCGCACCTTGCATCGCTCCGTCTTGCACCGCAACAGCGACGAACGCTGACCGGCTCGTACACTCCGTACCAGCCACAACGAGAAAGGTACTGTAACCGAGTCTGTTCATGACTCTGCTGGCCCGTATCGACGCGGTCGGCTGGAACTGTTAGACTCTGTGGTTTTCAGCATCACGGTAGGCTCGGACGGGGCTACCGACTCGTACGAACTTTGCTTTTGTGCTATTCCTGCAAAGAAGAAGTTACCTTATCAAGCATTCATTTTTAAAGTATCGTATTGTGGATTTTTGTCGTAATTGGTCTTGTCTTGAGTATATAAAATATTGGTTATTTTTCTAAACTGGTGTGGTGTCCGTTTGTAGTGCTTACACTGTGTTACTGTTGGTTATGTGCAAATGCTTTACACACTGCCTCTGAATTAAGCCTGACTGCTCGTGCCAAGCTACCACGAGGGTGAGCAGGGGTTACTTCACGAGTGTAACAACCCTTACCCTGACTAGGAAGAAGGGTCCCTACTTGGACAAAGGTGCAAGCCCTTGCCAACTAGAGATCCCATTTCTAACAAGCTCTCTGGGAAGGTTGCGGTCTCGAAGGAGAGATTGATGACGTTGCACAGGTGGGGTGCGATGGAGCTGCTGGCTTTGTTGAAGATGTGGTGCGGGAAAGGGTCTGACGGGGAGCCGGAGTGTATTGTGCTCATGGTCTTGATGGTGTCCTCGATGTTCACGCTGGCCCAGGCTGGCAGGGGGTCGTGGTCGATGGTGTGCGGCGGGTCTGGTGCATCGATCTTAGTTGGGGCTGTCTGGGTGTTGAAGCTGTCGTGGATGTCGGCGATCTTGCGGTGAAAGAAGGTGGCGAGGGAATCGCACAGGGGTTGCGACGGCGGGATGTCGTTGGTGTTGGAGCTGGGATTGGAGAGTTCCTTCACTATGTTGAAAAGCTCCTTGCTGTTGTGTGCGTTGTTGTCGAGGCGGTCTTTGAAGGAGATTCTCTTGGCGGACCTGATGAGGTGGTGGTGGTTACGGATGGCGTCTTTGTGGGCTGTGTGGCTGTCCGGTGTCTTATCACTGTGCCATTTCTTCTCTAGTTTCCGGCAGGTACGCTTGGAAGCTAGGAGTTCTGAGGTGAACCAGCTGGCTCTTTTGGTGGTGTCACTGTAGGTGAGCTTTTTCAGCGGGGCGAGGGTGTTGGCACAGTCGTCCATCCATCGTCTGAGGTTGCAGGCAGCGTCGTCGGTGTTGGATGGGTCGGAGGGAGGGCTGAGAGCGAGGGTTGCCCGAAGTTGGTCTTCGGTGACTTTGCTCCAGCAGCGGCGTGGGATCTGTTGGGTGCGGTGGTGTGTGGTGGGTTTCTGGAAGGTGAAATGGATGCAGCGGTGGTCGGTCCAGAGGAGTTCCGTGGTGTGGCTGAAGGAGACGTGGGAGCTTGAGGAGAAGATGGGGGTCAAGCGTGTGGCCGGCGGAGTGGGTCGGTGTTGTGACGAGCTGGCTCAGACCGAGGTTGGCGAGGCTGTCGATCAGGGTGGTGGAGTTGCTGTCGTTGTTGTTCTCCAGGTGAAAGTTCAGGTCTCCGAGGAGGATGTAGTCGGTAGAGGTCAGGGCGTGCGTGCTGATGAAGTCGGCGATGGAGTCGCTGAACTGGGGTCGGGGCCCAGGGGGTCTGTAGACAAGGGTGCCTCTAAGGGTGGTGTTGGGGTCCGTGTGGATCTGGAAGTGCATGTGTTCGGAGGTGCTGAGAGTGTCGTCGGTGCTGGTCGAGACCCTGATGGTGTTCTTGTGGACGATGGCGATTCCTCCTCCTACTGCATTGATGCGGTCTCTGCAGGTGATCTTATAGCCGTCTGGGATGGCTATGGCGATGTCGGGGCGGAGGAGTCGTTCATCCAGGTCTCAGTCAGGAAGGCGACGTCTGGTGATGATGTGTCGAGCAGGTCCCAGAGCTCGACGGCGTGTTTGCGTGCGGAGCGGGTGTTCAGTAGGATGCACCGGAGGTGGTTGAGGTCCTTCTTGGCGGGCGCCTCGGTGGCTCTGAGGCTGGTGTAGCTGCAGTTCCGGCAGGTGAAGGGACCATGGGTGCGTTTCGGGGCAGCCTTGAAGCAGTTGTGTGTCCGTCCGGGGTTGAGAGCGTGGAGTGTGGTGGCATCGTATCGGCGTCGGTTCTCGAGGCTGGAGCGGGGGGCGCGCAGCCCAGGGGTTCTGGCGCTGGGCGCGGTCCAGTCGCGGACGGGCGCAGACGGGTTGCCTTAGGCGCGCCTTCGGCCGTCATATACGGGGAGGTGGGAGGGAGGAGCAGCTGGGAGGCAGGGGCAGCGAATGGGCAGTCAGGGGGGCGGGGCCGCAGGGGACGCAGCGGCGGGAATGGAGAGAGGCAGCGAGGGGCACAGAAGGCAAAGTGGACACAAGGGAGGTGGGGGCAGCGAGGGAAAACAGAAGAAAAACACGGCCACAGTACAGTGGGGCAGCGAGGGCACAGAAGGCAAAATGGACACAAGGGGGGTGGGGGCAGCGAGGGAAAACAGAAGAAAAACACGGGCACAGTACTGTGGGGCAGCGAGGGCACAGAAGGCAAAATGGACACAAGGGAGGTGGGGGCAGCGAGGGAAAACAGAAGAAAAACACGGGCACAGTACAGTGGGGCAGCGAGGGCACAGAAGGCAAAAACGACACAGGGAGGTGGGGGCAGCGAGGGAAAACAGAAGAAAACACGGGCACCGAGGCCACAAGCGGAGGGGCGAGCTTACCAGCAGCAGCAGCGGGGCGGACAGCACAGGCGGAGCTGTGTGGTGGGGGAGCGACCTACCTGGCAAGGTCAAGGGTCGCTCTCCTCACCGCGCAGCGGCCGCCATATATGGGGAGGTGGGAGGGAGGAGCAGCTGGGAGGCAGGGGGCAGAGAATGGGCAGTCAGGGGGGCGGGGCCGCAGGGGACGCAGCGGCGGGAATGGAGAGAGACAGCGAGGGGCACAGAAGGCAAAGTGGACACAAGGGAGGTGGGGGCAGCGAGGGAAAACAGAAGAAAAACACGGGCACAGTACAGTGGGGCAGCGAGGGCACAGAAGGCAAAATGGACACAAGGGGAGTGGGGGCAGCGAGGGAAAACAGAAGAAAAACACGGGCACAGTACAGTGGGGCAGCGAGGGCACAGAAGGCAAAAAGGACACAAGGGAGGTGGGGGCAGCGAGGGAAAACAGAAGAAAAACACGGGCACAGTACAGTGGGGCAGCGAGGGCACAGAAGGCAAAACGGACACAGGGGAGGTGGGGGCAGCGAGGGAAAACAGAAGAAAACACGGGCATCGAGGCCACAAGCGGAGGGGCGAGCTTACCAGCAGCAGCAGCGGGCGGACAGCACAGGCGGAGGTGTGTGGTGGGGGAGCGACCTACCTGGCAAGGTCAAGGGTCGCTCTCCTCACCGCGCAGCGGCCGCCATATATGGGGAGGTGGGAGGGAGGAGCAGCTGGGAGGCAGGGGCAGCGAATGGGCAGTCAGGGGGGCGGGGCCGCAGGGGACGCAGCGGCGGGAATGGAGAGAGGCAGCGAGGGGCACAGAAGGCAAAGTGGACACAAGGGAGGTGGGGGCAGCGAGGGAAAACAGAAGAAAAACACGGGCACAGTACAGTGGGGCAGCGAGGGCACAGAAGGCAAAATGGACACAAGGGGGTGGGGGCAGCGAGGGAAAACAGAAGAAAAACACGGGCACAGTACAGTGGGGCAGCGAGGGCACAGAAGGCAAAATGGACACAAGGGAGGTGGGGGCAGCGAGGGAAAACAGAAGAAAAACACGGGCACAGTACAGTGGGGCAGCGAGGGCACAGAAGGCAAAACGGACACAGGGGAGGTGGGGGCAGCGAGGGAAAACAGAAGAAAACACGGGCACCGAGGCCACAAGCGGAGGGGCGAGCTTACCAGCAGCAGCAGCGGGCGGACAGCACAGGCGGAGCTGTGTGGTGGGGGAGCGACCTACCTGGCAAGGTCAAGGGTCGCTCTCCTCACCGCGCAGCGGCCGCCATATATGGGGAGGTGGGAGGGAGGAGCAGCTGGGAGGCAGGGGCAGGGAATGGGCAGTCAGGGGGGCGGGGCCGCAGGGGACGTAGCGGCGGGGAATGGAGAGAGGCAGCGAGGGCACAGAAGGCAAAGTGGACACAAGGGAGGTGGGGGCAGCGAGGGAAAACAGAAGAAAAACACGGGCACAGTACAGTGGGGCAGCGAGGGCACAGAAGGCAAAATGGACACAAGGGGGGTGGGGGCAGCGAGGGAAAACAGAAGAAAAACACGGGCACAGTACAGTGGGGCAGCGAGGGCACAGAAGGCAAAATGGACACAAGGGAGGTGGGGGCAGCGAGGGAAAACAGAAGAAAAACACGGGCACAGTACAGTGGGGCAGCGAGGGCACAGAAGGCAAAACGGACACAGGGGAGGTGGGGGCAGCGAGGGAAAACAGAAGAAAACACGGGCACCGAGGCCACAAGCGGAGGGGCGAGCTTACCAGCAGCAGCAGCGGGCGGACAGCACAGGCGGAGCTGTGTGGTGGGGGAGCGACCTACCTGGCAAGGTAGGTCGGCACCTGTAGGTAGGCAGGCACCTGTTCGGGTTCTCCTTGGCAGGTCATAGTTTTAGATTTTGTCGGGTTCCTCAGGGCTATACTGAGAGTCCTAGTATATATAGCCAGGCTCTGAAGGGTCAATTGGACTCCCTTACCCTTCCTCCAGGTAATGTATTGCTGCAGTATGTGGACGATCTTTTGATTGCGTCCGATACTGAAGAAGGATGTAAAGCAGCTACAGTCAAATTGTTGCTGCATTTGGCTCAACATGGACATAAAGTGTCCCTTTCTAAATTCCAATATTGTTGACAGGAGGTCACCTATTTAGGTCACCTACTGTCGAAGGAGGGTCGGAAACTAACTCCTGAGCGTATTAATGCTGTAATTAACATGCCTGTTCCAAGGACCCAAAGGGATGTGCGAGCCTTTATTAGTATCACTTCCTATTGTCGTCATTGGATACCCAATTTTGCTTTATTAACAAAGCCTCTGCTTTACCCAACAACTAAAGATGTGCATGAGCCTTTGCCATGGACGCCTGAATGTCAACAAGCTTTTGAGCAATTGAAGGTTGCGCTTTGTTCGGCTCCTGTGCTTGGCACACCCGACTACAACAAGCCGTTCGTGTTGTATGTACAGAGTCGGCCGTTTGTACGCTTTCTGTCTTAACACAGGCCTTTGGAGGTAAGCAGAGGCTGTGTGCGTACTTTTCTGCTGTTCTTGATCCCGTCGCGAAAGCCCTCCCGAGCTGTTTAAGAGCGACCGCGGCAGTGGCCGTCTCTATTCGACAATCGGCAGGGCTTGTTCTTGACACTGATCTCACAGTTATGGTACCTCATGCTGTGGATACGCTTTTGAACAGAACAAAGAGACAGCACCTTACCAGTGCACGTCTGACTGGCTATGAGCTAACCCTTTTTGCACCACATATTACGATCAAACGATGTGCCACTCTGAATCCTGCCACGTTACTACCCCTCCCTTCGGAGAGTGAGGAGATAGACATACATGATTGTATGTTTCGCACTGAGGAGGAGACAAAGGGACGGGTAGACTTGACTGATGTTCCCTTATCTGACCCCCAAGGGGAACTATATGTCGATGGCTCCTGTTTTAAATTACCAGATGGCACCACAACTGCTGCTTATGCGGTCACAACACTGCGCACGATAGTTGAGACATCACGAGTTCCCTATCAGTCGGCCCAAGCTGCAGAGCTGGTAGCTCTAATTCGGGCTTGTGAGTTGGGTCAGGGACTGGCTGTGAATATTTACACTGACAGCCAGTATGCCTTTGGAGTCGCTCATAATTTTGGGAGGCTCTGGGCGGAGAGGGGATTCCTTACCTCCCATGGTTCAAAGATTCAGCACAGCCCTTTGATAAATAGACTTTTGTCGGCGTTGACCCTGCCCAAGAAACTGGCAATAGTGAAGCGTAGCGCTCATAAAGTCATTACTGACGATGTGGGGAGGGGGAATGCTCTTGCGGATCAAACAGCTAAAGAGACGGCCCGATCTAAGATGAAAAAGATGTTTGTAGCAGGTCCTGCTAGATGGGTGCCGGAGGTCACGATGTTTGAGGACACACTAGATAGTGTGAAAGAAATCCAGAGCGAGGCGACGGTTGAGGAATTAGCAATATGGCAAGAAAGTACAGCACAATTGGATGATGATGGGTGCTGGATAGACCAGTCAGGGAAACAGAGATGGATGTTGCCAGATGCATATGTTCTCCCCGTAGTTACTATGGCTCATGGACCAGCTCACATTAGTGCTAGGGGTATCTGCAAGTTACTTGACCTGGTGTGGCAGAATGATAATATTCCAAAGACGGCTGCCCATTTGGTAAAACATTGCATGGTGTGTATGCTGTACAACCCAGGGAAGGGGACCCCTACACCTCCGGGTAATTTTGCACCCCCTTATTTCCCTTTTGAAGTCCTGCAAATGGACCTCATTGAGATGGAAAGGGTGAACAATTTGAAGTATGTGTTGGTGGTGGTTAGTGCATTCAGTAAATGGGTTGAGGCTTATCCTACCAAGGAGAATACAGCTCTAGCGACGGCTAAAGCTCTTTTGAAGGAGTTTTTCCTTCGCTTTGGTTTGCCCCGTTAGATTTGGAGTGCCAACGGCAGTTATTTTAGTTCTAAAGTCATCCAGTTAGTGTGCGATGGCTTGCACATTAAGAAAAAGTTTCATGCTGCGAATTACCCCCAGTCAGTAGGTTTAGTTGAGAAGTACAATGGTACTCTCAAACTAAAGATGGCCAAAATTCAGGAGAGTACAGGGTTGAAGTTGCCAGATGCTTTACCATTGGCTTTGTTGTCGACGAGAGTTACAGCCCATACTAGAACAGGGTTGTCCCCCTATGAGATTGTCTTTGGTAGGCCCGCTAATGTCTGGGGAGTTACAAGACCCCGTCACTTTTCCGAGATAGAGCACCCCTTGTTGTTAGATTATTTATATGACTTAACTAAAAATTTGCGTTCTATTCATCAGCAGATTCAAGAGGCCTTGTCGTCCGCTACAGAGGGACCCAGCCACGACCTTCGGCCTGGTGATTATGTGCTGGTCCGGCACTTCCAGTGAAAAGGCAGCTTGGAGCCCCGATGGAAGGGGCCTTTCCAAGTACTGCTCGCCACCCGCACTGCAGTCAAAGTAGACGGCCGGAAGAATTGGATACACTCAACACACACTATGAAGGTGCCACTTTCCCCTGCCGGTATGACCAGTGGAGGATCGACGGCATTGGGGACTCTGAGACGGAAAAGGTTCCTCGCTTCATCCCTTTCTCCGATGCCAGAATAACGTGGGCACCTTCTGAGGAGGAGAGTGATGCAGTTCTGAATGAGGCAGTGCCACCTGAGGTTAAGGCCAGCCAAGAGCTCCAATCAGCTGGCCCGTCTGTGTTTGAATCCGAATCAGTTCATACCGCTGAAAGTGAACGCTTGTTTCTTGATCCCTCTGTTCCTGGAGTTGTTAAGTACAATTTGCGTCCTCGACGAAGGAACGGTGCACCAAAAGAAAAGTCATCCTAGTAGGGATGAACTTCATGGATGAAGAATAGGGACAACAGAGCAGGGATAGAGAGACTGGTGCATTGTTCGAGACACTGGACAGGATAAGTTTGGGGTGCTTTCCCAGGAGCGAGGGTACCGTATCCTGAAAGAAGTGGATTTTCCTCAGCAAGGGCTGCAATTGTGTAGCTCCAACGAGAAGTGCGCAATAGCACCACCGTGGATGAATAGGAGCCTGCCAGCGAGGCTCACAGTAGAAGAAAAACGGACGCAGGAAAGAAGATAGTTTGCTTAGTTTCATTAAGGCTATATTAATAGTACTTTTTCATTCCGCTATCATGCATCTTTTTGACAGGCCAATGATCGATGAAGAACACCCATTGGGTTTCGTTGTTTTGCCCCGATCATCATGGGTGAAGCAGCGGAGAGTGCTATTCCTTCTTTTTGCTATTCTGCTGATGATTATTCTTTGTGGAGTTCTTTGGGCGTTAGAAAATGCAAGTAATTCGCCTACTTCTGACAATGATATCTTTTTCACACCGAGACGGAAAAGAATGCTTTCTAATAATGTCTTTCTAGATACTCATAAGAGATTTTTTGGTAATGGTGTTGCTTGTTATCCTACTGAATCTGTAACTAGCCTATGGACCGCTTACCCTCTGTCTTTGATAAATTATATATTCTAAGCTGGCAAAGTTTGTTGAGGTAAAAGGGGAGTTTGGTTTTGGCTACCCAGGGCCATGTTTGTATCATCGTCAACCCACAGGAACAGGGTACCCCGGTTGTGACAATAATACGTACTGTGATAACTTTTATCTGGAAGAGCAAAATATTACGTTGGTGGGTTGGCATTATAAAGAAGTGACGGTTCCCCAAAAAGCTGGCTATTACCCTGCTTGTTGCCCCATTATAAATAGTACTGATACTATTTTGTATATCAATTGTTCAGGGGTGATCATATCTAAACAGACATTCCCTTTGAAAGGTTCAAAAGTTCTGACACCATTACAGGTAATTCTCGTTATTCAGCTGTGAATTATGATAGGCCAATATATGCCCATCCAGGGTTCTTCTTTCTAACTAATGGAACGTACTCCAATGTTCATAATGGCACCAATGATGTAGCTCTTGGGATGGTGCTGCCCCTGGAGGTCCCTTGCAAATATGCTCACAGACAAATAAAATGGGTAAAGAGAACACTTACAAAGGAATTTTGCGAAGGAGTGACAGATATTGAGATAAACAGTTACAGTAATGGTATTACTTTTGGTTATAGCCTGTCTGCCATTTTCACATTAGGGGGAATGGCTATGAGTAGGACTGAAAAGGCACGCGAATATTTTGGCTGTAAATTGCAGATATTATCAAATACCACAGTAGCAGCATTACATGACATCACCATTCAATTAGAAAGTATGAGGATTTATTCTGAACAGACTAGATATGCAGTGGATTTTATTTTAGCAAAAAATGGTGGTGCATGCACAGTTATTGGCGATCAGTGTGTAGTGGGCATAACAAATATGGAAAAGAATATCACCAAGCATATCTTGGATATTATGGCGAACGTCAAAGGTATGGAACCAGGTAATTGGAGTTGGTCATTTTTTGGCACATGGGGGTGGCTAATAGAACAAGCATTAAAAATGCAATAGGTCTCGTCTTTTATTAACTTAAAGCCATTTGCTTTGCTATACAATACCATTAGCAAAGCAAATGGCTTTAACTTAATCAAAGGCGAGACCTATTGCATTTTCAATGCTTGTTCTGTTTATGTCACCGAATAATTGAGTAGCTCAAACCGCATGAACCATCTAACTCACCAAAAAACATTTGATGTGAGAAATTGGATGGATATGTTTTTGAATCCGTCTGAATGTAAGCAAGACGTTTGAGTGCAGGCTCTACAGCCCTGGCAATGTCATTTACATGATTTACATGGGAGGTAACTCATCCCGCGGGCCAGCAGGAAGCTCATTATCGACTGACAGTCACAGAGACAGAAGCCCTTTTCTGCAAGCGTCACAGCAATAATTTCCTGTGTGAAAGGCCGCTTGCTATGGCCGCATTCCGCAGGGTACATTTCTTCTCAGAGGATGTTACTCTTCCGCAGGAAGAGAGGAAGGAACCAGTTGTTGCTGGACGTGTGGGGTGATAGCTGCCGGGCATTTTTCACATGCCTCGGTGTCAGCTGTGGGAACAGTGGATACGGCTCAGCCCTGGCAGGGCTTGATGTAGAAACAAGGTCACGGTTTACAAGGGCTGTACTCGCAGGAAGCCGGGAGACCGAAATACTACCTGGGGCGCCCAAGTCTCGGATTGCCAGGAAATTGCTCGTTTAAACAAGGGACTACGAAAGGGAATACATCAGCTTGACATCAGCAAACCTGCTTCAGCGTTTCGCTTCTAGATCCTGGAAGGCAGGTTCCCATTGTAACCTGAACAAACATAATAAATGCGTGCGCAGTTTTACATCCCGTTCGAGGGGAAAATAGGGCCACTGTGTTCGGAACAAAAATACCACTCAAACCAATAGACTGACTTGTTGAGTCTTGCCGCGGTTAATGTTCAAAATATGCAGATTTGAAGGCAAACAAAATGTCTCTCAGCTGCATGCTCGGGGTCTTAACCCCTTCCATGCTCATGACGAGCTCAGCTCGTCATGCTGCGCAGTGCTCGTGTGCGCATGACGAGCTGAGCTCGTCATGAACCCGTCCGCTTAATGAAACGCCTCGCACAGGGCGAAAATCTGCCGCGCATGGAAGGGGTTAAGCCGACATTTACGGCGAGTGATAATGGGATAGGAACGAAGCACCTGTTTTGGCTTACGACCAATTCAGTGTCCCCGCTGGATACATTTCACTGCCCTTCTCTCTCTCCCCCTCCTTTCACCCCTGATTGATGGCAACGCTGCTGGCCAGTTATTCTTAGGTAAACGGGAAGTGCCCTGTGACACACCAGGCCAGGAAGAAGCGTATCTCTGAAGGCAGTTAACTACTTGACTTGTGATGTCTAGGTCTGGCCTAGCTCTGCAGTTCTTTATAGTGCTTTATTCTTAAAACGTGCTGAGCAAGCAACATTTAGGAAAGTGCTAACCTTCAGTTGGCATCTCCATGTTACTGATCCAACAGCAGTGACTAGAAGGGGCCTTCGCTAGAGCAAGACACATTCATGTCCACCTAATGCCCACAAATGCATTGTCTAGTGCTTCCCATCTGGTATGTAGGTGCTTTTCTGTTTAAATATGTTCCCGTCCTGCGGTACTCGGAGTGGCTGACTTCCACCACTGTTAATATTGCACTAAAAGTACAACTGATACATTTAAAAAACAAGCACGGAATCGAAACCTGTGGTGCGCGCGCACCACAGAGGAGCCGAACGCGGGAATCGAAACCAGTGGTGCGCGCACACCACAGAGGAGCGGGGGGGGCGAGGGAGCCTCTCGTCTGTGCCGCGCGCTGATGCGCGTCCTAGACACGGACGGGAATGGGCGGAGCAAAGGCGGGACATGCGCCCGCCTTTGCCCAATTGCGTGCCGTTTTTTTTCTTTTTTAAAAGCACGCTACAGCCAATGCCAGCCTGCGAAAGCAAAACCACACGCACGAGCGTGTGGTTAGCTTTCTGAAGCCCATACAAGAGGTCTCGCGCTGCGCGAGCAGTGCTGCGCACTGCAACGCTAAGCGCGAGACCTAAAAAGCAATATATCTCATTGTTATATTGATACTTTTTGCTGTGTTCTTATTCAATGTCTTCCAATGTGCTGCTCATACTGTATCACTGTATTCGCTCCGAAGAGGAAAATATCGATTCATGACACTAATGCTGCAATAATGTTAGACAGAAATAGATGACATTATGGCCATAGATGAGGGTGTCTTCGAAACATCTTCTCTTCTCTTGGAATATACTCCCACTATTGACAGCATAACACGTGCATAATAAACTATGTGCTTCAGTATTCCTTTATGTTTTTGTCTTTTCGATTGTAGATGGTTAGCTCATGCTAACAGGAGGGTTTGTTAATTTTGAGAAGCCCTTCTGTCCATATATTTTAGCATTCGCGACACTGTTTTGCAATCTGGACGCCATTTTGTATGATAATCGAAACTGCTGCTTAGTTATTTTCGAGAAACGGTCCTTGGTAAGTTTTGTTTCCCAAGGTTGAGCTTTTTCTTCTATAATTGCAAGTATTCTCGTTAGTACATACCTTTCTTGTTAGTTGGAGCCTTTCTCCCACCCGTCTGGTAGGGAGGATAGGCCAGACGACCTTGGGCAGTACATAGCCTGTGCCCAGCTGCAGAATCGAAACTTATGCTCTGTACCCCCATCGTATTACGACACCTGCTAGTGTTTTTCCATAGTAGGCGGGTCTTTGTGGACTTTGCAAACGTACATAATGTAATTGTATGCTTACAGGGTTCAGTCCCTCAACAGCCATCCCAAGAGGGTGGTCAGACTGGGCTCCACTGCAGTGTAATCTCAATAAATATCTGGTTTGTATTCTCTACTAATCACAACTGGGAGCCAAGGGGGAGAGAAACAGAACAGGTCGCCCCCCACTCATAGACTTTCATACAATCAAGGACCTGCTCTGCTGGTGATCTGGACTCCTAAAGGACGTCCACATATATTTTCTCAGGCACAAAATCTTGTGTGCCGCAACAGTGGATCAGTGTCTCCCATCTGCCATCTAGTGTCTAAAATCACTATTTTTGAACCACATGTGCTGTATGTATCGATTGTGCCCCCCTCACGAATCACCACAAAAGGAAGTAAAACAGGGAAGTAAAAAGTGGGAAACAAAGAAGACAGTGCCTCACGGGAGTAACACCATGGGAGTTTACAGACTGATACTCGCCTGTATCCTCAGGTTCTCATCATTAGCAACTGCCAACTTTTACAACAACATAAAGAGTGAGGAAAAAAGAAGACAAAGTGCAAAGACTGTGTATGTTCGTGCACAATGCGTGAACCCTATATAGGAAACCGGGGTCTACCAATAGAACAGCCGGTATACCTAGAATCTAAAACCGAGCTAGACAACCACTAGCTGAACTACTTTATTTCTTGGCTGTGTGTCTACTCCATTAAAACCAACATGTTTCATTGCCCGTAAGAGATTTTTGCGGCAACTTCATCAGGGTAGGGTCAGCGTCCTCACTGCACCACTTTCCTCTGTTTGTCAAACCTACAAACAACAGAGAACATACAACACATTTCAAAACAACACATATCTCAGCACAGGCATCAAACTGAAAACAAGAGAAAGACTCCTGTAACACATGTAGCACACCAGAAACCGAAACGATTAGTTTTGGTGCTACTAGTGGGGGAATGTCGACACCACATCTGATATATTTACCAAGAGGTTGCCAATCTTCAGCATACCTGCAACCTCTTAAAAATGCTTCTAACCCTGCGTGTGTGTACTAGTCCACAGACACATCATCCGGCTCTGTCACTGCTCTCAGTCAGTCTGTGTGGGAGAAAAGATAAGGTGTATCAAGTATAATCCCGGGTTCTTTAGACCCCATGTTAAGCTCAAGTGGCACTGGAGAAATGAACGTTGCCTCTATAGCAAATGGGACAGATGAGTATGACAGCCTACTGCCTGCTCCATTTACCGTAGCCACTTTCCTCACAAACCACTCTACTAGCTATCACCCTTGATGTATTTAGGGGTGCACCTATATTTAAAAAGTTAGTATCCCTCCTACTACATGCACGAGGCTGCCATATTCCCAGGGCTTAATAATGCACGGTAGGGAAAATTCCTCCTTCAATAAAAAATTTTCAATAAAGATTTTTGCATCTTACCGAGACTCCTCGGGTTACCAGCTACCGCTCAGCACCTCATCATGTTGCTCTCACTGCTGTGTATTTATGGGGCTACGCACGCTGCCTCAGGTTGATTAGACCCGCCCAGCCTTCGGTCCTTGTAGGTAGCTTATACTTCTATCATACAACACGGCGGTCATTTCGAAATGTCTATCGCTAGCTGCTAAGATGCATTTAGGAGTGCAGCTATACAAAAAAGTTGATACCCCTCCTACCAAGAGGCAGTTCTTCAACCTCAAGGTTACCACACTATCGGGGCTTGATGATACACGGGAGAAAAACTCCTCCCTCAACAAAAATTGTTCAAACATTTAAAAAAAAAAAAAAATGTTAACAATTTTTCCGCATCTTACCGGAACTCCTCGAGTTACCGGCTGCCGCTCAGCACCTCATCATATTCCTCTCACTATTGTGTGTTTATAGAGCTGCGCCTGCTGCCTCAAATTGATAGGACCTGCCCTGCCTTCGGTCCTTGTAGGTAGCTCGTTTCATTCAAAACGGCGGCCATTTTAAAGTGTCTCTCGCCGGCTACTAAGAACCCACTGGATTCTAATCTTCGGAGTTTACACATTTCAGAATATGTATGTATATCATGGGAAGTTGTAAATTACCATGTTACCTGCCACAGTCCTTTTGTCGAAAATCAATATTCAAAAGACTTTTTTCTTCAAAAAGTTTTTACAAAATATATATATTAGATGTTTGGTATACCTGCTCAAATCTATATCAGCTCCCCCCTGAGTCATAAACAACATTCTTCAACTCAAGTAAAGCCATTAGGGAATTACTGGGGTCTCTACTCAGATAGTACACACCCTCTGCTCTAGTGTGTTATTCGTTGAATATATTCATTCAGTCATCAACAGTGCGGTGTATAATTTCTCAGGCTAACTCCATTCAAAAGGGTACCACTTTGTTCCATTCAATAAAATCATTCAGCCCATTGCGATCTGCCCCCTCTTGATATATCCAGCGGGCTTCTTTGGAGACCAGTCTGTTCTCCATGTTGTGCTGGTCGCCTAGAACCTTTTCTAGTACCACCCATCGTATATCCCTGTGTTTATGTTTCAGGGTAACATAGTGTTGAACAAATTTCGTCGTGAGTTTTCCCGCTTTGAGCGTGCTCACATGCTCCTGTATTCTAACTTTGACCTTACGAGTCGTGAGGCCAATGTAGTGAAGGTCACATGGACATGTGATTCTGTAAATAACATTAGCCGTGTTACAATTACTGAACCTATTCAAATGCCATGTTTTTCCATTTGCGCATGTGACACTCTTGGTAGCTGTTGTCAGTTCACAGACCGAGCACCCCCCACAAGGGTAATGTCCCGGGGACACTGCCGGTTCCCTCGATTCCTGCACAGGACGTGTATGAACCAGACGGTCACGTAGGTTAGAGGACCGTTTAAATGCGAATCTGGGTGGAGGCATTTTCATAGAGACAGTACTAAGTAAATGCCAGTGTCTTCTTATGATCTGTCTGATCTTAGTCGAACAAGGCCCAAACGTGGTTACCACTGGAATACATTCATTTCTGACCTTGTTTGTCCTCTCCAGGAGGGCATCTCTAGGTGTATTTAGCGCTCTCTTCCTGGCCTGTGTGATGACTTTTTTGGGGTATGCACGATCTTCCAATCTACTTGACAGTTCTGCCGTTTGTTCTAAATAGCTCTGAGTGGACGTACAGTTTCTGCGGTAACGCAAAAATTGCCCCACCGGCAGATTGTCTCGCAGAGCCCTCGGATGATAGGATCTATAATGAAGGAGTAGGTTCATATTAGTGGGTTTATGATGTACACAGGTATCGAGTTTATTATCATTCGCCTGTATATCTAGATCCAGATATGTAGCTGTATTTTTATTCACTGTCCAAGTAAATTTAAGACATGCGTCCAAGGTGTTGAGCCAGTTAAGGAATTGCTGTAATTCCTCTTCCGTCCCAGTCCAAATGCATAGGACATCATCAATAAATCTCTTCCAGAGGACAATATTCCTCTGGAAGGGATTGGTGGAGTGATTGATGTAGTTGGATTCAAACTGGCCTACATAAATGCAGGCCAGACTGGGGGCAAAAGTAGCCCCCATTGAAGTCCCAGACATCTGGAGATAAAGTTGGTCTTTATATGCAAAAAAGTTTCGTGTTAGTGCTATCTCAATGCATTGTAGCACAAAGGTCTGGGGAGTATCATAAAACCATTCACATTCCCCCAGGGCGCGGGCTGCCGCCACCAACGTCGCTTCCTGAGGGATGTTGGTGTATAATGACTCAATGTCGATGGTAACTAGAAACTGATGATCAGGATCATATACCACATTCTCTATATATCTTAAAATATCAGTGGTATCTTGTATATAGGATGGTTGCTTAATAACACACTCTCTCAAAAAGAAATCCGCAAACTGGGATAACGGTTCAAGCAGAGATTGGATGCCCAATACAATCCCAAGAGGGTGGTCAGACTGGGCTCCACTGCAGTGTAATCTCAATAAATATCTGGTTTGTATTCTCTACTGTCTGACCGACTCTTCATTTGTAGGAAGGCAGAGAAGGTGGTCGTGAGTGACCCGAGTGGCCCTTTTCGGGTCACTTCCTTCACACCCCAGCTTTCCTGAATGCAGATCACGTGGGATGAGAAGTGATATAGACCCGGCCAGGGGTAAGTAATTTGTTTTTAAAACCAGCTACGTTCCATGAGGTGAATAGACACTCTCTTTTATAGTCTGTTGGAAATGGCATCAGGGATGCAGTGGTTCAACTAGAGTCTTGGCTAGAGGCTCCTGATACGGCTAAACCAATTAGCGAGGAAGGTTAATTAGGGGCAGGGGTGATGGGTCCTGCAGCTGGGCCATAACTAGTATATGAAGAATTAATTTGGTCACCTACTCCTTCTGGGTCCCCTAGGATGTTATGTCAATCTATCTCTTGTAGATCGCTTAAGGCCTCAAACCTGTTGAATGTGGAAATGGAAAATTGGCGATCAGCCATATAAGGCTGAGCAGAAGGGGGGACACCTGGCACCCTGTGAGAGGGGTGCAAATGGCGGTAAAAATACCCCAAGGGAAGAAGAGTGATGTTACCAGGATTTGTATTTGGCGTTGGAGCCCTTGATAGCATCTCTCCTGCAGCTCTAGGATGTTTGACATTTATGACGACACAATCCCCCTTTATTGTTTTCCTAGTAGGTCCAATCCACCCAACCCTTGTCATGATTATTTGGTCAGCTCTCACAATGGGGAAAACCGACTTGGACTGTAGCCAATGGAGGACCTTATTCCTCAGTTGGTCAGATGACTCAACGGTATTTAGGGACAGAGGAGGGACATTTGTCATAATTGCCACATAAGGGCAACAGACAGGAGGTAAATTAATATTAACATTATTTGATTGCTCCCCCTCCCTCCCTGTGCTGATGGTATTCCCTAGCTACTGATGGATACCTCCAGATGATGGGCCAGATGGACATGTATTTGCCAAGAGAGTTGGTTGGGTCATTTATTTCAGGCTGGTTTGACTGAACGGTAAATGAGTCCCTTACTATTCCAGAACCCAGGATCTGGAGGACATCCTTTACATGTTTGGTGGACTCTTCCACATTCCAAATCTTATCAGCAGAATGTAACTGGTTTTTATGTGAAATACAATTACACCGTACAGAGTCATGTGCAAACAGTTAGTTACAAGGTCATCCTGGCCTCGCAGCGAAGATCTTTGTGTTGGTTGAATTGCCTGAGTTAATGCACCATTAGCCACACTATGCATTGATTTAATATGATCTAAATGTCCTTCAATCACTCCCAGCCATTCATGAATGGGAGATAGCAAATTTCCAACATCCCTTTCAGACCGGACAACAGATTCACCTGAAACGGCCCCACCTCAGCATGCGATGATATAGTGGGAATCTCTTTATCAGGAACAGTTACACTAGTTCGAATAGCAGGGTGGATTTTCATCACTTGTCTTTTGCGTTTGGCCGGGGAAGCACTATTGCTTACTTGGGAGGGTAGAAAGATGCTAGTAATATGTCCTCCCTCCCCTTCAGGGGTATACCTCACTGACGGTGCTTCCGGAGCTGCCAATTTGCTGTGTACTATTCCTGGGGTTATTTCAGTAGTGGGTTGTGCGGATACCTCTGAGTTGCTCAGGACCTCTGGGGCTGCAGCTATACTGGCCGATAAACAGTGCTCAACCTGTTCAATCTCTTTGTTTAGAGCCCCCACTGCACGTTTGATACAGAATTTGAGCAGGATTTGGCAGGGATGGAGGCTTTGCATTTAGTTATCGTGCAGCACCAGAGACTGAGGCACCCAAAATAAGCTCAGAAATAAAAGGTCACTCCGCAAATAATAGCTCAGGTAATTGTTCGATTATTAGCACTACAACCAATATGCAAAAAAGTGAGTTAAAGGCCTCTAATAGTAACCAGACCAAAAGAAATGTTGCCGAACATAGTAAAGGAGAAAGAAATGCAGGCTTATAGAGGGGGGCCCAGCCCAGCCTCTTCTGGGCAATGACGGGTGAAGACGGGCCTGGTCTTGGCCCGGGTACAGCCCGGGTGCGCGCTTTGTAGCGGTACCTGGGGGAGTGGCAAAGATGGTGCCTCCAGGCACGAGTTTTCCTAGAAGGCAAAGTCCCTTCCAGACAGTTACCGGCTAAAGCAGAGTGTTCCCAGCGCAGGGGGAAGCCTGCCGTGCTTTGTAGCGTACCTCGGGGTGTGGCAAAGATGGCCCCTCCAGGCACGAGTTCTCCTGAGACTCGAAGTCATTTCCAGACAGTAACTGGCAATTGCAGAGTGCCCCCAGCACAGCGGGGAAAGTGTCATACTTTTAAATACCATGCACCCGCCTTGTGGCCCACAAGGCACACATAGGGGCGACTTATTAATATTTGAAAGGGATATTTTAGCTGGACAAAAGGGTTTATTTTGACAGGTCAAATTGCAGTGTTTAAAGGGCCACACTCAGGCTACAATTGTAGGCCTGAAGCCATGTTTTACACCAACACAGTAGAGGATAGCACAATAGGTGCTGCAGTGCACTAGTAACATTTAATACAGAGGCCCTGGTTACATCTTGTATCATGCAGAAGGGACTTATAAGTAAGTTAAATATACCAAGTAGGAATATGCCAATTCGACCATGTTTAAAGCGGAGCAAAGGCACTTTATCACTGGTTAGCAGGGTTAAAGTGCACAGAGTTCTAAAGCCAGCAAAAATATAGGGTCCGGCAAATGGGGAAAAATATGGGGTGACAATGCAGAAAAGGCGGATTTCCTACAGGCGGTAATATAACCCAATGCTAGATTCACTGAAAAGGGATCTTCATCACGGAAAAACACTGCCTCTGTCCTTGATAGGAAAGGTAGAACTGACGAAACTCGTGGAACTCCCACAGCTCCTCTGTGTTAATCAGAACTTCCCATATAAGCTACCTAATTGTTTTTAAACAGCTAACTTCTATGATCAGGGTATTCATGGGGAACAACAAGATGGCAATGTTATGCATAACCATGTGTTACAAATTCACATTTGATTTGCAACCAGGGTTTGGAAGTCATGATTTCATATTATCAGGCTTCCCACCTCGTTGTCATTATTGACTGGCTATTTGGCTTGAGATCTGATCCTGTGTATCGGGGCAAGCTATGTGGATTGGGAAATCATGCCCCACTTAAGTAGCTCTAAGGTGGAAGACCACCAGGGCCTTCTTCGGCATCAAAAGTGACCATGGCACCTTGAAAGGCAACCCTAAAAATGATGGGATAGAAATGGAGACTACTGGGGCAACTCCATTATGAGTGGACACTGGTCTCTCACAGGTCGCAGAGAGGGACTTGCTGGGAATCTTCATGTTAAAAGTTGTAATTGCTTTAACTACACAAGATTGTTTACTGAAATACAACAGGAATTTGGACTCCTCTCATCTGTTTTTTCAATGCCTCCAGCAGACACTAATGAGATACTTGTCTAGGTTACAGTCCCTTGTTGAATTCAATTGCCTGGGGGAGAAGCTAACCATAACCCAAATGCCGAACAAATGATTTCCAAAGTCTACGACACCTGGGTGATAAACTCAGCAGACATGTTCCCTTTGGTAAGAACAGCTTGGGAGAAATATTTATATCCTCTAGATGACGTTTTACCAAAACTCTACCAACATGGTGGAAAGTTCACATTCGCCAATGCAGGAATCGGGGAAGGTTTTTGGGAAATCGTGGGTAGGTTCATTTGGAAAAGTTGTTCAACAGCCACAAATGTGCATGTGGGTATTCCTCAACAATTTACAACCTGGCAGCAAACAGACTGGCGAATTCCGGCATGGGTAGATATGCATGCATATCCATTGATGAAATGGGGAGTAAACCCCTCAAATTTGATGGGAGTGCAGAGGAAGGGGTTCTCCAGAAGGAACAATATTTTTCCTGTGCAGACAAATAAAAGTTTAGTGTGCTAATGCACATTTCTGTTCAGTTTAGCATGTTGAAATTTCTGCATGTGGAAAAATATATGCATATGCAAATCTATGCAATATTCTACACCATGGTAAGTGAATACCACGATGGCGGACTTGACCATTGCTGGGAGTTCTTAGATACATAGGTCTTGGATAATTGCAGGGATCAAATTGAAGATTAAAATATCTTGATATACCCAGTGGTTTCGCCTTCGCCGACCGGCATTCAGGAAAAATATAGGTGTGCATGCTGGCACATCTGCTTGATGAATGTGCAAGGAAGTGCCACCCTGTTCTGACCAGTAATAGTTCGCACCACCTAACCTCAGGGTTTATTTCTTACAGAAGAGATCCAGAAAGGTGAGAGCATTAGGCCTCATTTGACTGCAAGGAATGCGTGTGTAGTTAGGCAGGGATTGTAGTGGCCCAGACAAAGGGCGGAGACCTGAACTGGCTTTTTGAATGGCCGAAACATGTTGGCGCAGCTAAACGGGTGGATGAGGCAACATATCTCATCCAATATCCGAAACAGTGGTGCTTTTAATCATATCTGAGGTTCCCATACTAAAGGTAAAACCATTGGGTATATCTCAAGACATTTATTACTTCAATTGGATCCTTGCGATTATCCAATATCTATTCATAAGAACTCCCAGCAATGGTTAAGTCCACCATGGTGGTATTCTCCTACCCTGGTGTAGAATATCGCCTATAATAAAGCATGCCATGAGTTGTAGGTGAGGCGATATCTCAAAAAATCTGCACAGGTAGAGCTTTCCCCAAGCCAAGTTGTAGTAACTTGGCCACTTGTAGTGTGATTATGTATAGATGAGGAGGATGTGACCAAGTCTGTTCTTATGTCTCTCCCTTTGTGTACACATATGCAAATCCATGCCCATCAGAGTTTTTAGGACAATTCCTGCAATTCTTATAGAATTCCTAAAAATTGGAAATTTACTCAAAATTCTTTGGGCAACCTTTATGGATTTGGCACATTACTGTTTGGGAAGTCTTTTTGTATTTGGCACAATACTTCTCACAGAGTATTGCCTCTATAGTAGAAAATATGTGCACTTATGCCAATGGTAGGTGCCAACTTCAAAATCATTTCTGGTTGTTGGAAGTAATGTGTTCTGTAGTGGTCTGTGTCATAGGGTGCTATAGCCAAGAAGCTGTGAGGAAAGGTCAAGGTGATGTGTGAGAGTGTTGCACTTAGCACCCTAAATGACTCCTGTCAACTCAATATATTGCTTCTATCCAGTGTCTCCAAGTACTTTCAGCTTCCTGCCCAATGCACATCAGCTCTGCTCTTCATTGTTGTCGGCTTCCTGTCTCATTCATGTCAGTTCCCTACTGTCAGTATTGTGAATAAAGATACAAATTTGCATATTGTGGCTGTCACAGGAAATAACTGCACTAAATGTCTAGGTAAAAATAACAGAGGTGCTGTGACATTTGAGAAAATGAAAGTTGAGTTCCTTAATAAAAAAGTGGCATGAGAATACTTCCAACATGGCACCCAAAAGATGACGAAGTGGTGAGACTAGAGACAGACAAGTTTTTCAGGAACTCAGATTTGTCTCACAAGATGTTGGAGGAAGTAGTTCGTTTGAAAGTTATATTAAGAGAACAATTTGAAAGCTGCTTGCTTCCCAAACAAGTTAATCGCTTTTCTTGGACTGCAGTCTCTGTTTGTATGCTGCAAAGGAACTTTTAAGTAGAAGATATTATTTCGTGTTATCTTGGTTTGTAACCTTGACCCCGAGACGCATGGTAGAACTGTTTTGAATTCTTTTTGGCACATAGTTTAATGTGTGAACCTTCAACAATCTGAGCAAGACATTTAAATCAAAGATTTCTGATTTGATGAAGCCCTTGTTTGAAATATAAAGTGTCTGAACTAAGCTGTCCCTAAGTGAAAGAAGCTGGACATAACATTCCTGACGCTCCTAAAGCTTTATTTCCTGTATAATTAAGTTTGATAAATAACTGTAAGTGCATATTTGTTTTTTTGCGAGGGCTCAAACCGTTGTTGGGCTTTTTTGATCCCGCAGTCCGTCAAGTCATCATCCAGGCATCCATCTTGTCTAGGCTAGACTATGCCAATTCTCTCTACCTGGGGGTGAATAAGGCTGAAATCCTTCGTCTGCAGAGGGTTCAAAATGCGGCTGCTAGAACTCTTCTTGGCCTCCCTAGAACTTGCCCTACGACCAACGCCATCCGCCGACTACATTGGCTGCCGGTGGCGAGGCGTATCAAGTTCAAGTCCCTATGCATTGCCTTCAAAATCATGAACTTCTCCTCCGCAGATATCCTGGCGAACCTGCTTTCACCCTATACACTTACTCGCCTACTGCGATCTATGTGCCAGCATCTGGCGGTTGTCCCTCGGGCGAGGAAGGTGCGTGCAGGAGGACGCTCCTTCCGCACCCTGGCTGCAAAACTGTGGAATTCTCTTCCTGCGCACATCCGTAGCATTGACAACTATCTGGCATTCCGCAAGGCCATTAAAACACACCTTTTCCCTTCGTTTTAGGCCTGGTCTTCTGGTAGTAGCCTCCCAACCTCCGTCTGTTAGCGCTGGGACGCCCCTTTGCTGGGGCAGCTGCGCGCTATACAAAACCTGTAACATAACATAACATTTAGTTTGGAGTTTAGTTTTACAAGGTACCAAAGGCCATAAATCTTGACATCTGGAGAAAGACTGTCTGAACTTGTAGATGAACTTTGTTTTATTTGTGAAAGGATTGCAAGCCATAAATCATGGCATTTGGAAGAACACTGAATGAACCTCTTTGGAGATTTATTTAAAATTGTTCTGTGCTGACTCTTGGCAATTTCCGTGTGAGTAGAGAATTATTTGTTTAACAGGCTTTGTGTTACAAACCTATTCTTTTCTCTCAAGTATCCTGGGTATAGAGGTGGGTGTAAACAAACTTATGGACGATTTGAGTGTCTTTAATTATGTTCACACATTACCAGAGTATGCTGATTTTGCAGACAGCCTTATTTTATCAATACCATAGAAAAGAGATAGCTGAGAAAATAAATGGAAATCCGCAGGTATAGCAATGTTCCAAGTGAGAGAATTTTCCAAGCTACAATCATACGCTTTAGTAAAACACTGTTGTTTTATTTTAGATTTTCACTGAAGAGAGACTAGAAAATCAGCACTCCAGTAAACCATACATCGAAACCAGCTGTATTGTTTCTCTTCCAAATCCATTTTACCCCTGGGACTCCCCCCTTGCCAACAGTGAATTTCCTTTGTGCTTTGGTATCGCTTTGTTCGCCCTAAGTTGGGAGGGTATGCCCAGACGTGGGTCCCTTGCTCACTTTGCCACTGGATTCAAGCTAGCCTGGCTGATGACGGCTGAATAGCCAGAAACCGGTCCCAGGATGCTCGTTTCCGGTCCAGGGAAGACATGGCTTGGCAGTTCGGGCTGGACTGTTCCCATGAGGCACAGGGTCAGACTGATTTGCATATGGCCATGTCTGAACTGGGGTGGTGGAGTGAGCTAAAGAATGATGATGGATTAAACCCAGATCAGTTGACTGGGGGTGAGTGTTTGATTAGCTCAAACGCTCCGTCCATCATCCCCTTTGGTATCGCTTTGTTCGCCCTAAGTTGGCAGGGTATGCCCAGACGTGGGTCCCTTGCTCACTTTGCCACTGGATTCAAACTAGCCTGGCTGATGACGGCTGAATAGCCAGAAACCGGTCCCAGGATGCTTGTTTCCGGTCCAGGGAAGACATGGCTTGGCAGTTCGGGCTGGACTGTTCCCATGAGGCACAGGGTCAGAGTGATTTGCATATGGCCATGTCTGAACTGGGGTGGTGGAGTGAGCTAAAGAATGATGATGGATTAAACCCAGATCAGTTGACTGGGGGTGAGTGTTTGATTAGCTCAAACGCTCCGTCCATCATCCCCTTTGGTATCGCTGTGGATACTGGTATGGCAAGTTGGAAAGTAATGCGGAGGTTGTGGTGTCTCTACAAGACAGGTACATCTGAATTTGTGACACCTACAATATCCACGTCACATTTCTACCCACTCATGTCAACACATTACCCCATTCAGCCAACATACTACCCCAATAATCAGCGGTCTACTCCATGCCCATCACATCTCTGCTATTGCCTTTAAATCTCACGCAGTTTCCTACTGAACAGCAATCAGTCCCCAGTCAGGCTTGTGTTCGCTCTCTAGCTCCCTCTCAGCATTCTGCTACCCCACACTTGGCATCTTCCCACCTCCTCCCAACAACCATTTTATTAGTCCCCTACCTACCTAACAGGTACTGCTGTCACCATCCAACTAATGAGCTTTTTACACCTTTGTGTCACCTTTACCCACTACCTGTTTGGTTTTCCTCCAGATTCTGGTAATTTCTTCTTTCATTAATGTCACTCTCCACATGGTCCTCCTCCCTCTAACTGCACCATAGTAATTACACCTCTTCCTGTAGCCCATATTGCACATTATCCCTTCATGTTTGTACATGTTGGACTTGCCTGTATGCCTTGTCAGAGTCAAAGTCCATTCCACCACCAAAGCCGAGCATCCCCAAAAAAGATTCACCCTTGGGAAAAGAAAAGATAGCAGTAAGATGTCTTGAAAAAATAATTTAATACTGCAGCAAAAAGGAAAGGCGTATGGAGGGATTAGACCTTTTATCATGGTTTGCCTTTTTGTAATGTTTGTAAATGAAATATTAACAGAACAGTCTGCTGTCTTATCAACTTGGCAGTACAATTGGCAGAACAGATGGTATTGAGAGAATAATTTGACATCTGCCTCTGTGCCTTTTTGGCATACATATCCACTCCTTCAGGAACATACTCGGACCACTCCATTCCTTGGTTTACCTACTATGAACTAGAGATCCCAAGGAAGAAAGGGTGATAAAATGTTACAATCTTAGGTCTTTCCAGATTCCCTTCTTACATTTACAATTTCTCAATGCTTTACGGCACTGCAGCTGCATAAGCCTACAAACTAGTCGTTTAACCAACAGCTCACCGAATACCTGGAACTCAACCACCTACTCAATGTCTCACAATCAGGATTCCGTGCCAACCACAGCACTGAGACCGCACTGATTGTCGCCACAGGCGACATCAGATCTCTCCTCAACCACAGAGAAACGGCGGCCCTGATCCTCCTGGACATCTCTGCTGCATTCGACACCATCTCCTACCACACCCTCATCGACAGACTCCAAAATGCCGGCATACAGCAAAACGCTTTCAAGTGGATCACTTCTTTCCTCTCAGGACGCACACAGAGCATACGGCTACCTCTCTTCACCTCCATACCCAAGGACATCACATGTAGCGTACCCTAAGGGTCATCCCTCAGCCCCATCCTGTTCAACATTTACATGACACCCCTTGCAAACGTCGTCAGATCCCATGGCGTCAACATAATCTCCTACGTCGATGACACTCAACTTATCCTCTCACTCTCCGGGACCCCACCAACGCCAAAACCAACTTCCGCAAAGCCATGACCGACATAGACAAATGAATGAAAGATAGCTACCTCAAACTCTACTCCGACAAAGCAGAAGTACTGATATTCGGGTAGAACACCTCCGCATGGGACCACAGCTGGTGGCCAGCAGAACTCAGACCAACACCCACAGCAACAGACCACGCAGGAGACCATGGCATAATCCTCGACAGCCAACTGACCATGATATGACAGGTCAACACAGATGCCTCTTGTTTCCATACCGTCCGCATGCTCTGCACAATCTTCAGATGGATACTAATCAACACCAGGAAGACCGCCACGCAGGCCCTCGTCACCAGCCGCTTCGACTACGGCAATGTGCTCTACGCTGGAATCTCCACCCAACTCCTCAAAAGACTCCAAACCATACAGAACACCGCTGAGACTCATCCTGGAACTCCCAAATGGACCCGCATCACCCCATACCTTCCCATCCAGAAGAGATGCCAGTTCAAGATCCTCACGCATGCATACAAAGCTCTACATAACCAAGGACCATCCTACATCAACCATCAACTGAACTTCCACTTGTCCACAAGACACCTGCGCTCCTCTGCCTCACTCGCCCTCCGCATCTATCGCAGCTGCAGTGGCAGCCGCTCCTTCTACTATATTGCCACCAAGACCTGGAACGATTTACCCCTCCACCTCTGAACAGCACCCTCCCTGGCAGACTTCAGAAAGAAGCTCAAGAGCTGGCTTTTCGACACGGCACGGCACCCTCAGCGCCCTGATACCCCTAGGGGTGACAGTGCTGTACTCTACAAATGCTGTTTGATGATTTAGTACAATGCTAGGCTATTTGTTTGGAGGGATTGAGCACTAGAAAGCTGCATTCACTTACCCCTCCTGTCTTCTCTTTGTTGATAAGAAGCCGAGGGGTGTCTGTAGGAACTCTGTAAGGAAAGACAGTAGGTTAACTAATTGGAATAAAAGCCAAGTAAATTAAGAACAATAAGTAACTTTCCAGGTCATGAGAACCGTAAAATCTTACCCAAGGGGCCATCAATGAGGGTTCAGAATTATATCGAAAACAAACCAAAAACATCAGTTTAGAGGATGGTGCAGAGATGTTCTAAAACTGGAAGCTAACTGTAATTCGACAACTATGGTTAATTACCACAAATTAATTGCTATGACTTCGCACATGCCATCCCGAGTTACTTTGACATCAATTGTGCCATCAGTGGTGATTTATACAGGGCAATTACAGCATGGCCTGTGGCCAGGCCTGTATCTAGATCACCTTTTGAAAGACATTTAGCTATCCCTTTCACCATCTACATACATGGTCAGTGGCTATACAGTGTACGGACTATGTTTTGTCATGCCCCGTGTATGCTTTATGCAGAGGCATAACCTGAGTTGCAGATGATGTAATTTGAGATGTCATCCTCTATCATAAGTTTTATTTCTGGAACATCCTACGATTGTTAGGCAGTGCCTACTGAAAGCTTTTAACTGTCTACTGTAGGCAGCATCAATATTGACATGGGGCTTTGGTTCAGCCCCTTGGTTGGCTTTCTTTTTAATCTCATTTACTTGCATCTTTTTTGCTGGTTTTCCTACCTTTCCTTTTTTGTTCCTCCCCAACAACCTGGGTTCTTGACCATCCTTATGACCAGATGACTTGTACCATTCCATGGCTCCGCAGCAGGGAACTACTTTTTTCTTTTGTTCTCATCATTCCAGGGTGGTGTGTGTGATTCTTGTTCTTTCTGTTCCCTCATATCCCCAGCTCCCTAATCTAAGCATGGTGCTGTACCCTTCCCCCACCTGGGATTATTTATTTTATTTTTATTTTCATTTTTCAACCCCCTCAAGCTTCTCCATTGCTCCACGTTGCTCCAGCTAGGTCACTGACTTGCAAAATTGTTCTGTTTTCGGAGGGCCCAGTTGCTGTAGTTTGCTCCTGGGCTACTCCTTAGATGTGCTTTTGCACATTTTAAAAAAAATTACAGCTCCAAGACAGACATTCGACATCTTGAAAAGGTAAATTAAAAGTTTTTAAAAATTGCTTACTTGGTACATGGTAATGCATGCACTCATATGATGATGTTCCGCATCAGCAAACAAACATTTACTTTTTATTTTTGCTAACTCCTAACAGCATCAGCAAAAATCAAAACCAAAAGGGTGGGTAATGGCATGGAAAGGCGAGACCATGTGGCTTTGCCAATGCTTATTTTACTAGTGAAAACTAGCATATGATATCAGTAGATAACAACTATAGCTCTTCTAGCTCTTCCAATTAATTATTTGGGTCATCTACCAATATTCTTTGTTCACTTTCGGAAGCCCTGCTATTGTATTCTGTGTGTAGTACCCTGTCTGGCAATCCATGCTGGCATGGTCCGCAGGCCATGCTCATCTTGCAAAGGAAAGGGCTTTGGCAACACCCTTTGTGCAGTACCCCATATGACACGTACCGGTATAGTTTAGGACCTGACTCATTTCCAGGGATAACAATTATAGATTCACAAACGATCAATTAAGAACCTCATTAATCAACTTAAAAAATGAAAATGTGCATTCATGATTTATCATCTATTCAAGAAACACAACCAGTTAACTAACATCAAAATGCACTACAATCCATCAATTACCATTCCAGCAAATGAAAATGAGGTCACCCTGTGCTCATTCTGAGCCCTGATTCTTGCGGAGTTCCTTCTGCCACATACTTAAGTGTTAAAATGTCAATCCATGTGGATGAAATGTTTAAACTATGAAGCACTTTTAGCTTCTTCAACTGCCAGTTTACAACATAATAAAGGCTTTTTTTTTTTTTTGAGAATCAGGGTGAATATAACCTCATAAAAATGGTAATTCTGCCCAAAATTCGTTTTTTTTATTTCAGGCCATCCCTCTCCTTGTTCAGAATTCTTTTTTCATGAAATTGAGTTGCTATGGTTTTGCTTTATTTGGCATCATCAGAAGTCTCTACAACTCAAAGGAGGCTGGTCACATCCCTTTCTTAAGTTTTATTACTGGATCTTAACATCTCATTACTGGAGATGCAGCGCTTCAAATTTATTCAGGATATATAATATACATCTAAAGGGCTTCAAACATGGGGGAGTCGCAGTGATTTCCCATGTTATTGCTGTCCTATCATGCCCGCCATCACATACAGCTATAATGCCCAGAGGCAAATGTGTAGATCTGGTGAAATGCTATACAATCTCTTGATGCATTTGACACAAAATGAAGCAAGGGAAAGATACTCCAATGGATCCGTTCTAGTTCAGTCTGCTTTTATTTCTGGGGTCCGTGCACCTTCAGGGCACAGCTTACAATAATAATAAGAGTAGAAACAAACCTCTTCTAGAGATTTACATCAGTGGTAAGGCAGCAGAAGACGGCGGCAGAACCTTTCTAAAATCATCATATTATCTTACGTTATTCATGGAAAATAGAATACCCAAGCAGTGTTATGCTTTCTTTATTACCTCCACTCAAACCAACATTTTTGTCTGTCTTTCAAAGGATGCTGATAGCTGCTCGTCGCCTAATGCATGACTACATGAAATAGGCTTCACAGAAAGCCATATACCTGGGAAAGATTAGTGGATAGTGATATTCATGGCTTTTGAAAAGCAAGCAACCAATTCAAAAGCTGAAAATATTGTTCCATTATTCAAACACATTTAAATAAAAAAAAGAGCAAGTGGTAAGTGAATACCCATTGCAAACCTCTAAATAGGCATTTCATCTTTTGACAAATTAACTCAAAGTACTGCCAAGGGATTGGAGCGAGTCAACCAATAACTTTAAGAGCATCTGGCTTTATGTATGTGAAACCCAATGTGACAGGAACAAAATAAATTCAAGTTTTTCATCACGTGCATGGAAAATTAAGACTATCCTCTAATGTCAAGAGAGTTCTGTGGATTAGGTATCCAGAGCTCTTACAGAGAAAGAGGAATGACCAACAGACTCTTTTATCCCATTGGATATAGATGACTGGCCACACCCTTGTTGTCTAGCAAAGACTTTGGTGTCCAGAAAATTAATTTAACAGCAATAATTAGGGAAAACGGGATTTAGCCAGACTTAGCAAAAGTGGCAGAACCCTCTATCAACAGAGCCTTTGGATGGAAAATTAACTAAACGGGACTCAAATGATTTATAGAATATTTTACAGCAAAGAACATAACTTTGAATAATTTTCAATCATGCCCATTGTGGACAGAAATCTGATGCTGAGGAAGCAGTCAGTGTGTCTGGCTCCAGTCTCTAAAAAAAGTCAGAAACTGGACTGTAAAGGACCCGAGTTTTAAAATGGCACACAGCATTGTCACCAGGGACCAAAGTAAGCACATTTCTAAAATATAGCAATTATAGAGTCCAAAAACAACTCTTACACTATCTAAGATCCAGCATTACATTCAAGTTCCTGCATATGATGTACTATGCCCTTTACAACACATGCCCCCCTTTCCTGACCCACGGTTGTAACCCCTAGAACATAGGTAGAACACTTCCGCATATCTCAGTACTCCGTATTGTAGTACCTGCATTTGCAAATATTCCAACTGGAGGTTGTGGTTTTTAGGTCGAGCCTCGAGTAGCGCGCAAGCGCTGCTAGAGGCGAAGACTTTTAGTAAGTGAGTTTCAAAAGCAGTCCAAACGCTCGTGCGTCGTGGCTGGCCTTTTTGGGATGGGTACGCGTGGCAAACATGTGTTTCCAATTATCGTGCCCAGACGCGGGCGCGATAATTGTAAACACATGCCGGCAAAAGGCCATGACGCACGAGCGTCTGGTCAGCTGAGCAGGCTGCCGCGCTCCCTCCTCCCCCCTCCGCTCCTCTGTGGTGCGCGCGCACCACTGTTTATTTTTTTTTTACCGCGCGGCCGCCATTTTTGTCCCTGTGCCGGCCTCGCCTTCTTTCTCCCATTCGGAGCTTTGAATCATGCTGGTTTTCTTTTCTTTTGAAGGCTCGGCAGCTTCCCCAACAATAAAGTTTAGCAAAAAAATGAGGAAAAAACAAACCTTGACAAAGCCGAAAGGTTGTTGGCAGACGGCAAACCGAGTGGTTGTGCCAATGTTTGATTTAATTGCATTATATTTTCTTTTTAAATGCTTGATGTCAGCACTTTTTGGCGACCCTCGGACTAAACGCCAGGCTTCATAAGTCAATTAAACAAAATAAACCTTTGAGGGATGTGTAGTTGCAATGTTAAGACACATTCTCTCTCCCCTTCCCCTCTTACATTACAGGGACCTGCTACGCTAGTTATCAGACTCGCGACGGACGAGGCACGTTCGCTACGAGGTTAGAAATGGATGAAATCCAAACGGCATTACTACTGAATTCTGGGAGGCTTCAATTTTCACGTCAGTAGTACTACATTTTGTTGGTCCGTTTGCCTTTACCGCTGGTCGTAGGCAGCCAAAAACAATGTGCTGTAGTAATAATCTTTCTAAAGCAGTTGCGCCAGACCAGGCACCTTCAAAGTATATCACGTGATCCGGTGTCAAACCGGAAACTACGCACAGTCTGATGCCGCGAGTAGCCTGGGTTGGTAAGGTGCTGTGATTTGGCCCACGTGACTTTGAGGCTAAATATAGAAATACCCAGTAAAGGCAACAAGGAAAGGGGTAGCTCACACACTGGGGGTAGGAACGCATTCATGTTTTTTTTTATAGCAAGTGTAAAACGGGCTAAACTATCTCAGTTGACTTGTGTTTGAAAGTAAGAGCTGTGTGTTGTAACGTTTCCGGGGCCGGAAGTATGAAAGAACATTAATCATTTAACAGAGCCGAGTGACTTCCTTTCAAGCTTGCGTAAAAACAAGCATTTGCAATGCAATAGGTCTCGCATTTACGCGAGTTTAAGCTATTGGCATTGTAAAGGACAATGCCTTTTATTTATGTTTTAAAAACGAAAACAAAAATAAAAGGCATTGTTATTTGCAATGTCGATAGCTCAAACTCGCGTAAATGCGAGAACTATTGCATTGCAAATGCTTGTTCTGTTCAGCTGGCGGAGCTTTAGAATTCTGTGGTATTAATTACCAAATCTACTTATTTTGCTTTTCACCTTGCTCTCGAGGCCTACTTGTTTTCGGTCTGACTTATAGTGTGAGTACTTGTTCTGTTGAGGATGGGCATATTCTGTCTCTTATCAACAAGAATACAGTTCCTGGTAAATGTCTCCACCTAATTAATCACCCTTTGACATAACAAAATGTAACACACAACAAAGCAGCACATATAACATAGCACAATTTAAGTAAAGATTTAGTATCAAATGATTGACACCTACTTGCTGACGAGAGAAGCAAATGGCTGCACTTGTAGAGAGGTTCCCATGATAATCAGAAGGTCCACCTTTGGGAAATCCTGTCAGCAAGAAAAAGATAGAAATGAGAAGCCTGAAAAGACAGAAAGTGTCCGGGACTTGGGGTAAATAAATACATAGACAAAAGGAGAGATGTATGGGGTCAAATGATGTCAACCATTGGCGCGAGAGTTGCTGGATGGAAAGAGGAATAGGTGAGAGATTGATGAAAAAAAATACTGCCTTGAGGAGAAAAGGGTTTGGAACAGAGAGGAAGGGGGTCTGCAGAAAACTCAAAATTAGCAAAGAGTGAAAAATGAATAAAGAGAGGCGCACAATAACAAAAAAGAGAAGCAAAATGCATATGAGAAAATCAAATGGGACTTTATCTCATGTTTTTAACTGTTACTGATATAATTTCCTTCACATTTAAGGTGTACAGACATCCGTTCCAGAAATAAAATGCTATTCAACACTGTTGTGCACTATATTTATGACCACATTTTGGCAGGAAACATGCCATGACTTTAGTTAGCTCAGTAGGGTACGCATGGTCCTCATGAAGGTCTATTTATCTAGAACAGACATTTACAGAAACGATCCTAGGTGTTCTGTCTTCCGCTATCTTGTATTACTTGTTTAAGTCTGACATTCTGGCCAGCAATTTTCCAATGTCTTCCCGGTTGAAAACTACCTGAGCTTCTCCCTCCCATCCATAAGCTTTAGTTTTGCCAGGAACAATATAATGGTCTCTAGCTTAGCTTTTGGAACTTGGGTATACATTCAATTCCTTAAGTTCTCAACGTCACAGGTCCATGGCTTGAGAGAGATCAGGTTGCTTGAAGAACTTACAGCTTTCAGCTTGAATCCAATTTTTTGCTTTAGTTTGCTGGACAACAATCTGTCTAATTGTATACTTCAATTAATGTACTACTGTGAATTGAAACTTGTTCTTCGGAAGGAGTTTCCAAGCTGGGTCCCCATGAAGCCACTGTATTTCTTTTATGAAAAGTGTCTCCGATCATCAGAAGTTACATTTAAGTAAGTAAATCACAAATCGTCTCATACCAAACCATTGCTTCTTTTCTTCAAATTCTTTTCTTCCAATTATTCGAACATTACCCCTGAGGATATTGCTTTAATTGAGCTCACCGTTGTCCCTCAGATTGTATAACAGAGCAGCCCGTCTTTGAATATTCTTACTACTACTGTCCATCCTATTCTCTATATAGAAGACTTTTCTACTCATGTTTATCAGTGAAAGACTCCCTCTTTTGCAGGTGGTGGTCAAGGACGCCCAAAGCTTCACTGATTAATGTCACTTTCATCTCTACTTTTTTGTAGCACGAATAAGCACTTTATTTGCTTCCTGAATATTATTCACTACAGCTAGTTTTTTAGTCATGATTATTCCAGTGTTGATGTACTTCTTCCCTTTATAATTCTGATAGAACTTACAACAGGATCTTCTTTAATCCCAGGAGGTTCTTTTTGAGTTCTTGCCATAGCATGCGCTGTCTGTTGCAAGACATTTTGTTACCTTACAGTGGGTTTAGAGTCCCCCATTACTTACCATTACTTGGTGTCATTGTTGCTCTCATTTGCTTGCTTCTAATTCATCAGCTTCCGTAGGCTTTCCTTCTTCTTCTTGTGTTTCTCCCTCCCCTAAATCATGGAAACATTACTGTGTCCTGTCATGCCTCGCTTTCTCAGGTGCTACTTTTTCTTTAGCACTCTGTGAAAGTGTGTGTGCGTGTGTTCCAGCTGTCTCCCTCTGTACTTCTACCCCCTCCGTGTTCCTCAGCCATTCCCCTCCCGCCCGCCCACCATTGTATGTATGCTTCCCTAGTCCCTCCCAACCACCCTCCGTTGTACGAGTGCTTCTCCATTTGCATGCCCCAGTAACACACCTATCCTCTGTTGTCTGTGTGCTTGACCCACCCGCCCAACCTCTGTTGGCGGTGTGTTTGCCCTAGATCCATTGTCCATGTGCTCCACCTAGCCCCTCTCACCCACCCTCAATTGATCGCGTGATCCCCATCCCCTCTCGCCGGTCCTCTTTCCCCAACCACGTCCTTCTCTCCAGCCCTCCCTCAATGTTACCTTGTCACCCAAACCCACTCTGCTATTGGTTTGGGGACGAGGAATGGGGGAGGACAGGGGATGGGGGAGCACATTGCTATAATTAATTATAAAAAATGTGCCATGGTCATGTCATAGCGCTTTCTTTTTAAATGTTATTTTTATTGACGTTGCTGTACAGCATTGCTACCAATCATTGCCAAAGTCAGCAATGCCCATATCGTACAGCATGAACAAAAGGCATTGGAAAAGCTCAGAGGTCTCAAAGGCGATACCTATTGGCAGTGTCAATGTTTGTTTCTGTTTGCTATGATGTTGTGTTTGAGTTTTCCTCATCTTAGATATGAGGATAGCCTGGCATTTAGAGTTGATCTACGGTGAAAGCTCTGATCTGCTAAATGTCACTGAGGGTCACTCACAGCCTTGTGGCCATGTGAGTGAGTACGTGGTTTAACTCTCTTGGAAGCTATCTGGTTCAATTTTTGCTTCTTGTATTATTGTTCCCCACCATTCTGAGGAGTTCTTGGCACCTGCATCTGGTAGGATGGACTTGATTGTTCCCATTAATAACAAATATGTGATAGCTAATGCTTTATCAGTGGACAATCCTGATTCTGGCATTCCGCAATTCTCTTTTGTAAGTTGCTCCTTGACTTTGACATTTTTATTTTTTATTTTAAACATTTGTTAGGCGCAGGACGAATCATCCCCACAGGGATTTCTCGGCGCCACAAAGTCAGAGGCAGAAAGGAAAAAGAGACTGAGATTAGTGACTAAAAAACCATGTTTTCAGACGTTTTTTAAACAGCCCAAAAGTAGGGCTGGCACGGACGTCGTCTGGCAGCCTGTTCCAGTGGTAGGGCGCAAGATAAGAAAAGGAGCGCCCTCCCGTCCTAGTTTTGTTAATCCTCATCGGACACAACAGACCGCGATTGCTTGACCTTAATTGCCGGCAAGGTATATAAGGTATCAGTTTTTTCCTAAGGTAGGCCGGACCCTGCCCCTGTAGCGTTTTAAATACCAAACACAGAAGCTTAAACAGAGCTCGCTTCCTAATGGGCAGCCAATGAAGTAGGCGCAGAAGAGGTTCCGAAGACGAGCGGGATGGCCAGTTAAGCGCAAGACGTGCAGCAGTATTCTGCACGATCTGCAGTCTAGAAAGAACTGATCCCTACCAGTAAAGAGTTGCCGTAATCCAGCCTGCTCACTAGTAGAGCCTGAATAAGCGACTTTCTTGCAGAAAGGGGAATCCATAGGAAGATCTTTCTAAGCATACGCTTCAGGCCAAAGCAAGTGCCCGAGATGCTGTTCACGTGTTGTTCCATGTAAAGTTTCTTATCCACGATGACACCTAAGTTTCTCACCCATTTTTTTGGGGTGGGGGGTTCACCCAGCTCGGGAGGACACCAGTCGGAGGACCATAGCTCTCCTGCTTTCCCAAACAGCACGATCTCAGTTTTGGTGGTGTTCAACTGCAATAAGTTGGCTGTCATCCAGGCTGCCGTCATTAGCAGGCACTTTTTGAATCTTTCTCTGGTCAATGCGGGATCTGAATCGATGGTAATAATCAGTTGTGTATCATCTGCATACGATACAGTGTCAAAACCACAAGATCTGATAACGGAGGCCAGAGAAGATACATAGATGTTAAATAACGTGGGGCTTAAGATGGAGCCCTGTGGGACACCTTTATCCACAGCCGAAGTCTGGGAGGTAAACGACTCCAGCAGAACTTGCTGCGTTCTGTCGGCAAGGAAGCTTTTAAATCAACTAAGTGCCATTCCTCTGACACCAATCTCTCGTAGTCTATACACTAGGGTTTGATGAGAGATGGTGTCGAATGCAGCCGACAGATCAAGAAGAATCAGCATGGTAGGGGTCCCATTGTCCAAAGCCAGCTTGATTGCATCTGTAACTTCAGTTAAAGCAGACTCTGTACTGTGTGATGCACGGAAACCTGACTGGGAGGGATCAAGCAGATTATTTGATTCCAAATATTGGACTAACTGCTTATTCACTAAGGCTTCCATGGCTTTAGAGAGCAGAGGGAGAAGAGAGATCGGTCTATAATTTTGAAGGTCCGATGGATCAGCCGTAGCTTTTTTTTAGTATAGGTCTAATTTGCGCCCGCTTCCATTTCTGAAGGAAAGTGGCAGTGGATAAGGATAGATTACATAGTTCCGTGATGGGAGCTGCAAGAGCTGGGGCCAACGCTGTGGTAATGAAAGGGGGGACTAACGTTACTACAAATTTCTGTTTCAGATTCCAGCTCATTCTTGAATTCTGTGTGTGACATTTCTTCAGTGCTATCCATTTTTTGATGAGCATTATTTCCTCTGTGCCAATTATCAGCTGTCTTAGTGACAGTTGCCACTAAGAAAGAGGGCGCATCTGCCAGTAATACCAAACTGGGAGTAAATTACATTAAACTGCTACACCCATCTCCGTCCAGCATTTCTGCATTCCCCAAGTAACAAAATGAACTTCGGTCCTGTCCTCATTATCTTCATCGCCCAAAGATGCCTGGCGTCATCTCGTGCATTCTGAACTTCAGGGTTGAATAGGTGGGGCGAGCTGGCCAAAACTATTGCAGAAACAGCACCCCTAATGGCTGTAACCTTCTGGTGGTACTGACCATGGGTCAACAGTGCGCAGTGTTTCCCCTCAGAAAAGCTCAACTGCTCTCCTCATGACTTCTGAAAAACAAGGCGCAGGACTCGCAATGAAAAATAAACACCTGATGCAAGCGTCACCACTTTAACAAAAAGTGTGTGTACTCCTCTTAAGTCCCCCAAACTTTGTACACACACCAAATTGTGTCAACCTAGGTAATCTACGCCCACAAAGTGGGTTCTAGTTCAGCAGGTGTTTCAGAGCAGCGAGGTTCCTTCCTGTGATGGTCATCTTAGTGGTACACACTCACTTCAAAAACATCAAACTATATAAGAGGCATGTTTCATTTAAAAAGCCCAACAATGCCTCCAATGGGTGACCCATTATTCTAAATTCTTCACTATGAACTGCCTCTGGTTGGCACCACTCTTTGTGTGGCCATGACTAGCAGCAACCTACACTGGGGCAGCTACAATTCCTAGCCTGAGTGTTTATCATACTATAGGGATGAGTTTTAAGGATTCTTTCTACCAGTGTCTTGACAAGGTCTATTGCCTGGCTGCTCTACGATTTCCATTCCCTAGAATCTAGTCCTTCCTGTCAGGCAGGGGCCATTGACCCCAAGGTTCCCCCATCCTTTCTGGGTAGGTAAGTCCATTCTACTCTTGCTTAAAAAGCAGCCTCATGGGCAAAGCCTGTGAGTGCCATTCCACTCCTCTTGTAGACCATCTCTCGAGCTCAACAGAACTAAAAGCTACTGGAAAATTCCACTCATACATTCCAAAGCAAACCCAGTTAACCAATCAGATCACAGCCCCCCCGAGGCATACAAGAACCCTTACCTTATCAGCTCTTGCACCATCTTTCCCTCAAGGAGATAAATTGCTATCTTCCTTCCAGGCCTCCAAACAAGTGGCTTCCCTGGTGCTCATCAAACAAGGCACCTGCAGCAGTTCTCAACTTTCACCTGTACACCTTCACATAACTGTCAGGATTGTGGGTCTATACAAATGAGACTACTGCAATACCATCCAGAAAGGCCTCCCTCAACATCTCATTCACAACCACCACCACCTACAAAAAATGCAATTCATCTTATTTGGAGAAAAAAACTACATTAATGCAGGACGGCTGCAGAAACAGACTGGACTATTAACATTATCTAGAGCACTTTCAAAACAGCACCCAAAAACTTAAAAACCTTGACGTCCTGCCACTGAGTTCCATGGGAGAATTATATTATAATGCTATAACAGCAACCATGATCTTGCACCCCGATTGGTTGAGGTGCCTCCTTTTGGCCTGGGCATTGAGGGTGCTGCAAGAGGGCACTCATGAAGGGTTCTACAAGTGACCATGACACACACTCCTACTCTTACAAATCCCATTACTTGCGGTTGCCTGAGAGAACTAAAGGCTGTGTTTTGGGGGACTGGCACTGATACCCCCAACTACTTGTGGAACTCAGGCTCAAGGTTGGGCTTTTCGAGAGCGTTTGCTAACCTCATCCATTCTTTTGCAGGTAGGTGCATAGAAGACTAGACCCCATCCTGGCAGAAGACTGGCACTGGTACCGCAATGGATCAAGAGGTCATAGTGAACACCACCAAGTCACAAGCCTTCATTTGTGGGTGCTGCCTTCTTAGGACATATTTTAAAATGTCCTATGGCTAGGCTTCCCTGTTTTCAGTTTCTGTGAGTTGCAAATTCCAATGAGGTTTTTCAGTGCTTTCCAAAGTTGCAAAAATCAAGGATTGTCAGTTTTTACTCTTTTTTTTTTCTCTGTGAAAAAAACCAGAGAGCTGTATTTTACCAGAGCTTATATCACATATGATGCATGCAAATCACCCCGGGAGGGGTATCTCGGAGCAACACAGCTGATAAACAGATGATCAGACTAATTAGGCAAGAAATAACAATGTTTTAAGATGTTTTCTGAATTTGTAATGGTCAGCGTATTGACGTATGTGGAATGGAAGCTTGTTCCAGAGTAGGGGGGGTAGGTATGAAAAGGATTTACCTCCTGAATGGGATTTGCTGATACGTGGTACCGTGAGTAAGGCTTTATCACTAGATCTTAGGGATCTGCCTGGACAGTAGTAGACGAGCTTTGAGGAAAGGTAACTCGGCGCTTTACCGTGTAAGGACCTATGAGTCAGGCAGCAAACCTTAAAACTATTCTTTTGCTAATCGGCAGCCAATGAAGTGTGTGCAACAGAGGGGCAGAGGCTGTCCTGAAGATTATGAATGAGACGTGCTGCTGTGTTTTGAACGACTTGCAATTCATTTAAGACATTCTCACTAATGGAAGTCAATTTAAATAATCCAAGCGGCTGATGATGAATGCTTGGACTAGAGTTTTCCTCACCGAATGTGGGAGATGGGGGGGAAAACTCTCTGTAGCAGCCGCAGCATATGAAAGCAGGTGCCAGTGGTAGTAACAACCTGTTCTTTTATAGGAGTGCTTGATCAAGGCGAACGCTTACGTTTTTTACAACCAATTTGGGAGCTGGAGCTAGGCCAAGTTCGGGTGTCCAGAGCTGCTGAGCCTTAACAAACAGCATGATTTCAGTTTTGTTGACATTTAGTTGGAGACAGTTCTCTGTCATCCAGGTCGCAATGGCTGTCATACCTGCTGAGAAAAGAGCTTTAGCATTGTTCAGGTCATGAACGAGGGTGATCATTATCTGCGTATCATCAGCATATGACAGTGGTTGAAAGGCAAACTTTTTAACGAGGTTGGCGAGGGGGGGCACGTAGATGTTATAGAGTATGGGGCTCACACAGGAGCTCTGTGGCACCTCATTATCAAGTTTCAAGGTGCGCGATTTAGAGGATACCAGATTAATAGTCTGGGTTCGGTTGGTTAAAAAGTCCTTGAACCACGATAGTGCTATCCCATGGATTCCTTCCTCCTGCAGTCTTTGCAGCAGTCTGGAATGAGGGACAGTGTTGAATGCTGCGGAGAGGTCCAACAGCACAAATAGTGAAGGAATGTTGAGATGTGATTGCAGCAGGTGAAAAGTTTAACGTAGGCATTTAACACACCTCCCCTTCTATTTTTCAGACAAATGGCAAAGTTCAACTGAATGAATATTTTCATTAGAACATGAGATATATAAGTATATTTTGGGAAGCTGAGTGCTTTGTTATTGCAATCCCACTTTTCTGTTCTTTCGACCCCTTCTGATCTTGTGCATGGGCACTGAATACATTCATGATATGCTCCTGATCCTTCTGTAGGACATGCTTTTCAGACCATCTCAATATAAAACTCAGAACAGAAGTGTCGGGTGCAGCACTTTAAGGAAGGACATTGTTTCTGTGTCTGTGCATCTGCATGCACAGTGATCATTGTTGCCAGAATCCTGATACATGAGCTTTCAAATAAACCTCCGTCCTGATCTCAGTGAAGGAGGAAGACATTATGGTGATGCTGCTTATCCTGGACTGAGATAATTCTCAGGAGTTCAGATGCAAACCTGGTTTCCACTAAACAGCAATGTGCATTGAACCGTAAGCCAAAGCCATGTAAGGCCAGTCATGCTCTCAAAACGGTAATGGAAGTAGGTCCTGGGGGTCCATAGATATGGCTGATGGTCACAAGAACATAATATGTAGCTTACCATGGCCTGAGTGGGTCAAATTTGAGGCATCAAGCACATATAAGTGCTTAGAGGTAGGGGTCTACAATTGTACTGCTTTGGCACCCGAGGGCAGTAAAAGTGCAGTAAAATCCAGTGTTTTCCAGTTTCTACTGAAAACAAATACGCCCTTCAGTGGAGTTTTAATCGTTTTTATTGATTTACCTGAAAACCAGAAGCCCTATCTATAGCATAAACATGGCCTAATGCAGCCAATCGGGCACTTCACAAAACAAAATAAAGTCAATACAATTGACCACAACAGTCCCCAACAATACCATCAGTAAAATACTCTTAATAACAAGCATTTGCAATGCAATAGGTCTTGCGTTTACGCAAGTTTAAGCTATTGGCATTGTAAATGACAATGCCTTTTATTTATGTTTTAAAAACGGAAACAAAAATAAAAGGCATTGTTATTTGCAATGTCAATAGCTGAAACTCGCGTAAATGCAATTGCAAATGCATTGCAAATGCTTGTTCTTTTTTTAGTCACTCTGCACAGCATCAATGATGCTGTGCAGCGTGACTAAAAACCATAGGTAAAGCCAATAGGACGCACACATGAGTCCTAATGGCTTTGCCAATGTTTGTTTAACAATGGCATGAGGCGTGGAAAATCAGCCAGGCCCGAGAAGGAGATAAACCACCAGATGCTGTGATTTGCACATAATCACCTGGCCGGGCAATATGTTGCATAACACGAGTGCCCAGAAACAACAGAGCTGCTGGGCGGAAACAAAAGGCAAGCCACCAGGTGTTCTGATGTTTACACATGTGCACAGCAGCAGCAGAATGCACAAGACCAGCATCAGGGGATCCTAAGGCAGCAGCTTGCTCGGACTACAGCAGTGGCTCAGAGGCAGTATCAGCGAAGCTTCTAGATTCCCTGAATGTAGCATAGCAGAATCTAGGGACCTGCCAATCAAGATGTCTGCAGCAGCAGCAGCCTATCGGCAGCATCGCTGCCTCCACCAAGTGTGCTGAATGTGCGTGCAATATGTCAAATTCTCTCAGATAATATGACCATTGTGTCATGACACTGACACGGCAATCATCTTACAAAATGTGAGTACTCCGAGGAACTCTTTTTAGGTCAGGAATTTTACTGTGCAGCTGTCAAACAGATCTAATGCTAAAAATATACACAGTAATCTTTGGATCTGCCTGTATCAAAAACCGTCTTTTTTCAACCTTTCTTTTTACAGTCTTGGCTCAGCCCACTGGAGCATGCCTATCTCACCTAATTCTAGTGCCTGTTTGCGTGTATCCTTTCTCTTCCACTTAAGTACTTGAACTGAACTACAGGAGGGCTGACTTTCCTGCAATAGTCCTGTTTACTAGCTTACCTCCCCCGTGTTTCCCCTCCATTGTGCTAACACTGTATGCCCAATGGCATTGCCAATGGTTGATCTGCCGTGTCAAACAGACACAGTAAAACAAAAAATGTAAACCTCATCAAAATGCACCAACATGTCATGGACAACCCAGCAAGCCAATGCCTGCAAAAGGCTTAAGGGAGCCGACCCAAAACCCACAATCTTTACTTCCAAGTTTTTCAACTATTTATGACACGACTAGGTCTCAGAATTAAAGGTGACCGTTGCCAGACCTAACAAGTGCTCCATAATGACTACCCCAGCCTTCCAACCAGAGGCACCCAGCCTACCTCCGCGCCAGACGCTGCCTGCCAGCTCCCAGCCTCTGGATCTCCGAGCGAGATGATCTGGAGCCGACGGGGGGAGGGAGGGAAAATGAAAGCGGAAGAGACGCGAGACGCCGGCGGCCGCGCGCGAGCACATCTCCTGTCCTAGTAGTGATCGGGAGAGTGACGACTGAATGCAGCACACAGAAGAATGGGGAGGTGAAGTCATGGGAAGCAGCAAATATCTTTGGAAAAGGGCTATTAGGGTAGGTTCAGATTTGAAAGCTTTTCCTAATGGATGAAAGAGTTGCGCTTTGCGTTTGTGATGGCGAGTAGGCACCGTGAATGGAGCTTGTCAAGGAGTTGCGCTTTGCGTTTGTGATGGGGAGTAGGCACCGTGAATGGAGCGTGTCAAGATGTTCACATTTGCGAGTCATGTTCTTTTGCTATACGCTGCTTTTAAGTGAGGTGGTGTTTGTGAGGATTATGGTACCCTCTGGTAAGGAGATCACTGTGCATGGGGGCATCCTGCACACGCGCACGTGAAGGCGAATGAAGAAGACAAGGCTGCGAGGAGCGTGCGCTATCGCAAAGCAGCGTCCCGCGAGTGGTAAAAGACACGCCGTGCGCGTGCCCATGTGCTGTCCGGGACCAAGCTGATAGACACGCCGTGAGCGTGCACATCGGCTGTCTGGGAAAGTGCACATCTCCTGTCTCCCTTCCAAGCAAGTCAGTAGCAATAGATCTCGCTAGCGACAGCGCTTTCGCGCTGCGTCGCCAGGCGAGACCTAAAAACAACACTTTGCGGAGCTGATCCTGTTTTCATCGTTGTACTTCCAACTGTCACAGAAAGGCTCAAGGATTTGGACTGGTCACATCTGCAGTCACCAAAGGCCACTTTTATCATTCAAGATAGGAGGAAATACTGCCCAGTACTTAGAGGTACTTGAAAGCAGGTGTAAGCAACATCTGGGAAACACTGATAGTGCATCAAGTCTTGGTGGGGTGTTCAACAAGCGAGTGAAGGTTATGGGCTGTCATCTGCTTCTCAGGTTTGCTTCCAAGCTGTCCATAATGGCGGCATCCATCTAAGAGGAGCAAACATGCCTGAAATGGAACGTTCGGTCCCAGAGGCTTAACTGTGGAGAAGCGCATTGTTTTCAAGGCATCTGGTTCCTGGTTTCAATAATTACCAATTCTTCTTCATTAATTAAAACTGCGTGCCCTATGACGCCTTATTCTGTGTGGTCCATGTCACTGTGCATTTTGTGCATCAATTAGTTGAGTCTGAGTAAGGAGTACAGATTCAGAGTTGCCCCTGGTGCCTCCGTTCCTGCTCTCTCTTTCTTTTTCCTCCTGTACCCTCCTCCTGCTATAATCAACTGTTCATAGCATGTTTGTGGAAGGAACAAAAATTCTGTTTGTTCCTTTCGTGAATTATTCTCAGCCTCTAGTAATTACTCAGGCCATATTCCATTCCATCATATTTTACTCATTGTGCCACAACAGACCGAAATCTTTTCGGACGATGTTGCAAATTCGATTGATATTGAATTCCACCTCTTCAACATCATAGAATAGGAAGATGTTAACGGGAATCATGCCCAAGCTGCTGTTTTTCACTTAAAGCACTTTGTGAATGCTCCTTTCCGGTTCTTTAGTATTAACCATAACCAGACACAGACACTGACTTGAGAAAATCTAGACTAGATGGCTCTGATTACGAGGTAGGCAGAATTCAGCGCAAAGATTCTCAGCTGGAATTACCATTACCGGCTGGAATCGACGCATGAAATTCCACCTATTAAGAGTTAGACTCCTCTGAATGGAGAATACCTGGGAGGGCATGGATTGACCAAGCAAGATTCGGAACAGTAAAAACCTATTCTGTGAGGTTTATCATTCCCATTTACCCTCTGCTCTAAGTAAGAGGTAAATGGGAGCAGGGTGGGAGGGTGGGGAAGAGTAGTTTTGGCAGGGTATCACACCACCCCCTTTGCCAAAGAAAATGTCTGTCAGCATCTTGGGGACGAGGCTTAGCTGCTGTTGCAGCCAAAGCCTCATTAGATTTTACCGGATGGAATTACGTTCCAGTAAAATCAGTTCCACTGTTGCCGCACTTTGGAAAAATGAGCTCAGGAATATGGGGCTATCAGAATCAGATGGAGCAGATTTCCTTAAGAGAAATCTGCTCCACCTGACTCGCAATCAGGCCCAATGTGGTCCAAGGAGAACTAAACTCCGATGGAAAAACTGTCTTCTGCTCCTTCTTCCTTTTTCTAGATAACACAACAAAATTCGGTTTCGACAGCTGTGGAAAAACATCCAAAGTTAGGATAATTTTTCACCTACGTATAAAAATCCTCCACAAACACTTTGACTGTTTTTAGACCTATTATCCTCCAGATTCTATTCCCTTTATCTCAACATCTCAATAGAAAACTGCGGGGTCCAACAGACGCATAATACACAACACTCTGAGGTTTGTAATGGGGGTTTGTACCATACTTGGCTAATCTATTCATCAATACACATTGGATTTTAAATCAGAAAAATCTGTGTGTGACTGCAACTATTCAGGTTAGTAGAAAAATAAAGAAGGAAACAAAGAATAAGGTGAGATACAGGAAGCTGAGGCAGTGGATTTGTCGAAAGAGGACAAAGACAATAGGCAGAGTTGAGGAACTATGTAGCGAATAGGAAGAAAAGACAGGAAAAGATGACAATCATGAAGTTAAGGACCACATAATGAGAAAGAATTTAGACAGGGCAAAAGTGAATAACAGGAGGCGAGAAGACTATGAGATAAGCCGAATAGGTGAGGTAAGAAGAAAGTGGTTAAAAGAATGATGGGAAACAGAAGAGGAAAACAGAACAGAAAGAGTGGAAATATGGAGATAAGAGAATAGTGGAGAGGAGGTTAGGAGATGGTCATGGACAGAGTTTAAGCTGCGCAGACAAATGAAAGAGTGAAGGAAACCATATGCATATTATTGATGCTCTTGGTCAAAAGGCATGTATGCACTGTGAGATCTAGTCATTCCTCATACATATACTGAAGGGGAGATACGTACAGCTTTGACAGCGCTGAAGAAGCGTGAAGGCAAACTTTCGCCGAAGAACACAATATCTGCAAAACGAAAAAAAGGAGTTCTTCAGAGTAACAAGCCAGATACACCACAAGATAGTGTCCTCCATACAAGAATCTGTCCTCACATGATTACAGTTCATGCAGGACAAAAGTTAATGGGGATGTACTCACCTGGCTTCACTAAACTGTTGCACTTGTCACACTTTGGCGTCAGGTCAGAGAATATCTTTTCTAACAACAATAAAATAAAAGGCAGAATGATTAGTTCAGGTTTGTGGGAGACGTTCAGAACAGCACAGCATAAAAAAATCAAAACGTCTATGTTGCTGTTTAACGCCACAGACCCCTGTACTCAATATCTATAAGAAGATCAAGAAAATTCTACTAAATACTAGAATGCAATACGCTCTCAGGTTAAGTGCACACTGCATACGTGGGATATCTCCTCCAAATGCTCTGTAATTGACTGATATGAAGGGGCCCTGAAAAGAAGGTCTGCTCTGTACAAACCCTTAAGTGACTCCCTGCACTGAGCGTACTCTGGCGGGTAATCTTGTTTTAAACAAAAGCCCTTGATAAGGCCTGTTCTGAAGAAAACCCTTGGAGAAAGGAAGAAGTGCAGTGTAGAAAAGCTCTTAACAAACATTCATGTGAATTAAGGGCAGGTCTGTTCCATTTATTAAAGTGCACAAATTGTTTGGGATAGACCAAGGCCAAATCTTGCAATATGTGCAGATATCCGAACTATAAAAGAAATCTGGCACATTATTCCAGCCATCCCTGAAATCACACAAACTATAGCATTGGTGGGATGTAAAAGACTGGTGGCCAGCAATTACTAGGTCCTGAGGCATGATATTGGAGGAATACTGCTGTCGCATACGAAACATTAATGGCAGATACAGATGAACCACTCAATGATATAAAGTGGAAAAAAGCATGCCAAGGGATAGAGAGAATATCAAGTAATGCCTGATTCAAGCTGGCCCTATAGAACTTCTTGCACAAAACCTAACTAGCATCATGGAAACTGAGCAAGATTTGCCCAAGGCGCTCACCTAGAACTACATCATATTTACCTCCTGAGAGAAAGGAACACTTTAATGCAAATCATTACCAAGCTCAATAAACAGAGATGTAGGACTGTCTGAAGGTTAGAGTGAGACAAGCAGTGGTTTATTAAGGATGTGGCCATACAACAAACTGCTTTGACATAATTACGAGTGCAACAACAAACACCCATAAAAACGTATCAAATGCAGAGAAGAAAAGTATCCTGGCAACCTGTGATCCCCCATCCAGCAGAAACAACACAAATGATCTGAACATAACAATATCGTAGCAACTCCACAATCACCAAACTTATAAGAAAAAGCATCCCATAATGATGACTGTATCAATTTTCAAATTAATCAAATGCATTTCCTTTAGATGACTGTTGTCTGTTAGGTAATAATGACAAAACCAAATTAAAAGTTATTTTAAAAAAAGACATTGAACAGTGAATGGTGCTCTGTATAATGCCTAAATGGGAAGTTTGCTCTCCACAAACACTCGTGTTGAAGACTACTCAGAGCAAACATTCATGTGATATCCTTCCTCTAAAATGCCTCCAGGAAAAGCATTCTTGCAACATCCCCAAGTCATTCTGCTGATGCAAAGAAAGACCCTTTCACCCAGAAAGCAAACAAAGGCTCAGAGTTTGAGCCAGAAAAAGGGAGACTCCTCCAATTAAGCAAAACCTCATTGGTAAGGGGTTTCCACGCTCATAAGACAAAACGAGGCTGAAAGGAGGACAAGCGAGACAATGAAAAACTGTCAGCGAGGCAACTCTGTTCCCCTGATCACCTTAAATTCCATAAATCATTACAAACCTGGCTTTTAACCTATGCAGCAGATGAGCAGGTTTTGCCTTAGCTTACTTTCCCTATGAGTACTTTACTCCACAGGAGTGTAATTAACTGGGCACTGTATGTCTTGGCACAGGCCTAAGTACAAGTCAGTTCGAGTAAGGTCACATCTTGCACAGTAACACACAGAGTGTCTGTCTGTACAAAATTTTATTGTGTAGTTAATTAAAACCATAACAATGTAAAACATTTAAAAGACCTTGCAATGCCCTCTAACGTGACTAACATAGTACCTAAGAGTAGAACTCTCAGTCTGCGATCAACTTTGTTTAGCTTTTTAACAATTTAACTGTTTAAAACCAAGATAAAAAATATATAAAAACAGTGAATCATAATAGGGCTATCTGACACGAACGTGCTTGTAATATCCAAAAATGGAATCCACTACAATTGTGTTGAATACGTAGCAGTTGTTAAAACTCAATTGCAAGAGTCAGTGTATAAAATGTCTAAAGTCCGTAATACAGAAGGTAAAAAGTTATCAAAAGGCAGTCATTTCCAGGCTTTGTTGTGTTTTTTAAGGAGGTCCTGCACTGCTTTAAAGAATTTACCATTTCTTGCCAGTTCAACGGGAACCATGGTGCTAAAAATCCAGTTCATTGCATTGTTACATGTTCTTATGCCGTGGATTAAAAAAAGTGGCTTTAATAGTGGACTCCGAAAGTGTAGCAGCGACTGACAACAGCAGAGTAGGTGTGTAAGAGTTTAAAATTTATAGCCGCATAGTCTGCACTTAACAATATTAGAGAGCAGTGGCCAGTTTGGATTAAAGTCTTTGATTTGTAGAGCCAACATCCTTACGGCCAGAATTTGGGTTAAACAGGCTTTCCCAATTCTATGTCAGGACTGGAGGCGAGGATTATGCCATTCTCTCTTCACTTTATTCATAGCAGCCAAAACAACATATAACAACTACGTTTCCCATGAAACCTTGGGAAACCAGTAGTGAGAAAACATTGTCCAATCAGCCGCCAACATGGGCCCTCCAATCAGGGGCGATGCAGACCAACATATTCTGGCTCCACTGACTTCCCATCCTCTTTCTTTGCTGCTACGCAGCCGAGATAAGTGTTTCTCCTGTTATTTTTCATATCACTGGTTTTGATAACTGTTGTAAAGTACTGTTAGTCTTTTCTTTAGACTTCTGCTTATTAATTGTTATAGGACGCTTTGCGCGCCATCTTCCGATCTGATTGTGTATGCTTTATGGTCGACTGTTGAGGTGATTTACGGCGCTTTGCGCGTTAGATATTTGCTTTGTTGTTTTTGTTGCGTATTGCGACGCGTTATTGGAGTTTCTTTTCCCCACATTTGGTTTCCTTGACCGCATGAGCGTCCTTTCCGCTCCTACGCGGTCATTGCCTGGATTTTGCTCGGCACGGACCTCCCGCGCCAGGGGGCGCCAGAGACTGTGCGAAGCTCGGCGCGCGCGTTCGAATTCCCTGAGGGGATCGAGCGGCGCGCCATAGCTTCACAGAGCTGTGTGTGGCCTGAGGGAGACGCCGTCTTGGTGTACTTCGACCGTTTCTATTTTTAAATCGGTCGATTTATTTGCATTACGTTACGCTCTGCTGCCCGATTTTGACACACTTGAAAGGGGCAGAGTCTGTATTCTGTGTCGCACGCCCAGAAGGGTCTGTATTTTGCGCGCTGCACGCGTGTGGGGAGTTACCCAGGCCACAGGTGCTGTTATAAAAATTATTTCCTTAATCCAGGCTACCTCCCCAGGGCTGGGACCCATAAATCTGTGAGGTTGTCCTCGCACCCTATCAAGTGGCTGACACCCAGCCAGTATTGGGCAACCTATTGAGGCTGCAGGTCTGTCACCCAGACTTTTTCATTTTTACATCCTCAATTAACCATTTTAGAATGGATATGGATTATGAGGACGATTCCCAAGGGGGAGAGAACACCCTGGCTGACCTCCCTTGGGATGATGACTTCTATTATGCATCAATCTACAGGGCGGTAGGGGAAGCCATGACCCCCTAGATGACAGACTATCTAGGAAGATTGACCAAGCCCTAGTACGTCTGGAAGCCTTGCCTGCTGCTCCAGCCCCCAAGACCGTCCCGCAGGACACTACCCCACCGACTGAGACTGCTCCGCACACTCCCAAACGTCCTAGGGACTCTGGGGTAGATGTGTCAGCTTTTGATAGACTAAAACAAGCTTTTCTGGCAACTTAACCTTCCCTCCCATTGACGGAGGCTCCTGGTGTCCCAGCTAATAATACTCCTGACGATGCAGGGGATCCCGACGCTGAACCAGGCCCTTCCAGACCTTGGCTCCCTTCCCAAGACGATTGTGACATGTTGGACCCTGAAGACATCATTCACCCCCGTTCCTCAGAGTGGACCCCAGCAGACAAGGTGGCCAATTATGTGGCGTTGCGTATTCGCAAACCCCTGGGGAAAGATGCACGTAACTGCTTGAGGGCAGAATGCCCCAGACCCTCTCTTGAGGGAAAAGTGGCTCCAACTCCTGAGATTGACACCAGAATGGCCACTTTTCTTCAAAAGTTTATGAAGGACCCCAAAAAGGGCATTGATAGGTCCTGGCGGGCGTGCCAGGACAAGCTCTTGGACACCCTAGGTCCCCTCACAAAAATTCTAGATATGGCGGAAGAAGCCAAAATGTCAGGTTCAATAATTTCTCCAGAAGCACTTTCAGGGTGGGCACAAAGAGCCATAGTGTTTTTAGGCAATGCTAATTGTGCCCTTTCGACTGAACGTCGACGCTCCCTACTTGTCAAGGTAGACCCCAAGTTGGGGGATCTTGCTGATTCTGAGGCAGGTGCGGTGGCCCAGGAGGGGACTCTTTGGCGAGCCTTTTGTCAAGGAGTTGGGAAAGATTGTCAATACTTTCACCTCCCTTGACAAAGCTCAAACGACAATTAAAAAGGTGTTTCCCCGGGTTTTCCGCGGAGCCGGTCGAGGTAGGGGTCGCTCGACCGGCCGCTTTTCAAACCAACTCCCTCCAAGGGGACAAGGCCCTTGACAACAGCAATATCAGGACCAGACAAGATTCGGGAATTTCTATCCCACAAGAGGTCGGCGAGGCAAGGGCCGTGGTTACCGTGGAGCAGCGTCTTCCACTAGTCCCGGTGAGTGTAATCCCTTCTTCCCACTTGAAAGTAGGGGGGAGGCTGGGGAGTTTTTCCCAGACATGGTCTTCCATCACAGGGGATGCCTGGGTACTTCAAACTGTTCAGGGTTTCCATATAGATTATATAGGCGAACCCCGTCAGCAATTCAGACCTCGACCTATTCAGTTCTCCCTCCAAGAGTCCAGTCTTGTAGACTCAGAAGTTTCTGCTCTACTAGCCAAAGGCGCTATCGTCCGAACCACCCCTCACCCACGGGGATTCATAAGCAACATATTTCTAGTCGACAAAACGGATGGAGGCAAGCTTCCGGTCATAAATCTCAGCAAATTCAACGAGTGGCTGGTCTACTGCCACTTCAAAATGGAGGGGATTCATCTCCTCAGGGATGCCCCGAGACCCCTGGACTGGATGGTACGGCTGGACTTGAAGGACGCCTACCTGGTGATTCCAATTTTCCCACCTCATCCTCGCTTCCTCCAATTTTTGTGGAACGATCAGGCTTACGAGTTCGCCGCACTTCCTTTCGGTCTTTCCTCGGCCCCTTGGTGCTTCACCAAGGTCCTCAGACCCGCGGTGGAGTTCTTGAGGGCGCGGGGAATCCGAATGATCGTCTATCTGGACGATATCCTTCTCATGGACGCGTGTCCTCGCCAACTCTCGCACCACCTCCAAACAGCGGTGGACCTTCTACAGAGCCTGGGGTTTGTGGTCAATGAGTCAAAATTGGTCCTCACCCCTTCTCAGTCGCTCACCTTTCTGGGTTTCGTGATAGACTCCGTGTCTTCCACTCTCAGTGTTCCAGCCAGAAAAGTTTCAAAGATTTGCTACGAACTAAGACGTTCTCTCACCAAGCCTCAGATTTCTCTGCGTCAAATAGCTCGAATAGTGGGTCTTCTCTCCGCCTCTATCCAGGCCATCTTCCCGGGCCCTCTACACTATCGAGCGCTCTAGCGCCTCAAAGCGAGCCACTTACGCAGGGGACGTCCCGACTCTTTCAAGGTTCCCCTGTCACAGGAGGCCCGGGAGGAAATCACTTGGTGGTTAGATCATATGGAGGCCTGGAACGGGCGAGCTATATTCGGTTCCGCTCCAGACCTCGTGATAGAATCAGATGCCAGCAGACAAGGCTGGGGCGCCAGATGCAGCGAATTTTCCACAGGAGGTTTGTGGTCTCCTCAAGAACGGAGGTTTCATATCAACTGCTTAGAGCTCCTAGCGGGCTCTTTCGCAGTTCGCTGCTGGACGAGGGACTCAATTCAATTCTCGGTCCTTCTGAAGATGGACAACATTTCGGCCGTCCGATATATCAATCATTTAGGGGGCACGAGATCCAAGGCCCTCTCGGATTTGGCCGCCAGTTTTTGGCAGTACTGCCTGGAACATCAGGTGTCGGTCACGGCAGAGTATCTCCCCGGTCGGGAGAACCTGGTTGCGGATTTCCAGTCACGCAATTTCGGGACTCCAGCCTGTGGAAGCTCGACTCAGAGGTCTTCCAGTCCTTGAGCGACCGTTGGGGTCCGTTTTCCATAGATCTCTTTGCCTCAAGGTTAGACAATCAACTTCCACGATTCTTCAGTTGGAGGCCAGACCCGGCGGCAGTGGCCACGGATGCCTTCCTCCAAGATTAGAGTCTGGAACACGGGTATGCGTTTCCTCCCTTTGCAATGATAAGGATAACCGCCCAGATCAGGAGGTAACTGGCGGAGATGGTTCTGATCACTCCTTTGTGGAGATCGCAAGTTTGGTTTCCGGTTCTTCTGGAACTTTCTTGGGATTCTCCAATCCCACTCCCCTGCTTTCCGTCGCCTCTTCTGAGTCCCGAGCAAGCTCCTCATTCTCTGATTATGGCGAACTCGTTGTGGCTCATGGCATGGCGGATTTCAGGAGACGCTGGGAAGTCCCTGGCATTTCGGAGAAGGCTGAGGAGTTCATGTGCAAGGCATGGGCAGATAGTACCGTCAAGCGGTACAGATCCGCATGGGGTAGATGGTCCCGTTACTACTTGTGTAACGATATATCTGTAAGAGACATTAGTTAGTGATAGATTCCTTACCTTAGAATATCCCCAGGCGTCAGACTGGATCCGGAAAGTTTTTCGTCAGCAGTACCCCTGCGCGTCGGTAGGTGGTGTCGTGCGGCTCCGCGTTCGTCGCTGGCGTCGTAGGTGCCGAGATGACGTCACGGAGACTACTTAGGCGCCACCCATGCGCGCTGACGCTCAGTTCTGTACACGACTTTCCGCGCCAGGAACGCAGAGCCATGCAAGAAACTGACCACTGGTGCCATGAAACTAGGGCCCTGAAAAGGATGACCTTAACCCTAGAATCAGTTCGCAGAACGGGGAGGATGGGAGGGCGGTAAGGAATCTATCACTAACTAATGTCTCTTACAGATATATCGTTACACAAGTAGTAACTTGTGCATCTGAAAGAGACACGTTAGTGATAGATTCCTACCTTAGAATAGATACCCCAGCAATACCAACCCCGGTGGTGGGTCTGCGAATAGATTACACCAGAAAGTCACGGAGAACAGAACGGCCAAAGAAGCCGTCTCTCCGGACTTGACTGTCAAGGCAGTAATGCTTGGAAAATGTGTGCAGCGAGGCCCACGTGGCTGCCTGACAAATATCCTGCAAGGGAACACCGCGTCCCAAGGCAGTAGTGGCTGCTGTTGCCCTGGTAGAATGGGCACGCAGCCCCACAGGAGGCTCCTTTAGCCAAGGAGTAACACGCTTGATGCACAAAACAACCCACCGAGAGATGGTGCGTTTGTGCACGGCCCGACCTTTTTTGGCGCCCACGTAGCCGACAAAGAGCTGGTCATCCACCCGGAACTGTTGTGTGCGCTTGAGATAGAACGAGAGCGCACCTTTTGGGTCCAGACGATTGAGCCTCTTTTGAAGGATGCGGAAAGAAAGTGGGCAAAGTGATGGTCTGCCCGATGTGGAAGGGCGTGACAACCTTTGGCAAGAAAGGACGGGTCCTTAAAACCACCTTGTCCGGATGAACAGAAAGGAAAGGAGGTTTAGAAGAAAGAGCCTGGAGCTCACTCACTCTTCTTGCAGAGGTGATAGCCACCAGGAAAGCTGTCTTTAGAGTAAGAAGACGTAAAGGACAGTTATGAAGGGGCTCGAAGGGAGCGCACATCAGATAGGTCAAGACAAGATTTAAGTCCCATTGAGGCATTATGAAAGGCACGGGAGGAAACGTGTGTGTAATGCCTTTGAGGAAATGGTTAACAACCGGGGACTTAAAGAGAGAAGGCTGATCTGGAAGCCTGAGAAAGGCGGAGATGGCCGAAAGATAACCTTTGAGAGTGCCCAGAGCAGAGCCCTGCCGGGCCAAGGATAGTAGGAATAGAAGGACCTCAGAAAGAGGGGCAGAAAGGGGATCCACAGACTTAGCTGTGCACCATGCCACAAATTTGTTCCACCTGCAGGCGTATACCGATTTAGTGGAGGGACGCCTGGCTGCCAGAATGACATCACAGACTTCAGGAGGCAAGTCAAATGGAATCAGCTGTCGCCGCTCAATCTCCACGCATGGAGGTGGAGGCTGGACAGGTTCGGGTGGAGGACCGTACCCTGCTGCTGCGACAGAAGGTCCTCCCGAAGAGGCAGTCGGATCGGGGATCGATCGCCATGTTGAGTAGCTCGGGATACCAGTATCTTCGTGCCCAATCCGGAGCCACAAGGATGACTTGGGCCCGGTTGCGCCGAATCTTCTTCAGCACTCTGGGCAGAAGTGGTATAGGCGGAAAGGCGTACAACAGACCGCAACTCCATTCGCGACAAAAGCGCCGCCGAGCGAGTGCCGCCTTGGAAATTCCAACGCGCAAAACTGATGACATTGCGAGTTCTCTTCGGTGGCGAATAGATCTAACCAAGGCACTCCCCACTGCAGAAAGAGACCTTGCGTCACGTCCAAGTTCAGACGCCATTCGTGATCACCTGCACTACACTTCCCCGGACAGAGGGAAGGAATGCCTTCAGTGCAAGTCGGATCGCCCGCAGCTCCAAAAGATTGATATGGAGCCGGGACTCTGCCGGAGACCAGAGGCCTCTGATCTCCGCCTCTCCCAGGTGGCCGCCCCATCCCAGGAGGGACGCATCCGTCACCACTGTGTGCTCCGGTTGGGGAAGGGAGAGGGATCTGCCATTGACCCAATCGCGATTCGTGAGCCACCACTGCAATTGTCGTGCAGTGCCCTCCGAGATCTGGACAAGATCAGACAGGTTGCCCTGATGCTGCGCCCACTGGAACTTCAGGTCCCACTGCAGAGCTCGCATATGCCACCTGGCATGTTGCACTAGCAGAATGCAGGAGGCCATCAGGCCTAGGAGCCGGAGGGTCAGCCTGACTGAAACCCGGGATAGAGGCTGAAAGATGGGAATCATAGTCTGAATATCCCGGACTCGCCGCTCGGGAGGATAAACCCGAAACTGCGTCGAGTCCAGAACCGCTCCGATGAAGGGGAGCTTCTGAGAAGGACTCAGGTGCGACTTTGGCACGTTGATGGAGAACCCCAGCAACTGCAGGAGGTTGGCCATAGTCTGAAGGTGGGTGACGACTGCCTGGGGCGAGCCCGCCTTCAACAACCAGTCGTCGAGGTAGGGGAAGACTGACACCCCTGACCTGCGCAGATGAGCTGCGACCACCGCCATCACTTTCTTGAACACCCGAGGGGCGCTTGTAAGGCCGAAGGGGAGCACGGTAAACTGAAAATGCTCCTGGCCTACCGTGAACCGCAGGTAACGCCGGTGGGCCGGCAGGACGGGAACGTGAAAATATGCGTCCTGCAAGTCCAACGCTACCATCCAGTCTCCAGGGTCGAGGGCAGCCAAGACCTGAGCCAGAGTCAACATCTTGAACTTCTCCTTCCGGAGGAAGCGATTGACGTTCCGGAGGTCCAAGATGGGGCGCAAGCCCCCCTTGTCCTTCTTGGGGACCAGAAAGTAGTGGGAATAACATCCATGTCCTACTTCTGGCCCAGGAACGCGCTCAATGGCCCCCTTGGCCAAGAGGGTGTTGGAGAAGTTGGAGAAGCGCTTAGTGATCCCCCGAAATGCGGTGGAACTGAGGTGGCATGGATGGGGGGGCAGACTCGAAGGGGAGGGAATAGCCCCTTCGGATGATTTGTAGCACCCAGCTGTCCGAAGTGACAGAGCGCCAGTGGGGGAGGTGATGTTGAATCCTGCCGCCCACCGGTGTGGGGTGCATCCCAAAGCGCGGACTAGGAAGGCTTTGAGGCGGATGCTGTGGGAGCGGAGGTGGGCTGACCCGCACGCTGGCCCCCTGCGCCGCCACGGCGGCCACCGCGCCCGCGCTGAGGCTGGTTCTGCGCAGGCCTTTGGAACGGACGTGTAGAGGCGCCCCTGCCGCGGCCACGAAAGGAACGAAAAGTAGACGTGGCTGGGCGGGAGGTGGAGCCAAGGACTTGGCTGTAGCCCGAGAGTCCTTAAAACGCTCCAGCGCACTGTCTGCCTTATCGCCAAAAAGGCGAGTACCATCAAAAGGCATGTCCATGAGGGAACTCTGGACATCCCCCGAAAACCCCGTCGACCGCAGCCAGGCATGTCGCCGCAAGGCCACTGTGGTGGAGATGGCTCTTCCCAAAGAGTCCGCGGTGTCCAACCCACACCGAATGGCGAACTTCGCGGCATCCTTCCCCTCTGCAACAGCTTGGGAAAGCACAGCCCGAACCTCTTCGGGGCACTGGGGCAGAGTTTGCGCCACCGTGTCCCACACAGCGTGAGAAAATCGGCCCAAGAGGCATGTGGTGTTGACCGACCGCAGCCCCAGGCTGGCAGAGGAAAACAACCTTTTGCCAAGCTGCTCCAGCTTTTTGGATTCCTTATCCGGCGGAGCGGTAGGGAATGCTGTTTGGGAAGTGGAAGCCTGAATGACCAGGCTCTCCGGTGTCGGATGAGTTGTCAGAAAGGCAGGGTCACCCGGTGACGTCTGGCCACATTTTTATCCACAGGGACCCCTGTGGCTGGCCTAGACCAGGTACCCATCAAAACATCCGTCAAGGCCTCATTGAACGGAAGCAGAGGTTCCACAGAACCTGCTGTAGGCTGAAGCACCTCAGTAAGGAGGTTAGTTTGGAGGGCAACAGTAGGCAATTCAAGGCCAAGAGTCTCAGCTGCTCTACGGAGCACCACAGTGTAGGTGGCGCCTTCCTCCATGAGAGAGGGAGGAGACACAAACCCAGGCTCAGAGGAGAGGTCAAGGCCACTGGCATCCTCTGAGTCTTCTGCCCACTCCTGTTCGGACTCACACTGCCGTGCAAGAGGGTCCTCCGACCCCTCCCAGTCGTCCTCTTCCCCAACAGCCCGAGTCACAGGCTGCAACGGCGAGGGAGGCACAGGGGAAAAGAAATGATCCACCGGCGCCGGGAACGGCGCCGAGAACGGCGCCGCTACGGCTCCAAGGTCCAATCTGGGTTCCAAGCTGGAAACGCGGGCAAGGGCGGAGGTGGGCCGAACGGCACCCAGGGCGGCGCCGGGAAGGGAGCCGCAGGGGGCACCGGAGTCGGCGGCGAAGGACCCTGCGGCGCAGGGGCCGGAGCCGCTGGCGGAGGACCTTGGGGCGCCGGGGCCGGCGGCGGAGCCGGCGGCAACCAAGGGCCCCCAAAAGGGACCGCGGGGCCCGAAGGCACACCGGCGGGAGCCCCAGGCCCGAAAAGGCGGTCCATGGCAGCAAGAAACTCTTGCGCCGGAGTCGCCGACGGACCCGGGTATGGCGAGTAGGCCGCAGGACTGACAGGCTCCAACGGAGCCGCGGGTGAAAGACCCCGGGTCCCCTCGTCCGCGTCAGAAGAACGACGAGGGGAAGTCAGAGAGCGTACGCGCTTCTTCGACTTCTTTTTATGACGTCGCTTACCGGAATCCGATGGCGATGACTTGGACCCCGAGGAGCGATGATGGCGACTCCGCGGTCGGTCCCTTGAGCGACCCCTGGATCTGGAACGGCGCGGAGACAACTGCCGGGCCTCTAGCAGCTTTCGGGACCGCTCCCGCAAAGCCTTCGGAGCCATGGCCAGACAGTCGGAACATGACCGGAAGTCATGGTCGCGCTCTAGACAGTAGAGACAGACGCCATGGGGGTCGGCCACCGACATCGTACGGCGGCAGGCCCCGCAGGTTTTAAAACCAGGCATCCCTACGTGGCACCAGGAGTCAATATAGAAATTTGAGAAAAAAGTCCCAAAAAACAACTAGTCAAAAAGTGACTAAGGTACGTGCTCTAACCGGATCTGCGCTTGCTGGCGCGGAAAAAGAAAGAACTGACGTCAGCGCGCATGGGTGGCGCCTAAGTAGTCTCCGTGACGTCATCTCGGCGCCTACGACGCCAGCGACGAACGCGGAGCCGCACGACGCCACCTACCGACGCGCAGGGGTACTGCTGATGAAAAACTTTCCGGATCCAGTCTGACGCCTGGGGATAGTCTAAGGTAAGGAATCTATCACTAACGTGTCTCTTTCAGATGGTGTGTGCGACGGGATGTCAAACCCGTGGACGCAGGCGTAGTTCATATTCTGAATTTGTTAGCCCATTTGGCATCTAAAGGACTCGCCTACAGATCGGTTAATAACTTCCGTTCAGCCATTTCATCTGGACATGTGCCACTGAACAATGCGGCGGTGGGGGAACACCCCCTTGTTTGCAAACAACTACGGGGTATCAGGCTGCCACTGCCTCCGGAACCTCGGTACTCAGCACTTTGGAATGTGAATCAGGTTCTTAATTTGTTCTAGTCTTGGCAACCTAATCGGTTTCTCTCACGAAAAGAGTTATTGGCTAAACTGGCCATGTTGCTCTGCCTCATTTCCTGTCGTCGCGTCTCAGACGTTCGGGCATTGGATATTACGGGCAGGATGTTTACTCCGAATGGGGTTACTTTCACCCTTCATAGACGAACAAAGTGCCACACAAGAGTCATCAGTTACCCGGAATTCCCGGAGTCCCCGAAACGGTGTGTGCTTCGCTGTTTGAAAGCGTATGAAAAGGCAACAGAAGAATTCCGGCCCCCAGGGGAACGTCAGCTCCTTATTGCATTACGCAAACCTTTTAGAGCGGTATACTCACCCACAATAGCCAGATGGGTTCGATGGGTTATGCAGGAGGCAGGGATTAACCTCAAAGACTTTGGAGCTCACTCAACTCGAGGAGCAATGGCCTTAAAGGCATTAGGCTTAGGTGCACACTTAGAGGACATCCTCAACGCGGCAGATTGGTCTTCGGACTCCACCTTTAAAAGGTTTTACTTTAAACTTTGAACTAGCATAATCCTCGCCTCCAGTCCTGACATAGAATGAAAAATGTCCTAGCTATCGTAATGGAAAGTTTCAATTCTATTAAGGACTCGGAGGCGAGGATTATCCCGCCCTAGGGTTAGAGGAACCTGCCCTCCCTGTATGTGAGTAAGTAAAACAATTTTCCATACTTTATTGTGATGGCAGAAAAGTTCTTGATATGGTGTGATGTCTCACCTGCTTTATCCACAGGTTTTAGTATTTCCTGGCTCGGATAAGTAAATAATTTCTGGTTTCTTGTAGGTTCTGATTCAAACAAACAGGACTCATAAATGGGAACTACCGGCTGTCTTCGCGCTTCGAAAGAGGATGGGAAGTCAGTGGAGCCAGAATATGTTGGTCTGCATTGCCCCTGATTGGAGGACCCATCTTGGCGGCTGATTGGACAATTTTTTCTCACTACTGGTTTCCCAAGGTTTCATGGGAAACGTAGTTGTTATATGTTGTTTTGGCTGCTATGAATAAAGTGAATAGAGAATGGCATAATCCTCGCCTCAGAGTCCTTAATAGAATTGAAACTTTCCGTTACGATAGCTAGGAAATTTTTCATTGTACAATTAAGATAAGGTTGTGCCTGGAGGCCAAAATGGCAGTCATTATTATATGAGGTTGCCAGGGCCCTTAGCGGCGGTGTGGACTTGATATTTTCCATGTCCACAGTCTTCGAGAGGAATTCTATCTGTTTTTTCAATATGCTTTTTACTGCAGTGTGCGTAAGTGATGAAGTATTAAGAACAGTCAGATCTATTTGAAGAGAGGCTGCTGCTGGTGCCGTTAAATAGGTGGACCAAGGGCTGTTTTTAATTTGAAATACATTTTGCAAAATAAATTTCAAGGTGCAGGGCGTGGCCGTGATGCATCTATAATAGTATTTTAGAAAGGACCCCGTGCTAGACCATTCAATGCCCTCCAGGCCAAATTCAAGTCTCACCAGAGATCCCCTGGTGTAATAAGGCAGCTTAAACACTCTTTTGTAGGTTTTTAGATGTAGTTTTTCCATGGTTTTAATAAGTTGGCCCGGGAAGGCCTCGCTACCATAGGTGATTGCAGATGGCAATACGGCCCTGAGCACTTTTCGAATTGGAGCTGAGGTGGGGCTTTCAAGGGCTGTGTGCAGTTGGCAGAGTCTGGTGGTAATTAATGCAGCCTTATCCTTTAAGTGGCGCAGGTGTATGTTGGGTGCGCAATTTGTTGAAAACCATGTGCCCAGATAGTTATAAAATGTTGCTCCTGTGATTTTTAGAGGGCCCAGAGACCAATTGCAAGTTGTTTGCTTTCGCATCCTTCCGAATAGTATCACCTTTGTTTTGGAAGCGTTTCCTATCATCTTATTTGCCGTGTTGTATATGTGTAGAGCGTTTAGGGCTCTCTGGATTCCTATTTTTGAATTGTCAAGCAGAACAATGTCGTCCGTATACTGCAATATCGTGATCTTAGTATTGCCTATTTTGGGGGGCATTAGGTCGGCGTTGTTGAGTGCCCGAGACATGTCCGCTGTATATAGATTAAACCGCATTGGAGCCAAAACGCACCCTTACTTTAGCCCTTGGTTAGTATTGATCTTCCCGGTTAACGCAGTGTCTGAGAGCTTAACCCTTACCCAAGTCGATGAGTATAATGATATAATGGCATTAAGCAGGTCACTTGGTATGCCCCACCCCTGAAGTTTGTTCCATAAGATACCCCTGTCCACCAGGTCGAATGCTGACGAATAGTCCACAAAGCATGCATAAAGAGTTGAAGATTTTTGGCTATTCGCCTGGTGGACGAGGTAAGATAGAATAATTTCATTATCCAGTGTGGAAAAGTTGGGTCTAAAGCCTGTTTGACAAAATGGGATTATTGCGTTTGTTGTTGTCCAAGTCTCAAGGTCTTTTAAAATTGCAGAGGCATAGATCTTGGCCTCTATGTCCAATAAGGCAATCATGCGATAATTAATAGGGTTCTGTCTGTCGCCCTTTTAAAAATTGGATGCAATATTGATCCTCTCCAGCTGCAGGCACCTGATGGAACTTAAAACAAGTAGTAAACAGTGAAGAAAGTATTGCAGGCCATGGTGCTGGATCTTCTTTGAACAGCTGGGCTGGGAGTCCATTTGGGCCAGGTGCTCCTGAAGCTTGTATTTTACGTAACAATTTTTTTATGCAATTGGTCGTATGCTTGGGGTCACAGCTATTTGAATCTAAGATTTAGAGTGAAAAGACTCTCTGTTGTGCGACTACATATAGCTTTTTTACATGCGAGGTCCACATTGCTTCATTGATGGCGTTACTCCTTATTACATCCTGGCATATTTCATTTTTGATATACCTCCATAAATCGGCCTGGTTGTGCTTGCTCATAATTGAGTAAACATATTGCCAATCCTTGTCCCTCTGCTGATTTTTGTCCAGCCATACCAATTGCTTATGTTGTTTTCTTGCGCCTTGAAGTTCCAGTTGCAACGCAGCTTTGTCTTGTTGGTTCTGAGTTTTCTTGCGTGCCTTCGTCAGCTTGTGGATAAGCCGTGAGCTAGACATTATAGATTGATTTTTGTTAAAGGATTTTGACTGAAATCGCCTGCAGCCTGGGCAAGAATGCCCCTGGTTATGGTTGCCCAGTGAGTTAATAGGTATTCGCCACTTTGGACCTGCAGGGACTGTCCGGTAGTGTCTTTCCATGATGTTAATTTCTGGAGATTGACCGGGCTCCATTTTATTCTTCGGATTAAGTGTGCTGTTTCTTTGTTGTGGGAGCTAGCCAGTGCCTTGTGACCTTCGCGATTGGATAGGCGAAGGTTAAAGATAGTACGGAGGGGAAAGTGATCATCTCATTTGAGGAGTGTACTTTGAAGCTCTCGGGCGGTTCACAAGTTTTTCAGAGGCAAAAACATAGTCAATAGTGCTTATTCCCCTGAAGGTTTTCAAAGGCTTTGTTGACGGCTCAAGGTTATTGGATTTACTTAAAATTTTATTTAGTTGTATGCTTAAGGGATTTAGAGGTAAACAGTCGGCGTTGGGAGATCCTAGGTATCGCAGGTTGAAATCACCACAGATTATTGTTTCATGATTTACATGATCGCAAAGAATTTGATCCAGGTTGTCATTCAGCTGGCTTAGTCTTTTAGTCCGTGCTGGGCCAAAGCTATTGAAGTAGACATTAATCAGGAGGATCTTAATTCGGGAGGCAGGTGTCTTCAGTCTCTCCAGTATGAGTGCTTGAAGAATCTCATCTTGGGTCGAAATTGGAGTCATTGTTAATTTCATATTCAAGTTAAGGTAAATTGACAAGCCTCCCGATGGCCTCCCAAAGATGTTTTTTTTCTTTGCTACATGGTGGATCCCTTGAAAGCCAGCAATAGTGAATGGGGTTAATGACCACGGTTCTTGTAAGCAAAGGACATCAGATGCCATTAGTAGTGATTTTGCAGTGTTTAAGCTTAATAGTCTTGTTAGCCCTGCTACGTTCCATGACAGAAGAGTTATGAGTTGTAGAGACTTTGGTGGGCACTTCTCACTGCTAGGAATAAGCTGTTGTTTCTCTGGACAAGGTATGTTGCACACAATTCCAGTCTGGTTGGTGTTCATTTTCTCCCCCAGTTTGTCCTAATGCGATTTTCCTAATGGGGCCTCTTGTTGATTAATGGGTACAAGCTATATGTATGTTTTCTGACAGTGGATGATGGGGAGGGTGCCCAGTCCCCCTTAGTATACTGTAGGGGTGGGCTTTTGGGTTGGAAATATTGAGTAGCCTTTTTAATGGCGCTGGATATTTGGGTGGAGAGATTTTTGAGATTTCTATGCCACAGTCCTCAAGGATAAGCTTGCAGTCTAATATGGCTTCTGCCAGTGGGTATGCTTGTCGTGGTAAGACTGTGGCTTCCCTCCCATTACTGGACTCCGGGGTGGATTTAAACTCTACACTCAAGATGTCCTCAGACGTTATTTTGGACTTGGTGGGAATGGCCTGGAACAATACACAAAGAAGGGACTGGGGGGCTTTTTTAGGGGAGGTCCAGCATAAGTGCCCCAGAGCAAATATACAAAAGAAGGTTATGCTGTTCCTCAGGAGTACAAGTCAGAATGAAGGGAAACTAGACCAACCCGACCGGAGAGGTTCAAAGTTGGGAATCCAAATATTGGATTATAATGCCCTCGCACACCCAGTTGGGTGTCATGCTTCATCATTGGGCTGCTCCTCGTCGGGTCGGCGGTGCAATACCCGACGGGCTCCCTATAGTAGGGGCACTTGAGCGGAGATCTTCAGCCGTATGGTGAAGTGGGGGTGAGGGGCCAGAAATGTGTAGATGTATAGGTTTAGAAGTGAATCTAAAATAGGGTTGGGAGTACCAGCGACAGCAAATTTTAATCAATAGGTCTCCTACCCTAAGTAAAAACAAGCAATAAGGCGCTCGACTAAGCTTATGTCCTAGATTGAGCATACTTATTGGTGAAAGGTCAACATGTTTCTCGCTCAATGTATAATCTACAGGCGATTCGTCAGGACCAAAACAGTGAAGACAGAAACCACCACTCTAGTCAGGGCAAGGGAGTTACACGCTAAAGATAACCCCTGCTCACCCCCTTGGTAGCTTGGCAGAGCAGTCAGGCTTATCCCAGAGGAAATGTGTAAAGCGTTTGCGCAACACACTCACACAGCAGTGACACACTAGGCACACCACAAAAGAAATTTCACACAAGGTTATATCAACAAATAGCCTTTGTATTACTCATAAAACAAATTAGAACGCAATCACATATATACACTGTGCCACCTGGCACTAGGTATTACTTTACAGGGGATTATATACATGACAGGGCTGATCGGGCCACTGTTCGAACCATCACAGCTCACAATTGTACAGTTAGAGAAACCAACCAGTAACTGCTGGCAATAGGGCACTAGCATAAACACATTACGCATAAATCATGAGCATGTACATCATAATTACATCAGGCCCCTTTTAGGCATAACCATCACAATTAGTGAGAACAACAAGTAACTACTGGTAAAGGTACACTTAGCATAAGCATATTAGGCAAACATCCTAATTAGCAGTGCACCATAGTAAACACCGGCCACGTGTACACGTTATCAACACATCCCATTATGGCCCACGTACCATATGCATGGCAAAGGGGGAACTACCCCTAGATTGCACACATTACATCAATCACGAATAGCTGTGCATGAGATGAGACCATCTGCACCTAAGTCACCCCAAACAATGCAGAAGATCACTTTAGGCAGTAACCCCATAGGTCACTGTGCCTAAATCACGCCACTGCGTAGGCAGACCCAGCTTCACTCCCAGTGAAGCAACTCCTGCATCTCTCGGGAATGAAGGCCCACCGGCATCAGGGAATGTATTGTATTGTATTGTTTTCAAACTTATAGAGCGCACTGTAACCCTACGGGCATCCTGGCGCTGCGGTACATATGCACTGTCACCATAGTTCCGGAATCAGCATGTTGCTAAGCTAAGCCTGTACTCTGGGGAAAAGCCATGTTTTGACTTTCCCCCTGAACTTCAGCAGATCCTGCGACTGTCTCAGTTCAGCTGGGAGAGCATTCCAAAGGCGTGCTGCCGCATAGCTGAAAGCTCTTCCGCCTGATTTAGCTCTCTTAATCCTGGGTATATTCACCAGGTTTGCCGAAGAGGAACGGAGGCTGCGGGTGGGAGCATACCAGCTGAACTTAGACTGCAGCGGTATGGGCCCATCCCGTGCAGTGCCTTAAAGACAATGCAGAGTGATTTGAATTGTATCCTCTGGAATACAGGGAGCCAGTGCAGCTCCGCCAGCGCCAGAGATGTAGATGACCGTTGTGGTCTTGATAAGGCCAGCTTAGCCGCCACCGTCTGGATTCTCTTGAGTCTCCCAATCAAGTACCTTGGGGATTCCAGCAGTAGCGCATTACCATAGGCAAGCCGACTCAGAATGACGCTCCTTACTACTTGTGCTCGTACCTGATTAGGGAGTAGCGGGAGAATCTTCCGGAGAACCCTGATGAGTGAAAAGCTGCTTCCCACAATTTTATTGACTTGAGTTTGTCATTAAAGCTGACCCCAAGATTACGTACCGTCGTAACGGGTAGCAAGGGTGTCTCCGTGTGGATGGGCCAGAAGCCCAGAGGAAGAGAGCAGGGGACTTTACCTGCTGCACAGCAGAGTATCTCAGTTTTCGCGCAATTAAATTGCAAGGAGTTGGTTCTTCAACCAATGCACCGTTTCTTGCATACAAGCATGAACATTTTCCAGAGAGACCACTTGGTCTCCCTCCAGTGACAAGATAAGCTGTGTATCGTCAGCATAGTTTACCAAGCTGACCCCATATGACTTAATAATCGCAATCAGGGGACTCATATAGGCGTTAAACAGTATCGGGCTTATTGCCGAGCCCTGGGGTACCCCATGCCTAATCTCGGCAAAATCCGAACGATAGGGGGGGGGGGGAAGAGCCACCGCCTGACATCTATTAGTCAGGTAGGATCGAAACCATTCCAGGGCTACTCCCACCACCCCTACTGTCTTCAACCTTGCTAGGAGAACTGTGAAATGAAATTTGTACTTGTAAAGCGCACTTATACCCCCAAAGGGGTGTCCTGGCGCTGTACGCATACCGCTGTGGAACCCTTCCTGGCTTTTCCCTGTGAAATGTCCACTCCTGGGCACCCCCAGGGTGAAGCCAGGCATCCCAGCGCTGTTGGGGCCGTTGTGGAGATTAAGCAAGCTATTGCCCAGAGTTGCAGAGTGGGACCCATGATTAGAATAGGGACCGAGGCGAGAATTATCAGGTCCGAGGAAATTGAGCCCAAGACCCGCCGAGGCGGGAATTGAACCCTGGTCCCGGGCCAGATCTCTGCATCAGGGTCTGCCGCTCTAACCATTGAGCCACACTTCTCCACACGTCTGTGTGGTTGACCGTGTCGAATGCAGCAGACAGGTCCAGCAAAATCAGTATAGCTGATTGTCCCCTGTCTGCTCGCATTCGAAGATCGTCCAGAACGGTCACCAGCGCTGTCTCCGTCCCATGGCCTGGGCGGAACCCAAACTGCACATCCTCCAACTTGTTATTAAACTCCAAAAACTGAGAGAGTGCCCTGCTGACCAGGCGCTCTATGATCTTTACTGGGTAGGGGAGGAGGGATATGGGTCTGTAGCTCTTCGGGCATGCTGGATTAAGCGCAGGTTTTTTTCAGCAAAGGTGATATTATTGCTTGCTTCGAGCTTGCCAGTACCGCCCACTACCAATATTGGGAAGAGTTCAGGTCCCAACTCCTTCCAAATTTTAGGAGGGAGGGGATCCAGAGGAGAGCCAGAGGAGACTCCTAAGGCTATCTTATTAAACTCCTCCTCAGAGGGAAGATCAAAGTGATCGAGGCAAGCCGCCTGATCACCAGACTCAGCCTCACACTCCCAGCTCTTTCGCTTACTAGGTGACGACCAGCCATCTATCTCGCCAGATATGACCGAGTCGTCCATTTTCAGCCCTTCTATGATTTTACTTATTTTGTCCTCGAAAAAAGTGGCTAAGCTGTTGCATAGCTCCTGACTAGGCAGAATCTTGTTTTTCGTACAGTGAGGACTGGCAATATCCTTCACGATTTTAAATATACCCTTAGTACTATTGGGCGCCTTCTGGATAATTTTGGCGTAGTATTCTGCCTTAGCATTCACAATTTCCTTTTTGTAACTACCTATTTTCTCCTTCCAGGAGGCTTTATCTATTTCTGCATATGCCTTCCTCCATTGCCGCTCGGCCAGTTTACATTCCTTTTTTAAAGTCCTCAATGTTTCATTGTACCACGGGGCGGAGGGTCTCCCCAACTTCCTAATTTTCTTTACCGGGGCGACCTGGTCAAGTTTTCCAATGACATGTCCGCAAAAGGTCGCATAGTTCTGTTCCACCGATTTCATGGAGTCCAGAAGCCCGTTAACCTTAAATACAGGGGACAGTTCAGCCCTCTTCAAGAGGCTCTTCCAGTCCCTGCCTAGGAAACTTCTTCCCCTTATGGCAGTATCTACCCTCGGCTTAGGAATAGCCACCCGAAATTGGACCAGGTGGTGATCAGACCAGCCCATCGGGACAATATTTTCCACTTTGACAGAGTCTTTTTCAGCAAAGATCAGGTCCAAAACATGGCCCCCCTTGTGAGTAGGTTCTGAAACCCGCTGTGTTAAATTTAATGGGGAGTGCAGGACTCTCCCCTGCACTCCCGATAGGGGCAATCCCGGAAATTTGCAGCACAAAGACCTCCCTTAGTTCCCCGCATCCGCAAATGGCACCAAGTACAGCTGCTGGCGATCGGGATATAGGAATCCCCAAAGCAATACCCGGAATGGCCGGACTCACCCTCACTCTGGCGAGTCAGGCTCCTAAAGGCTATCTGGAGACCTACCGATGGCCAAGGCAACGGCCCTGCAGCCTCGCCTCCCTTCTTCTTGGATGGCCCCGCCTTCCTCTTTTCTCGGCGGCTGCAGGCTCTCCCTCGCTGGAGAGGAGGGGCCGCCCGGTGGGTAGGAATGGAGCCCGCAAGGCTCCGGTCTCTCTCCGTGTGCGCATGGGCACCACTCCAACCCGCTCAGGAAACCCGCGGGGCTTTCACCGGCATGGGAGCCCCGCCCACCTCCAGGCAGAAGGCTAGCCTGACTTCCAGGTCGCGGTGACAGGTTCCTCCCTGCACCAGTTTAGGCGGCCTGCGGAGCTCTCCCCTTCCTTCTGGGAGCCCCGCCCACGTCCAGGCGTCCTCCACCTGTCTGCTGCTTTGTGGTGCGGCCGTTCTCCCCGCCAGAACCCTCTCCTTCTCACACACACGGTGTAGCAGCCCGGGGCCACTCAGCAGAGCCCCGGCTGCGCACACCACAGGGAAACAGTGATAGGCCACCAGGGAGAGGGGGAGCACTTCTCCTGACTCAGCTCCCCTCTCTCGTCCCTCAATAGCCACAGGCAAGGGCGGTGCGGTAATGAAAACCGAAAGCGCTTCACACACGCCTCCACCCTTAGGTCATAGAGCGGATGAGGGAGCACCATTGAGTGCTCCACACACTTCCCTTCAAAATAACAGGAAGGATAACAGTCCAGTCCTTCTTGTGCTCCAGGCAAGAGCAGCGCCTGCATGTCAATTCACCCCTCACAGCAGGTCAGCATATAGAGTAGAGCTGGGCCCAGGCAGGCCAGCTCACAGGGCCCTCCAGCAGAGGGGGGGGGAGACCTTCGTGACGGTTCCTCCTGGCGCCCAGCAGTCCTTCCGCTCTAAGTCAGCACACAGCACCTTACATGGGGTCACAGCCCCAATATTTATATGGCAAAGAACTTTGTTCTCCCCCTGCCAGGGCTCTGCGCCCGGTCCAAACCAGTTCTGGGGGCATCTACACATGTGCACAACAGCCTCCTTTGTCAGTGTAGGTTCTGGCCCCAGACACCACAGGGGGGCGGAGCCAGCATTCTGTGAGGTAGGCTCTGTCCTATTCAGGCCCAGGTGCTGCTACTCCCACCACTCCAAATGCAGATTGGCCTATTCAGCCTAGTGCAGACTCACCCAGCCCCTCTGGAGCCACTGCACCTCCCCAGCCCCTGTCACTCCAGAGCCAGACATGCAATACAATCAATCAATCAATCAGGGGTTTATATAGCGCGCTACTCACCTGTGAGGGTCTCAAGGCGCTGGGGGGGCGGCCGTTTCGGGTCAGTCGAAGAGCCAGGTCTTGAGGTCCTTCCTGAACGTGTGCAGGGTGGGGGAGCGTCTGACGTTCACAGGGAGCTCGTTCCAGGTTTTTGCTGCGATGTAGGAGAAAGCTCTTCCGCCGGTTCTCTTTCTGTGAATGCGGGGAACCTCAGCCAGGGCGAGGTCGGCGGAGCGAAGGTTCCTCTTGGGTACGTGGAAGGATAGTCTTTCGTTGAGGTAATTGAGTCCGATGTTGAGGGATTTGTAGGCGTGGGTGAGGAGTTTGAAGGTGACCCTCTTTTCGACGGGGAGCCAGTGGAGGCCTCGTAGGTGTTGGGTCATGTGTTCATGGCGCGGTGTCCCGAGGACGAGTCTGGCTGCGGCGTTCTGGATGGTTTGTAGTTTGCGTAGAAGAGTTTTGTTGATTCCGGCGTAGAGGGCGTTGCCGTAGTCCAGTCTGCTGGTTATGAGTGCGTGGGTGACGGTCTTTCTGCAGTCGGGGGGGATCCATTTGAAGGTCTTACGGAGGATGCGAAGGCAGTTGAAGCTGGTGGAGGCGACGGCGTTGATCTGGCGGTTCATGGAGAGGGAGGAGTCGAGGATGATGCCGAGGTTCCGAGCGTGGTCTGTGGGGGTGGGTGGGCTCCCGAGGGCGGGTGGCCACCAGGTGTTGTCCCAGGCGGTGGTGCAGTGTCCGAGGATGAAGATCTCGGTTTTCTTGGAGTTTAGCTTCAGGCAGCTGTCCTTCATCCAGGCTGCCACGTTCTTCATTCCTTCCTGGAAGCAGAGTCTGGTGTTTTCGGGATTCTTCGTGAGCGAGAGGATGAGTTTGGTGTCGTCGGCGTAGGATACGATGTTGAGACCATGCTGTCTGACGATGGCGGCGAGGGGGGTCATGTATATGTTGAAGAGCGTGGGGCTGAGAGATGATCCCTGGGGTGCTCCGCAGCTGATTTCCGTGGGTTTGGAGAGGAAGGGCGGGAGTCGGATCTTCTGGGTCCTGTCGGAGAAGAAGGATCGGATCCAATCGAGGGCGGCTCCTTGTATTCCCGCGTCGTGAAGTCTGGCAGCGAGCGTGCGATGTGAGACGCTGTCGAAAGCTGCGGAGAGGTCTAGAAGGATGAGGGCCGCGGTGTGTCCCTGATCCATTAGCATGCGGATGTCGTCGGTGGCTGCGAGTAGGGCGGCCTCGGTGCTGTGGTTGCTGCGGAATCCAGACTGAGAGGGGTCCAGGATGGAGTTCTCTTCTATGAAGGTGGCACAAAGACACATAGCACACAGAAATACCCACTTCTAAAAGTGGCATTTCTAAAATAGTGATAATACATCCACGAACACTACTACGTAGCATTTATCACCACCATTCCAAACATACCAAACTTGACCACTCTACTCCTCTCAGGTTAGGAATTACCACTGAAGCACATATCAGGGAATCCCCAATGCATTCCTATGAGAGGCAGCCTCACAGTAGTGAGAAACCAAAATGGCTGTTTGTCACTACCAGGACATGCCACACAGTTAAGGCACATGTCCTACCTTTTACCTACAGCGCACCCTGCTCATAGGGCTAGCTAGGGCCTACCTTAGGGGTGACTGATGTGTAGTAAAAGGGGAGTCACAGGCGTGGCAACCACTTTATGTGCCACATCACAGCGGCAGTAAACTGCGCGGCAGGCCCTGCAATGGCAGAGGCCTGAGACAGGTTTGAAAGGCTACTTTGGTGGGTGGCGTAAGCAGCGCTGCAAGCCCACCAGTAGCATTTAATTTACTGGCCCTGGGTATCTGAGATACCACTTTACAAGGGACTGATAGGTAAATTAAATACGCCAAACAGGTGTAGACCAATCTTACAATGTTTTACCATAGAGAGTACATGCACTTTACACTGGACAGCAGTGATAAAGTGCCCAGAGTCCTAAAACCACCAACACCAGGTCAGAAAAAAGACCAGGAGGAAGGCAAAAAGCTCAGGGATGACCCTGCAAAAAGGGCCAAGTCCAACAAAGGGCTACATCTTTAATGGGTTTGATAGCTTCTAAAGTCTCCGAGGTTGGGAAGCTTGTCGGTAAGCTTATCTTATCAAGTATGGAACTGGGCATTATACCAAAAGAGAGAGGTGTGCATAATCCGTCGTGAGTTGTCAACGCCTCCGTTACTTCGGGTAGTTTTTGGTTTGAACTGTGTAGCTTGGGTTTTTGATCCTTCCTTTTTGCAGTGGCGATAGCACGTCATTGATGGAATATTCTGTGTGATATTTTCCTCCCCTAAAGGAAAGGATATGCCCTCCTAGTTACTTCCCGGTTGGGGGCCTTAGCAGCCCTATGGTGCTGTCGAATCCTCAGAATGGACTGGGCCTCAGGTGAAGACATTCGGGCAGACGTGGGAAGTTTTAGCTGTAGTGAAAAACTATAATTGTAGCAGTAGCTGTGGTTGTGATGATGACAATAGTTGGGGTTAAGTAATTAATTATGTTGGCTATGGCTAGCAGGTATAGAGTTGTGCTGTGCCAGGCAGGCAGTAGTAGTTATGATGGAGCAAGGTTTCATAAATGAAACTTGCTTGTATTCAATCCTCCTCTCAATATTAATTTATTAAACCTGTATTGTTAATACTAACCTTTGCATTCACGACACAAAAGAAAAAGATGCTTGCCTATGTGTTTTACTAATGAATAACGCTTGTCTGTAATCCAAAATGGCCGCTATGCGCGGGAAAGCTCAATGCGCATGTCGCAACCATATCACATGGTGTGACGTCTTTCTTTGCTTGGTGGGAAACTTCTGCTTCTGCGCAGTGTGCATTAAAATGGCTGCTTGATGTTTTCACATGCTTCTGCTTGCTCTCATGTCATTATTAAATTGTCGTTTCCTACACGCGGGTTAGAATATATAATTAAATGGGAATAGAATAGAAAAAGTGGGTATACAGTGAAACATTTTATTTGTGATTCTAATATTTTCTTCTTGCACTTTTATTAGTTCGTAAACTTGGGCCTGGGTTGGTGACCTGAAACTCGAGAGGCAAATGGTTCTGCGCATGTGTCTTGTGTGCCTGCCAAATGAAGTCAACCTGGACGAAGTCCAAGGCCGTAGCCTGATGGCCGAAGATGTTGTACTAGTGCTTTCCTGTCACACATTGATACAATGTCTATGAAAATTGGTTTACATTTGTCATGAGACGGGTGGGAAATAAAGCGAATGTATTAATTTGAAGGGGTGGGAACGTAAAGACAATAGGCTTTACAATTTAGGCCAAATCAATATGGTACGAGAATCCACCTCCTGTCCCTGTCCAATCAGAAGTAGTGGCCCCATATTTTAGCAACATTAAGGGGAGGTACATGGGCGTAGAAGGGTATAATAGAATATAGCATTAGTTAATTAGTCAGAGCAAGATTCCATGAGAGCATGCGTTCATGAAGAACAGGCGTCCATGCTGCCAGAGCGCTCTTAGCTCCAGACCTCCAAGCTGACCGATTGCAGACCGAGTCCCTGTCCAGAAGAGGTCCTGAGGAGGGGGCGGTGGAGTCCATTAGAAGGAAGGCACGGGAGAATCAAGAGAAATCGAGTATCAGAGAGGGGAACGACGCAGGCGTCGTTGTAGAGAGGTCACCGGTCCTGTCCTGATCCTGGAGGAAGTCTTTGCTCTTCATCCTTCCTGGGTCCTATCCTCTCAACTCCTTGGCTAAGGGGTTTGGTTCTCGCACTTAGGTAATTATAATGCAACCTTTAGTTGCGCTGCTGTCTCTATCTTCTTCTCTAAACACCGTCATTGATTAGCAATAATCATTTCTATGCTTAATCTTGGGTATTGCGATTAAGTACCATGTGGTTCTGTATTTTACTCTGCTGAAACTTTAGATAAACATTTTAAAACTTCCTGACTCAGTGGTTATTTCAGGATTATGTACTATAATGAATGTCACTCATTTTAAATTTCCCAATTAGCAAAGGATTCATTGGTAAGTCATTACTCTTCAATCAGAAGGTAATTGGTAGCAGGGATTTTGATAGAGAGTAACAACACATAAAACCCAGCGTAAGTATTAGCGTAGTATGAATGTATGGGCCCAAGTGAGTATCTAGTGTATGAATGCTGTTTGCTAATATCGCGCTGGATCAGTTTTCTGGTTATCAGAGGATGGTTACTTTTTGTTAATTGGGTAATGAGAATTTTATTTGTATTTTTATGAACCAACATCCGCTTAAATTTTGAGTTTTGTTTTATGTTGTCCAGAATACCCCGGGGTAAAAGGAATAGCGGATGGTAAGTGGAAGCCATACTGCAGTGAGGTTATCTGCCAGGCAGAAATAGTACTGGAAAGTTAAGCAGGACTTTCAGTACTTATTAGGGACTCTATGCGTGTGAGTAATAGCAAAAGAGTACGCTGGTAAAAATTTGATGTTATATCACCTAGAAAGGGTAACATTGGAGAAGTAACAGGTACTTCTGGAGCTTGTGTGAAGAGTAGACGGAAGTGTTTTACTCGTAGTGTATGTTTAGTAAACAGGAAAGGTTTTACTAAGTGTGAGAGAGAACTATCTTTTCTATTTTAGAGAAACTGGCACGATAGCGAATGTTTTATGTTGTTACTGAAATTTAATTAAGATTTATGGAGAAAATAAGTTTGCGTAAATTTTTGTAAACGGAGGGTCAGTTGCCGGAGAGGGAGCTGACGTCACTAAACGCCGCGCTGAGATTGGTTGAATCAGCGGGTGTGGAAAAACCCTTGTAAAGGAGGGGTCAGTAGTCAGGAGTAGTACTGACGTCATAGGTGCCGCGCTGGCATTGGTTAAACCAGCAAGGACAGAAAAGAGCAGATTGTAAAGGAGGGGTTGACAGAGAAACGTCACCAAAAGGCCGCGAAAGGATTGGTTCAGAAATAAAAGTTAGCAGAGACTTGATTGGTTGATATTTTAGAAGCTAAAATCTTAGTGGATAAGGATTGCATGTTAAAACGCGATCTGACTTTAACAGGAACTCGTCCGGATAGGAGATTCCTAGGTTTTGCAGAATATAATTTTGTACACCGAAGATTAGATAGAATGTACGGAGAGAAGAGAAAAATGTCCTTTCTGCAAAAGATTAAGAACTATTTTAAAAAGGATAAACCACTCAAAACTAGAGAAGGAATTATTATTCCACCAGCTAAAACGCCCGCTTCATTCATGATGATGGAGAGAGGTTATCATACTTGTGTATGGATGGAGAATTGGATAGAATATACCAAAAATGATGGAATACTAGCATTTCCAGAGAATGGCACGTTCAATGGGCGAATTCTTCAAAATTTGAGATTGAGGATGAATGACTTAGAACCCAGACCTAGATTAACCCAGTACGAAGCTCTAGAAGAATGGGAAACCGAGGCATTTGAGCGGGATAGAGCTAGAAGTAATAGGAGTTAACCAGGATTTTTTCCCAGATATCTACGCGAGTCTAGGGACGGTCAGATGAAACAATGGAGAAGGGCAATGATTACAGAAGGATTATATCCATTGTTCTCAGCAGAGGAGAAATTAGGAAGTAGGTGCACAGAAAAGACAAAACATTTAATGAGAAATGAGGAGTCTGAAGACGAATTTATGGAGGAAATATTAAGAAATCCCCCACCATATCAGGAAGGGACAAGTGGATGCGCCCCAAGTGCACCACCAAAAACTCCATTAGTGCCACAAGTAATGCATGAATTCACCCCGAGTAGAATACTGCATGACAAAGAAAAGGAAGCCCTAGAAAAGACCAGAGCAGAATTAATACAGAAAATAACCCAGATAAAAGTACATCCTGATTCGTTGACCATACCTGTAACAATTGGTCCAGTAGTTCCATTATATGGTACTCAGGGAAGCTGTCCTCCACCGATACTTACACCTACTGCTGTGAATAATCCCAAACCTGAAGCTCCAGTTATAATTGAGGATCAATTTAGTGACTGTGAATCCACAATATCATTCATGGACTTGCCTATTCGAGGTTCTGTAAATAGCACTCCCAGAAAAGATGTACCTGGATGTTCAAAAGATGTAAGTTTAATAACTTCATCGGGAGCAAAAAGTGCCACCATAGTAACACCTGAAGATCTAGAAAGATGGGTGCAAGGGTCAGTTAAACAGTGCACACCTCCGAAAATAATGGACATTCATAAATTGAAAGTCGAATTAGAAGAAATAATAGCAGGACATGTAGGACTAGAACGCTTAAATACCTATGATGAAGAAGAATTATTGTTTCTGTGCAGGAGTATTACCAGAAATGTAAGGTTATTTCATGAAAAATTATCCAATTTAGCACTACAGATGGGAATAGAAATAGGGAGATCAAAGGTACTACAGAAACCCTATAGAGCAGAATTTTCAGACAAAGATTTAGAAAATATGAATGCCTCTGGAAGAAGATTACAAATAAGAGAATTAATGTTAGTTTTGCAAAAATGGGGAGACCTAGATAAATGGAAAACTAGGTGGGCCAAGAAAAAGGAAGAAGCACGAACAAGTAGAACAGCAACAGAATATGTGATGAAAGAAACAGGGAAGGCAGACCAGATGTATCCCATGCGAGAAGTTGCGGGAGGAGGATATGTACATGTCCCATGGAGCAGACAGGATATTTTGTCATTTACGAATGATTTTCCAAAATTGAGAGAAAAACCAATTGAATGGTACAAGCAGGTTGACAGGTTTGTGAAGGTGTCAAAGGTATTGTTTAAAGACTTAGATGGTTTGTTTGACATAGTGGTACCTGCCAATTTGTGGACAGATTGTAAAATTACAGTCGATTGGCCTAGTGATGAATATCCTAGAGATCCGAAGACAGGTGCCCCGTCAAATGACGTGATGAAAAAGTATCAGCAGGTGATAACTTACCTGAAAGGGAAAATACCACCGAAAGAAACAGATTGGGTAAAAATAGATCGAACTACCCAAGAAGCTAATGAATCAGTACATTCTTACTATGAGCGTCTATTGCAGGTATTTAAACAGTATAGTGGATTTGAGGACATTGGAGACAAGAACATGAGTCAGTTTGTGTATCGATTTGTTTATGGTTTAAAGCCAGAAATTTGTCAGATGATTAAACAGCATATGCTGTGTTGGCAGGGAAAGCCCATAGATGAGATTCTGAAGTATGCAAAATATTGTGGAGACGATATTGAGGATAGACACAAGAAATTGCAGGAAAAAGTGATGTGGGCTCAGGTGAAAATGGCAGAAAAACAGGGAATTAATTTGGAAAATCCAAGTGAAAATCCAGGAAAAGATTCTGGAACGAATGGTGATACTGGGAATGGTGGAAAATTTAGAGGACGAATGAGTAGAGAAGAAGCTAAAAGAAATTTCCTTGTCATGGATGCGGAAAATTGGGGCATTGGAAGGATGAATGTAAAAAGATACGGAATAATAATGGCCCAAATCAAAATTTAAATCCACAGACGCAGAATGACTCACAGCAGGGTGTAAATCCTCAGAGTAAGTTGCCACCTGCACCTATTCAGGGTAATGTAAGCAGAGCAAAGCATGGTACAGACATCGGATATCAGGGAGGAAGTGGTAAGAATGATTATATGACATCACAATTTCTTTTGCAGGACGATTTCTGTCAATACAGTCCATGACGGTGCCTAGGAGAGGCATACTTGGCGCATCCTTACAGGTAGATCAGTCAGGTCCATATGTTGAAGGGAATGTGAAAGGTAATAATATTACTTTCCTTTTGGACACTGGTGCTACCCGGTCTACTGTGAGAACAGCAGACATTCCAGACCTTCCTCTCTCTGGTGAAAATATCCAAGTAGTGGGGGTAGCTAATCAGCGGATTAGAACACCTCTTACCGAACCCATGGAAGTTAAAATTGGAAACTTCAGAGAAATGCATCAATTTGTAGTATGTGATTCCAGTCCAGTAAACTTATTAGGTAGGGATTTATTGTGCAAAATGAATTGTACCATTTTCTGCACACCGGATGGTGTGGCAGTTCAGACACCAGATGAAGACCATGTATATAAAATTATGATTGCAAAACAAGGTACAGAAGTGGATGAAATGTTTTCGTTAATAACAAAAGATGAGTTGCCAGAAGAATTAAAAGGTACAGTAAACCCCATAGTATGGGATTTCACCGGAAAGGAAGTAGGACTTATGGCCAAAATAGATCCAGTTAAAATTACTGTAAAGGAAGGTGCAATTTTCCCAAATACCAGACAGTACAAAATGAGTGCAGAAGTAAAAGCAGGAGTCATCGAAGAAATAAATCGAATGGTAGAACAAAACATACTAAAAGAAGTAATGAGTAGCCCATGTAATTCACCAATAATGGGATTAAAGAAACCTAGTGGAAAATATAGGATTGTTCAGGACCTGAGGAAAATAAATAAGATTGTAGAACCATGTTGTCCCATAGTACCAAATCCTGCAGTAATTCTATACCAGATTCCGTGGAGTGCAGGATGGTTCACAGTAATTGATTTGTGTCAAGCGTTCTTTTCAATACCATTACATCCAGACAGCCAGTATCTTTTTTCATTTAAATTTGAGAACAAAGTTTATGTGTGGAATCGTGTTCCTCAGGGGTACACAGAAAGTCCTTCTATTTTCAACCAGATACTGAAAAAGTGCCTTGAAAAACTAGTGATGCCAGGAAGCTCAGTTTTAGTCCAATATATCGACGACTTATTGGTGGCATCGAACACCAGAGAGGACTGTGTTGTTGATTCCATAGCATTATTAAATCTTTTGGCAGAAGAAGGGCATAAGGTCTCACCTGAAAAATTGCAATTCTGTACAACAGCTGTTAAGTATCTGGGACACCAAATTGAGAGAGGAAAAAGAAGAGTAACAGCTGAAAGAGTAGCTTTAATAAAGAAAATGCAAATGCCTGTAACACAAAGACAAGTGAGAATGTTCCTAGGAATAGTAGGTTACTGTCGACAATGGATACCAGGATTTTCCATGTTAGCTAAGCCCTTAATTAACATGACAAAGAAGAAAGCAAAGGACCCTGTGGAGTGGGAGGATGAAAGTGTAGAAGCCTTTGTAAAATTGAGAAATGCACTATGTTCAGCACCTGCCTTAGGCATGCCTGATTATAAGAGAGAATTTGCATTGTTCTGTCATGAGAGAGAAAATTGTGCACTTTCTGTCCTAACTCAAAGACATGGACTAGAAAGACGTCCTATAGCATATTTTTCTGCTACATTGGACCCAGTAGCAGCCGCATTGCCAGGATGCTTAAAAGCAGTGGTGGCTACTTGTTTGAGCATTGAACAAAGTGAGTCAATTGTGATGGGACGCCCTGTAAAAGTGTATGTTCCACATGCAGTTGTCATTCTGTTGACAAGAACCCGAACTCAGCATCTTACTCCTAGTCGGCTGACTAAATATGAAAGAATAATAATGGGTGCTGAAAATGTGAACATGGTAAGGTGTACTATAATAAATCCAGCAACCTTACTACCAGACCCACGTCATGAGAAAATTAAAGATGATGAAGACGATGAACATGATTGTATACAAATCACAGAATTATGCACAAAACCACGCCCAGATATAGAGGAACAGCCTCTTAAAAAGCCAGACAGGGAGCTATTTGTTGATGGTTCATGTCAAAGACATGAAGATGGTAAACTAACTGCTGCCTATGCGGTATGTGAATTAACTGGAATAGTTGAAGCATCCTATTTACCAGGAGTTAAATTTGCACAAGTAGCTGAATTGATTGCGTTGATAAAAGCATGCAAAATTGGGAGGAATCAGAGAGTAACCATATTTACAGATAGCCAATATGGTTACAGGGTTGTGCATGATTTTGGCCAACTATGGATGCAGAAGGATTTCATGACTTCTTCAGGATCCCCCATTAAAAATGGACAATTTGTAAGGGAATTGCTAGAAGTAATACAATCACCAAAAGAATTGGCTGTGGTGAAATGTGCCGCACACCAGTCAGGAGATGACTGGGTGGTAGTCGGCAACAGATATGCAGATCTGGTGGCTCAACATTGTGCCAAAACCAGAATGTCAGTCAATAAGAGGGTGGAAAGAATGGGAATCAGCTGCCAACTTATGCTGTATATGCCACCTGAAACTTGGAATGAGGTGAAGAAATTGCAAGATGAGGTTGATGAAAGTGAGAAGAATTTGTGGATCAAAGTGGGTTGTTCCCAAAGAGGAGATGATGAAGTATGGATCAGTGCTGATGGCAGACCAGTCATGCCAGACTGTTTACTCTCACAAATGGCTAGAATGCATCATGGAGACACACACATAGGGAGAGATGCAATGATTAGGCTGTTCAGACAAAATTGGTACAATCCCAAATTCAGAGCTGTTGCAGAGAGTCTTTGCCAGAGATGTCTAACTTGCCAGATGCATAATCCGGGGAGGAAGACAGTAATTGGATTTGGGAAAATTGGAAAGGCAGAGGGTCCATTTATGAGACTTCAGTTTGATTTCATACAGTTACCACCATGTAGAGGGCTGAAATATGTACTAGTCATAGTGTGTCTGTTTTCAAAGTGGGTGGAGGCTTACCCTACTAGGAGAAATGACAGCATTACAGTTGCAAAACTGTTGCTACGAGAGCTCATTCCTAGGTTTGGTTTTCCAGTAACTTTGGAATCAGATAGAGGAAAACATTTTAACAGTGAAGTGATCAAGCTAATCTGTGAAGCATTCCAAATCCAACAGAAACTGCACTGTGCATATCGTCCAGAAGCTTCTGGAGTGGTTGAACAATTGAATGGCACTATAAAGTCAAGACTGGGAAAAATGTGTGCATCAACATCATTAGAGTGGCCAGATGCATTGCCACTTGTTCTAATGGGACTCAGAAGTATACCTGACAGAAACACAGGATTGAGCCCCCACGAAATAATGATGGGAAGAGCAATGAGACAAACACATGTTCCCACAAACAAACTGGTGAATATATCTGATGATATGGTTTTGGACTATTGCAAAGGATTGGCTGACCTAGTGCGTTCTGTCTCTCATCAGGTTGGAGAAGACGCAGTTTCCAGGCAGCCTGAACAAGAACATGATCTGAATCCTGGTGACTGGGTGGTAGTGAAGAATCACACCAGAGAAACGTGTCTATCACCTAGATGGGGCAGACCGTGTCAAGTCATACTGACAACGAATACAGCAGTGAAGTGTGCCGGATTTCCTAATTGGATTCATGTAAGTCACACCAAGAGAGTACCAGATCCCGAGGAAGAGAATCCTCAGACAACGCCAATCACTGAAGAGGCTGAAGGTTGCCCAGCTGTAGGATCTCAAGTTCGAGATTCCGGGGAAGCTGAAGAAGAACAACCGAGCACAAGTCAGGATTGGATACCAGTGGTAGAAGTTCCTGAAGTATACCACAGAACAAGAAGTCAAGCGAAATTGGAGGAAATTGAAGAAGATCAGATAGGTGAAGAAGAAGCAGTTCAGGAACAAGAAGAAAAGACATTAAGAAATCCTGAACAAGGTCAGATAGGGAAAGAAAACTGGACTCAAAACAGTAAAGACCTAATAGACTTTGATCAGGGACAGATAGGTCTAGAAGAATCCGGTCAGGCTGCAGAAGTTCACAGTGCAATAAGCCCTGATCAGAACAAGTTAGATCAAGAAGAGTACACAGAAGAAGAAAACCTTGAAAAACATGAACTTGAAGAAATAAACAAAGAACAAGGTCAGTTATTGGAAACTCACAGCGGAGCTGTTACAGAGAAACCAATCAGACCTGAAAAAGACAAAACAGAAGAAAAAGTGATCAAAGAAAACAAAGCAGTACTAAGCAGTGAAATTAATGAGATCGCTGAAGACGAAAACAAAGAAACAGTGCCAACAAAGAAAACAAGAAAAGGAGATCATTGGCCGAGTGTCATTAAAAGAGTGAAGTACCACATAACAACCAGAAGTGAAGATCCAGATCAAGTGAATGAAGTGACAAGTCAAACTGAACAAGAACATAAAACTGCGAAAAGAAGAAGTAAAAGACTGAAACTTGTGAATAACAAATTCAACGGTCCTGATTGGACTTACATCATCCTTGAAGATTTTGAAAGCTCAGAATCAAGTGACAGTGGTGGCGAAGGAACAAGTGCAGAATTGACGTACGAAGAAGAAACAAGACCACCCTGACTAAGCAAAAGAATAAACTAAAGAAAAGAAGAAGAAATAAGAGGAGCAATCTTCCTTGTCGAAAAATGCCTGATGATAGAGTTACTGGGAGACCAAAACAGAAATGTTGTAGAAGATGCTGTGCAATATGCATATGTAGTCTAGTAATGGTGCTTATAGTATGGTTAGTCCTGATTGTAGCAGTTCCTTACCTTATGATAGTAGATAAAAAGATTAATAATGAAACTAAAGGAAGGACAGCAAACATAAAGGGCAATAGAGTAGAACTAATGGCAGAAAGTGAACCAGAAATTCATCATGAAGTAGCTGACAACAACACTAGTTTAAACGTTTTCACAAAGTTATTGTTTCAATATGTAGACACCATGGAAGTTAGTAATTGTTATGTCTGTATGAAGTTACCTGAATCAGTAGCAGAAGGATTAACATATCACCATTTACCACTGACATATGGCATATCATGTAATGTTTTGTCTAGTTTATTTTATAGAACAGGGAGACTTCAGTATTATTATTCAAACTTAGATGTGATATTTTCTGAGGTTCCGATTCGCAAGAGTATGAACCCAGTGCTTAGTAGTCAAGACGCACAGTTTATGGGAGAATTTTTCTCAACCATGAAATCAATAGACATAACACATGCACATAGACATAATCTAACAAGTTCTTTACTTGAAGAAGAAAAGATATTTTTGAATTTAGTAGAAGATAGAAGACAAGATTTCCAAAAGAAAGCTTCTGAGCATAAGGCTCATTTGCCACCTTGGGCTGAGAAAGAAGGGAGTTACACACCTGGCAAGGCTCAAGCTGCTATGGCTCTGGATTTTGTAAAGACAGGAAAAATTTGTCTTCATAGGTTAAAGACTGATTATAACAATGTTTTCATCGGTACCAGTGAATGTGAACACAATTTTTTAATTCTTGGAGGTTGGGGACTCAAAGGAGGAACAGATTCAGTTTTTCCTGGAATCTATTATGTGTGTGGGAATAAGGCTTACTTTAGGCTTCCTGCACGGTGGTATGGAAGTTGTTATTTTGGAATAGTATTTCCAAAGATATACCACGTAAAAAGAAACACAGAGCAATGAAAACAATAACGAATTAATACGTAGTAAAAGAGCTAGTTTTTCAGAAATTGTAGGTGATATATTTGGTGCATTGATACCTTCAGTGGGAATAATTCTGAATTCAAGGAAAATATGTAAATTATCTACAGTAGTTGATCGTTTATCAACGGATACTGCTGGAGGGTTTCTAATGATTAATGCAGAAATGGTTGCGATTAGATCTATGGTGATGCAAAATCGTCTTGCTCTTGATATTATATTGGCAAAAGAGGACGGAGTCTGTAAATTATTGAAGACGAAACATTGTTGCACTTATATTCCTGATAAGAGTGCAGAAATTGGAACGTATATACAGAATATAACTAAACTTGAGAAGGAACTTAAACCACTGGAAGTTGATAGTGTATGGGAAAGATTGACAAATAGTATATCGTCAATTGGTACCTGGTTTGCTAATATAGGGAAAGGACTTATAGGTCAAATATTAGTACCCTTAGCAGGGATAGCAATAATAATTTTGGCAACAACAATATGGTGCAAATGCTGTAAAAAGAATGGAACATATAGGGTGACAGAAAGAGGAAAGAAACGAAAGATAGATGAAATCGAACTTGAAGAATGGAGAAGTGAATTATACAAGAAATTAAAAGGAGATTGTAAAAATAGAAAGAATAAAGACGAGAATGAAGTAATTTGCTAGAAGTTGGCATCTGATTGAGGGTAATGTTTTTGATGGCTCAGAAACGCCATCAGAGAGGGGATTGATGGAGCAAGGTTTCATAAATGAAACTTGCTTGTATTCAATCCTCCTCACAGTATTAATTTATTAAACCTGTATTGTTAATACTAACCTCTGCATTCACGACACAAAAGAAAAAGATGCTTGCCTATGTGTTTTACTAATGAATAACGCTTGTCTGTAATCCAAAATGGCCGCTATGCGCGGGAAAGCTCAATGCGCATGTCGCAACCATATCACATGGTGTGACGTCTTTCTTTGCTTGGTGGGAAACTTCTGCTTCTGCGCAGTGTGCATTAAAATGGCTGCTTGATGTTTTGACATGCTTCTGCTTGCTCTCATGTCATTATTAAATTGTCGTTTCCTAACGCTACTAACGCGGGTTAGAATATATAATTAAATGGGAATAGAATAGAAAAAGTGGGTATACAGTGAAACATTTTATTTGTGATTCTAATATTTTCTTCTTGCACTTTTATTAGTTCGTAAACTTGGGCCTGGGTTGGTGACCTGAAACTCGAGAGGCAAATGGTTCTGCGCATGTGTCTTGTGTGCCTGCCAAATGAAGTCAACCTGGACGAAGTCCAAGGCCGTAACCTGATGGCCGAAGATGTTGTACTAGTGCTTTCCTGTCACACATTGATACAATGTCTATGAAAATTGGTTTACATTTGTCATGAGACGGGTGGGAAATAAAGCGAATGTATTAATTTGAAGGGGTGGGAACGTAAAGACAATAGGCTTTACAATTTAGGCCAAATCAATATGGTACGAGAATCCACCTCCTGTCCCTGTCCAATCAGAAGTAGTGGCCCCATATTTTAGCAACATTAAGGGGAGGTACATGGGCGTAGAAGGGTATAATAGAATATAGCATTAGTTAATTAGTCAGAGCAAGATTCCATGAGAGCATGCGTTCATGAAGAACAGGCGTCCATGCTGCCAGAGCGCTCTTAGCTCCAGACCGCCAAGCTGACCGATTGCAGACCGAGTCCCTGTCCAGAAGAGGTCCTGAGGAGGGGGCGGTGGAGTCCATTAGAAGGAAGGCACGGGAGAATCGAGAGAAATCGAGTATCAAAGAGGGGAACGACGCAGGCGTCGTTGTAGAGAGGTCACCGGTCCTGTCCTGATCCTGGAGGAAGTCTTTGCTCTTCATCCTTCCTGGGTCCTATCCTCTCAACTCCTTGGCTAAGGGGTTTGGTTCTCGCACTTAGGTAATTATAATGCAACCTTTAGTTGCGCTGCTGTCTCTATCTTCTTCTCTTCTTTAAACACCGTCATTGATTAGCAATAATCATTTCTATGCTTAATCTTGGGTATTGCGATTAAGTACCATGTGGCTCTGTATTTTACTCTGCTGAATCTTTAGATAAACATTTTAAAACTTCCTGACTCAGTGGTTATTTCAGGATTATGTACTATAATGAATGTCACTCATTTTAAATTTCCCAATTAGCAAAGGATTCATTGGTAAGTCATTACTCTTCAATCAGAAGGTAATTGGTAGCAGGGATTTTGATAGAGAGTAACAACTGATAAAACCCAGCGTAAGTATTAGCGTAGTATGAATGTATGGGCCCAAGTGAGTATCTAGTGTATGAATGCTGTTTGCTAATATCGCGCTGGATCAGTTAATCCGGGCAGGTGCCGCCCCACACTCTTCAGAGCTCAGCACCACTGTGTCAGGCCACTGGCCAGGCCACTGCTCGCCAAGCTGCTGACCGGCAGTTCCAGCATAAAAAAACCAGCATAAAAAATAAAAAATAAAAAGGAAGGAGCAAAAAGCAGACTAAACAGTATGCCCCCCCCCACCCCCACCTCCCTCCTCTCTGGGACAGTTCAAAAGTAAATAGGCGGGCGGGGAGGCAAGACACAGGGAAGCGTTTCTTACTTAATGTCGACCCCACCTGAGCTTCCCCGGTCTGGGTCGGATACTGCGAGGTCTTAATGTGGAATAGTGTGCGAGCGCTCTGCTCGCGCCCTGGCACCCAACTGCCGGATCTCGGGGGGGGGAAACAATGGCAGCGGCTCTTACCGCTCCTACCGGTTTGCCGGGTCATCTCAAGCATCGGGCGCCGGGCCGGGACCCCTGGCTCCCCTCTGTGAGACCGCAGAAGCGTCGGCTAGGCTGGTTGTATCGGCAGTTGCGGCAGCGGCTGTGGCTGCAGTCTATGGCGGACTACTGCGAAAAGCGGAAACTGATAGCTTGAGCACAGAGTGTTAACAGTTGTGGGGCCAGTAAGCTCCTCCAGAAATCAGTGTGGCCCCCTTACGATAGACCACAGATGTCCCTATCACACAGGTTGTCAAGGTAAGCAGGGGCAGACGAGGGATTATGAAGTGCCTCTAGACTTGTTTCACAGCCCAAGGAACATGTGTTTCTAACATGGATTCCTTGTAAAGTACTAGGACAGCTCACAATGTGGGGTGGTTCAGGCTGCTTACTGAATCCATATTAATAGTGCTTTACTAGAGTTATTGAGAATGCTTCTCACACTTTCCCAGAGAGAGGGGCCACAGGACCATTCTCACAGTAACCAAGAACAGCGTATCAGCACAGAACCAGAGACTCCTAAAGACTGCTCGCATGAAGGCAGCAATTGAATGAAGAGGGCCTTCGCACAGCAGCTCAGACCAGGGGACAGGATAATCCTTCTGACAGCAAAGCGGAACTATGGAACTAAGGAATACTTCCCGCAGTCATGCAGAACAGTGGGACCACAGAATCCTATGCATAAAAGTTGAGCTCTGACCCGAATGAAGAAGGAAAGCTTAGAGCTGAACAGTCTGAGTTTCTGGTATGAGAAGTGCCACCACCTTAAGCACTCATCCTGCCTTGATAAAAATGGATCATAGATTCCTCAGCCGTGAAACCATATGTAGTTAACAGTTACGGCTAATTTTCATATGACGCTAATCAGTCATCACAAACCTAACATTTTTTAGGGAAATGTCCTTCTCTGCCAAGTAAACAGGATCTTAAACTGCAAACATACTGCTATCGCTAATATATGTGAAATGTCTCATAGATTTGCAACTTTGATAATTGCCCTTGGATAAGTATAGATATGAATTTAAATGGATGGCTTTCTTAAGAGTAAGCATTTGGCTGCAAGTATTCACTCCTTGGTAAGACATGGGAGGGGTATAATGTGCAGTAAGAAAGAACATGTAAAATACGTTTTTGCCAGTAGAAATAAAGATCAGCCAACAACACCACAGTTCCCTCTCATCAACATATTCACTTCAATTTAAATAGGCCTGAGGTATGACCCAATCCCCAGTCACTTGATATATGGGGGACAGAAGATACCTTTCATCCAGCTAAGTGTGTACTCCTTCTTGCAAAACATGCTGACACAGTGTGAGGTGAAGAATGTTCCATGAGCTTCTATTAGATCCTCCTCCGTCAACCCAGCAACACGTTCCAGAGTGTCAATATTCTGCAACACAGAAGGAAAATGGCAGAAGTGATTGGGAATGAGATCTTGAGGCATATCACTGGCAAGAGGTGGGATCCTAATAGTTAAATAGAAAAGGTGTGCTACGGTTCTAGCAAATGGCATAAAAGTGGCTAAGTAATGTAAGAGGCAGTGGGGGCTAGGAAAAGGTTGTTTCCAACTACACAGACAGTGGTACACATGGTACATCGCATTAGAAAGGCCTTAAGTGTGGACCTTTGTCCAGTTTTGGATATCAGATCTCCTGAGGGCCAAAGGCAGACAAGAGGCGGATCAGAACAGATCAGAACATTCTCTTATTAGGATGGCCTCAGAAAGATTATTTAAGCACTACCAAAACTCGTTATCATGTGATGATGCCTCTCGTTTAGTTTTCCACTCTGGAAATTAATTAGTTAATCTCGTATCATTTTTAATTTGTTTTTTGGAATAATGTTCTAGTCACCAATTCCCACAGGATTTAATCAAAAAGTCTTACTGTTTTCTTTTTGTATTTATCAATCTCAAAGCACAAGTTACTAACTTGTGTAACGATATATCTGTAAGAGACAGTAGTTAGTGACAGATTCCTTACCTTAGAATATCCCCAGGCGTCAGGCTGGATCCGGAAAGTTTTTGCGTAGCAGTACCCTTGCGCGTCGGTAGGCGGCGTTGTGCGGCTCCGCGTCCGTCGTCGGCGTCGTGATCGCCGGGATGACGTCGCGGGCAGTACTCAGGCGCCGCCCCTGCGCGCTGACGTCAGTTCTGTACACGACTTTCCGCGCCAGGAACGCAGAGCCATGCAAGAAGCTGACACAGGTGTCTGAAAAATACTAGGGCCCTGAAAGGGATGTCCTTAACCCTAGAAATCAGTTCGCAGAACGGGGAGGATGGGTGGGCGGTAGGAATCTGTCACTAACTACTGTCTCTTACAGATATATCGTTACACAAGTTAGTAACTTGTGCATCTGAAAGAGACACGTTAGTGACAGATTCCTTACCTTAGAATAGATACCCCAGCAATACCAACCCCGGTGGTGGGTCTGCGAACAAAGATCAGACAAGGAAGTCCTGGAGGACAGAACGGCCAAAGAAGCCGTCCCTCCGGACCTGACTGTCAAGGCAGTAATGCTTTGTAAATGTGTGCAGCGAGGCCCACGTAGCTGCCTGACAGATAACCGGCAGCGGAACACCGCGGCCTAAGGCCGTGGTAGCCGCCGTTGCCCTGGTGGAATGGGCACGCAGCCCAACAGGAGGCTCCTTCTTAGCCAAAGAATAGCAGGTCTTGATGCACAAGGTAACCCAGCGGGAGATGGTCCTCTTGTGCACCGTCCGACCTTTTTTGGCGCCCACGTAGCCAACAAAGAGCTGGTCATCCACCCGGAAGTGTTTTGTGCGGTCAATATAGAAGGAGAGCGCACGTTTTGGGTCCAGACGGTGGAGCCTCTCTTCCTCTCTGGAAGGATGCGGAGGCGGAAAGAAGGTGGGCAAAGTGATGGTCTGCCCAATGTGGAAAGCAGTAACCACCTTTGGCAAGAAGGACGGACGCGTCCGAAGAACAACCTTGTCTGGATGAACAGACAGAAAGGGAGGTTTGCAAGATAGAGCCTGGAGCTCACTCACCCGCCGAGCGGAGGTGATGGCCACCAGAAAGGCTGTCTTTAGAGTCAGAAGACGAAGAGGACAGTTATGTAGAGGCTCAAAGGGAGCGCACATTAAAAAGGTAAGAACCAAGTTCAAGTCCCACTGAGGCATCACAAACGGAACAGGAGGGAAGAGGTGTGTAATGCCTTTTAAGAACCTGTTAACAACAGGGGACTTGAAAAGGGAGGGCTGATCAGGGAGCCTGAGGAAGGCCGAGATAGCACAAAGATAACCCTTGATGGTACCCAGGGCAGAACCCTGTTGGGCCAGAGAGAGAAGGAACAGAAGGACCTCAGAAAGAGGGGCAGAAAGGGGATTCACAGCCTTTGCTGTGCACCATGCCACAAATTTGTTCCACCTGCAGGCGTATACCACCTTAGTGGAGGGACGCCTGGCTGCCAGAATCACATCACAAACTTCGGGAGGCAAGTCGAAAGGAATCAACTGCCGCCGCTCAATCTCCACGCAAGCAGGTGTAGACTGGACAGGTTCGGGTGGAGGACCGTCCCCTGCTGCTGCGACAGAAGATCCTCCCGAAGAGGCAGACGGATCGGGGGATCTATGCTCATATTGAGTAGCTCGGGATACCAAACTTTTCGAGCCCAGTCCGGAGCCACAAGAATGACTTGGGCCCGGTCGTGCCGAATCTTCTTGAACACTCTGGGTAGAAGTGGTATAGGCGGAAAGGCGTACAACAGACCGCAACTCCACTCGTGACGAAAAGCTGTCGCCGAGCGAGTGCCGCCTTGGAAATTCCAACGCGCAGAACTGATGACATTGCGCGTTCTCTTCGGTGGCGAATAGATCTAACCAAGGCTCTCCCCACTGTAGAAAGAGTCTTTGCGCCACTTCCGAGTGAAGACGCCATTCGTGATCCATCATGCACCTGCGGCTGAGGTTCGTCCGCCCTGGCGTTCAGCGAACCTGCCAGGTGTTGAACCATCAGGAACATGCCCTGATGTTCCAGCCATGTCCAGAGGCGCAGAGCCTCCTGACAAAGGGTCCACGACCCCACCCCGCCTTGTTTGTTGCAGTACCACATGGCGGTGGTGTTGTCTGTGAACACCTGCACTACCTTCCCTTTGACAGAGGGAAGGAATGCCTTGAGTGCAAGTCGGATCACCCGGAGCTCCAGAAGGTTGATATGGAGCCGGGACTCCGCCGGAGACCAGAGGCCTCTGATCTCCGCCTCTCCCATGTGACCGCCCCATCCCAGAAGGGACGCGTCCGTCACAACTGTGTGCTCTGGCTGGGGAAGGGAGAGGGATCTGCCCATGACCCATTGCCGGTTCGAGAGCCACCACTGCAACTGTTTTGCAGTCCCCTCCGAGATCTGGACTTGATCGGACAGGTTGCCCTGGTGCTGCGCCCACTGGAACTTAAGGTCCCACTGCAGAGCCCGCATATGCCATCTGGCCTGATTGACCAGCAGGATGCAGGAGGCCATGAGGCCCAGCAGCCTCAGGGTCATCCGTACCGAAACCCAGGATAAAGGCTCAAAGATTGGAATCATAGCCTGAATATCCCGGACTCGCCGTTCGGGAGGATAGGCCCGAAACTGCGTCGTGTCCAGAACTGCTCCGATGAAAAGGAGCTGTGGAGAAGGAATCAGATGCGACTTCGGCACATTGATGGAGAACCCCAGCGAGTGCAGGAGTTCGGCCGTAGTCTGGAGGTGGGAGACGACTGCCTGGGACGAGCCCGCCTTCAGCAGCCAGTCGTCGAGGTAGGGGAAGACTGAAACCCCTGCCCGGCGCAGATGAGCTGCGACCACCGCCAACACTTTCGTGAACACCCGAGGGCACTGGTAAGGCCAAAGGGGAGCACGGTGAACTGAAAATGCTCGGGCCTACCGTGAACCGAAGGTAACGCCGGTGGGCCGGCAGGACGGGGATGTGGAAATATGCGTCCTGCAAGTCCAACGCTACCAACCAGTCTCCAGGGTCGAGGGCAGTCAAGACCTGAGCTAGGGTGAGCATCTTGAACTTCTCCTTCCGGAGGAAGCGATTGACGTTCCGGAGGTCCAAGATAGGACGCATGTCCTCCTTGTCCTTTTTGGGCACCAGGAAGTAGTGGGAGTAGCAACCACGCCCTACTTCTGGGGTCGGGACATGCTCGATGGCCCTCTTGGCCAAGAGGGCCGTGACTTCCTTCTGCAGAAGCACCAAGTGATCCCCTGATATGCGGTGGATTTGAGGTGGCATGGCTGGGGGGGTGGACTCGAAGGGGAGGGAGTAGCCCCTTCGGACAATGTCCAAGACCCACCTGTCCGAGGTGATGGTACGCCAGTGGGGAAGGTGATGGCGGACTCTGCCCCCTACTGGCGTGCTGTGCACCTGAAAGGAGGGACTAGGAGGGTTTGGAGGCCGCGGACGGGTTGGAGGTGGTGGCCTGACCCGCACGCTGGTTGCCCGATCCGCCACGGCGGAATCCACGTCCTCGGCCACGCGAAGACGCCTGCTGCGCGGGCCGGTGGCTGGGCTGCTGACGTGAAGGGGCGCCCTACCGTGGCCACGATAGGGGCGAAAAGCAGAAGTCAGCGGAGGGCGTGTAGCAGAAAGGCCCAGGGACTTTGCAGTAGCCCGTGAGTCCTTAAAGCGCTCCAACGCATGGTCTGCTTTGGACCCAAAAAGACCGACTCCATCAAAGGGCATGTCCATGAGAGTATTCTGGACATCCCCTGAAAAACCAGTGGTTCTCAGCCAGGCGTGGCGTCGTAGCGCCACCGTCGTTGCAATAGACCTGCCCAGCGAGTCGGCGGTATCAAGGCCACATCGAATTGTATATTTGGCCGCATCCCTTCCTTCCGCAATGGCGCGGAAAGCAGTGTCTGGACCTCCTCAGAACACTGGGGCAAAACATCCGCCACCGAATCCCACAAGGAGTGGGTATATCGGCCCAAAAGGCAAGCGGTGTTGACAGACCGCAAGCCAGCACTGGAGGAAGAAAAACCCTTCTTCCCAAATTGATCCAGTCGTTTGGATTCCCTATCCGGAGGGCGGTAGGGAAGGCGGTTTGGGAAGCGGAGGCTTGGACAACCAAGCTCTCAGGGGTGGGGTGGACAGAGAGAAACAGGGGGTCGCCCGGAGCTGGGCGATGGCGTCGGGACACGTTCCTATCCACAGGAGCCCCTGTGTTGGGCTTGGACCAGGCGCCCAAAAGAACGTCAGTGAGGGCGTCGTTAAACGGCAGCACAGTCTCCGAAGAGGAGGCTGCCGGCTGAAGCACCTCTGTCAAGATATTAGTCTTGACCGCCACAGTAGGGAGTTGGAGACGTAAAGCCCCAGCCGCCCTACGCAACACCGTTGCAAAATTGGCTCCCTCCTCCGTAGCCACGGGAGGAGATAGCATGCCAGTGTCAGGGGAAGTATCTAGACCACTAGCATCCCCTAGACCCTCTGTCCAGTCCTCATCGTACTGACACTGTCGTGTCAGAGGGTCATCAGACCCCTCCCAGTCCTCCTGGTCCTCCTCAGGTTCAAAATAAGGGGGAGGAGGGACATTTGGGATCCAAGGTCCCATCGGCGCCGGAACCGGCGTCGAGCGACGTCGGTCCGGGTCAATGTCCGGAGCCGGAAGGAACTGGGGAACGACGCCGCTCGGAGCCCCAGGCGGCGTCGAGAACGGCACCGGAGACATCGGCGCCGGCGGAGGTGTCGTTAGGTCGACCGGCGTCGATGGGGGTTGTGGAGCCGGGATCGAGGCCGGGGCCGAAGCCGGAGCCGGGATCGAGGCTGGAGGCACGGGCGACGCCGGGGCCGGAGCCGTCGGCGACGCCGGAGCAACCCCATCAGGGCCCGCGGGGCCCGAAGGCGCACCGGAGGGACCTTGAGGCCCGAAGAGGCGGGCCATGGCCGACAGGAATTCCTGCACTTTGGCCGGATCCGCCCCCGAACCCGGGAAGGGCGGGTATGGCGGGGGCGACTCCACAGGCATGTCCGGGGCCGCGGGGGCGGGGCCGGGAGGGGCCTCAGCCGAGTCGCGAGACCGGCGAGGCGAAGTCCTAGAGCGATGATGCTTTTTGGACTTTTTGTGTTTCGACTTACCGGACGAAGAAGACTTCGATGCCGACGACCGGTGTGGACTCCGCGATCGACCCCTGGACCTCTCACGCAACCGGGGCTTCCGCGGAGCCGAATGCCGGGCCTCGAGGAGCTTTCGAGACCGCTCTCGCAAAGCTTTCGGGTGGAGGGCCTGGCAGTCGGCACAAGACTCCGTCTCGTGGCCTCGGCCGAGGCAGAAGAGACACTCCCAATGCGGGTCGGTGACGGACATCATCCGAGCACAGGCGCCGCAACGTTTGAAACCGGGCATCCCTACGACACCTTGTTTGAAAAACAGTGAAAAATTCACCAAAAGTATGGTCAAAAAATGACCAGGGCACTGCTCTTCCCGGATCTGCGCTTGCTGGCGCGGAAAAAGAAGAACTGACGCCAGCGCGCAGGGGCGGCGCCTAAGTACTGCCCGCGACGTCATCCCGGCGATCACGACGCCGACGACGGACGCGGAGCCGCACGACGCCGCCTACCGACGCGCAAGGGTACTGCTACGCAAAAAACTTTCCGGATCCAGCCTGACGCCTGGGGATATTCTAAGGTAAGGAATCTGTCACTAACGTGTCTCTTTCAGATTCTTACATTACACAATTTTCAATTCCTACTCTACTGGAATAAACGCACCGTCATCAATCTAAAAAGCTGTCTGTTTACAAATTATCAGGGCTCTTTCGGGTTCATTCATTAATAAGGTACATCCTAACTTTAGCTGCAAAATTATATCTGTTCCTATTAGCACATTCTTTCAAAGATGCCTGCACAAAAGTATTTAAATGTTCCACTAAATAATTGTCATTCTTCTGACGAAAATCTGAAGAATGATCATTATTTAGTGGGGTTATTTAAATACCATTTACTAGTGAATGCCCCCAAATGTGGGTAGATTTAAGCAAATCAACTTAGTGCTCCGCCTGGCCCTTTGCCTCCTATTAGGCAAAGGCTGCCAAATTGCAGGAGACAGATTCAGACCTATACCCTGCAGTGAACTTCTGGAAAAAGGTGAGTGTGTGTTAAAATATTTTTATTAGCATAGAAAGAAAACATATCAAACATCAACCCTCATTGGTAACCAGGTTTCCCAGTGATTCCCTGTACAGTCAGGCAGTTTACATACAAAGTCAACAATAATAAGTCTGTCGAGCTCTGGGCGGTAGTACCATAAACAGGGGAGGTAATGAGCAGAAAAAGCCATGGAATAATACAAATAAAGTATACTGCAAAAAAGCTGGGAAAAGAATGTGAAGAGCTCTCAAAAGGTGGGAATAACAGCTACACTATTTCTAGCTGCCCATCAGGTTTCCGTAGTGTGTTACGGAGAGTAGGCAGACATAGGCAACCACCAGGAAGCATTATATATACACATATAGTAGAAGGTGAGTTTTTGGTCATAAGTGAGTAAAGTAATGGGTCCCCTAGCTCCTAGAATGAGTAGCAGGGTAAGGGTATCAGGGGACACATCTAGCGATGGATGACCAAGGAATAAATGTGGGCAATGCCTGCACCTAGACAGAGCTGTGCAGACTTTTAATGGGAACACAGAATTGTCACCAGAATTACAGGAAGACTTGATGTTAAGAGCTACTAAAATATTGCTGTGGAAAGGGGATTTTTCAGTCTGTCGATAGAATAACAGATGTGTGTTTTAAAGGCTTTAAAATTACTTATGAAACATATTTTGCATCATTTTGCTAACCATTTTGTAGTGCAACTTTTCTCAGCCCACAAGCTAAATTGAGAACATATTTTTATAAATAAAATAACACTTCTGAAAATGTTCTGTACGTTCGCGCTAACAACTATCTGCTATTTTCCATTTTAAGTAAGTCTAATTTGTCCTGCTTCCCGAATGGGAAAAAAAAAACAAAGCTTGATAACACAACTATTAATCCCAAAAATTTGGCAGTTAGAGCTTTGTGGGATGGATAAGACGCACAACCAGTAGGCTTGAGCGATAAATGTAATCATGGGACATGTGCCTATTGGCTTTTCACACATTGCAAGGTGCAGGCGTCCACAGACTTTACATTAAATACTGATTCATCTCAGAAAATTACATTGTACCCAACAGATGCCCCTACAATTCGTCCATTATATGACCCAGGCTGGTCTGCAACACTTATCTGTTATCAAAGACTCATCCCTCCCAGAAAAGAACATTTCTTTCCGACATGTATCTTCTGTACTCATGAGCTTGTTAAAATATCCCTTGCAAGCAGGGTGCAGCTCATAAAATAGTGTAATAAAATGTTATAGTCTCTTGCCACTATCAGATCCACACACTTCACTTGCCCCTAAGTAACATGAAACACATTTTAAACCACCCACCACTCCCTGTGGCAATTTATTTACCAAACCAATTTATAGGATCCGTAAAGGCCACAAAGCTCCACCTCTTCAGCCATGTTTGCAGGTCTCATGTTCATTCTCATGCTCGTTCAAGGCTTTGTGATCACGTTGGAGACATTTTTGACTGCAGGTTATCTTCCACCACCATGTTCTTGGATATTGCAGACCACCACAAGGTTCTGTATATTGCAGTGTATTGCAACTCACTACTCTGTCACTATGTGCCCATACTTCAAAGTGCTCTGAGGGCACCACATGGCAGATAGAAGCACTTCACGAAAAAAAACAAATAAAATAAAAGATAAAATAAAATATTCTTTGAGGAAACCACATAAATATGTCTTTGTGGGAGCAGGAAATTAGGATTGAACATATTACTTCACAGAAGATGCTAACAATAGGAACATGAATGCCACAGGTTAGTACATTTTCTTATCCGGTATGGGACCCACTGTACAGCCACTCAGCTGTTAGACTGCCATACAGTAACTAATGTATGGAATGATGCTACTCAGAATTATTTCTAAAAGGATGCTTTGGAGAATGAGACAGATTCAGAGAGCTCTGTCTACTGGATATATCAATCAGGTCAATAAGAGTAGGCGCATTTTACGGACCACAAGAGTCAAGAAGATTGGCCAAAGGATGATGAATCAGATTGATCAGCTCGGACATCTGTACACATCCAAATTGGTGCCTTTGCCAATGGTGGTTAATTATGTCCAGAAGACACTTGGGCAACCGTCTGCAGAAAGAGTACTCAGAGTGGCAACCTAGGGGAAAGTTAAGACAAAAGCAATCTAAAGTAGTGCAATCACTTTGTTCTTGTAGATGATATCTTTCATGCTCCAAAGCATATGCACACATCACTGCCTTACTGCACACCACAACCTTCAACATACGAGAGATAAGTGAAAGACCTCAGTTATGGGGAGTGAATAGATTATAAAAGAGAGGATCTGTAGATCCTCTCACAAGAATACAAGCAAAAAGATATGCACCACTACACTACCGATTCAGCCACCACCAATTATAATCATCCCCCTAGCCTGGTGAAAGGACAGGAGTCATATTCCACTAATGGCAGGGAAACAATTTGAGTGAACTCTTGATGCACTACAGCTTTACAGTTGGGTTTGGTGCTCTGTGGAGCATTCTCAGTAAAGTCAAAGAGTTCACTGAGGGAAAGAGGTACAAAGCAGGCCGGAAAAGTAAAAATGTCAGTACAATGATTAAGCAGTGCTGGGACATTCAATGGTACATCACTAATTGGGGAATGGAATTTATCATTAAGGGCAAGGTGATTCTCAGCTCAGCTGATCGCCATTACGGCGCTGACAAGAAAAAGGACTAGAGGCGATAACTTTCATACCAAGAAAACATTGAGGGTTTCTCCATGTCAAAAAAGAAGGCAAGGGAAAGTGGTTCTTTCAGTCGTGAAAGATAACTTAAAATCTGTGAAGGAGGGCTCAGCTTCAGAGGTGTCACAATTGAGCCACATGAAGAGACAGCCAAAGAAATCATTGAGAGTGCGTGTCTCAGATTCACAGGATCATCACCTGTTGCTGAGCTGGAGGAATAGGCTTTTGAAACTCCAAACAGCCTTTCTGAATTTTCCCTCTTTTTTGTGGTTCTTCTTTAGTCTCTTGTCCTTGCCTCTTTTTGGAGTGCACTTGTACACTCTGGGCATGAAAGTCCCTTGTGATCCTGAGTTGGGACCTATGTCTCACTGAGAGGGATTGAGCACCTACTGCTTTCTCTTCGCTGATTACGGATAATACCCGTCATCTATGCTGTATCTCCTTTTTCAAGAGAAGAGAGCGCTTGTGCAAAAAGCATCTCTGACGGTCCTGGACATCATGGTCTGGTAGAAGATGGGAGAGGCACAGTACATGCAGATCTACTAAATGTAGTTCTTTTATCTGCACATTTAAGAGTGCTTGAAGAAGATGAATCTGATTTTGAGTGTCATTTTGGTCAAAAAAGAATTCTGACAGAAGCAGGGACGAAATCACAGAGACCAAGCTAGTCCCCTGAAATGTAATGTGATGTGTGTTGCCAGAGCCCAGATAAAAAAGTAACAAACTGCATCAGGACTGTAGGTCAGGAGCAAAACAGGAGAAAAGGTTGTTTCAATTATTAATGGGTTCATCGCATTAATGATGTCAAAACAGAATTACAAAAACAAGTAGACATCATCAAGCTAGCCAGATGGCTCAATAACAACAGCACTTGCTGCTGCCATCTGTGGTCATGTGCAGATCTGTGGTCATGTGTGTGGTCATGTGCGGGTGAAGAGTTCAAACCCAGGTATTGGCAACAATGCAAAATTGGTAACTTGAGCACCATTAAATTCTGTAATCTTAACCCCTATTATATAATTGTTTGGAAGTACACAGAAAAAACTGCTATTATTATTGACAATACAAATGAACGTAAGATCATTCTATAATCCTTATTGTTGGTGACTGGTGAATATGCAGGAATGAGTCCCTCTTTAATATATACGTGTAACCCTCACTCGATGTGTAGTGAAATTATATGATATGGCCTCCCTGGGCTGAGTTTGCGGCCCGATAGTTTTGGGCAGTAGTTTTACTTATTATGTCCCTGTCTTTTCTTACACTGCCAAAGATTTCCATCCTGACACAAGGGAAAATTAAAATAATGTTAATTTATGAAAGACGCAACACTTGAGAAAAAAAAGACTTTGCTACTTCAGCAGACAGTAGTAAGAATAAAACAGCAAAGCACTAGGTAAGAAGTTTACTTTTGGTGAGATGCAGTGGAGATGGCGAGAAAGAGCTGATCTGATTGCAAGTCTCGCATTTAGTTATGACTTCAAGGTTGTAAGATGAATAAATGTGCTGCTAGTAAGCAAGTACTGAACTTACCCCTCCTGCTATGCAAATGTATAATTTTTGTATGGTGCACTCAGTTCCAAAGAACAAAAACACCGGCATAGCGTCGTATTACCACCTTTGGAAGTTGCTTTAAGTCTCTCTGATTCACATGGCACCTGGTCTTGGCTTCTAAGCAATTGGTGAAATACTTGTGTGGTCAGGAACATTAGAAGAGGCTTTGATTGTTTTGTATACAGACAAACACACTCACAAGGCATCGACATAATATACATGGCATGTACTAACTGAGCCCTTCATTTAAAACCATACAAATAATGGACTCATATTGGTGGCTGCCACAGCCACAGCTGTTTATCAGGTTAAAATTACTCTGTGCCTCTGTCTAGAAACACTTATGACCGGGACAAGAAGCTAAGAAAAATAAAGGCAGGGCTGCAGAAGATCTGTTAGGGTCAAAGATGCTGGCAGCACCAGTATTAAAAAGGTTTACTAGTGCCAAAGTCTTCAAAGTTAGAATACGCTTCTACAATCCCGTTCAGCAAAATAATTAAAGAACAGAACTGGACAAGAAGAGACCATATGCATAAAGCAAACCGTAAGACATTTTGAGAAAACACATATCACTAGACACTTCCTTTTTGCTTGACGAAAGGTAATGAAACTGGGGAGTATAGTCCTCTTAATAATTGCAACCTCTCATTGCTCCTACACTGAAATTTTAGCTATAAGAAACATACTCGATGTTACTCCCTGTCATAAGATATTTTTAACACCAGCTAACCTAGATACTCAGTACAGCACTCAGGCAATGTTCGATCTGCATGTGCTCCTAAATATCAAAAATACGATTTGTGTAAATAATGCAGCTTAGATCTGTTGTTTTTAAGTCAATCTTGGGTGACATCAGACTCTGAACCCATGCTAAATAATTTAGCTCACACCAACTATAAAATCAAATGTTGTTGTTATACCTCAAGACACACTTACACTGAGAAATGAAACCTTATCTAAGCTGACACCAGGCAGTCTAGCTTTCTTGTGTTAGCAATGGTGACTTACACTTTCTGAATGTGTATTGCCCCTCCCCAAACACCCTTTACCAATCTTCCCCGGTTGGAAGAAGAAATTGGGATTTATTGTCTTCACAGAAAGAATGTAATTCTCCTTCATGACTTTAATTTCTGGTTAAAGAACCTCACAGATGCTGCATTACTGTTCAAAGAACACCTCGTAACCTTTAATTTGCAACTTCTTCCCACTTGGATGCAAGGAATTTTTTAGACCACATTTTCATACCACAACAAAAGCATGAAAGGGCCACCTGGCTTAATTGACTCACTAGTGGTACCTCTCGGGCAGGCACCGGCAGCTGAAAGTCTATCTGCAGTTTGCCATGGATATGACACGCAAAACTTGTAAGAGATAAATTATCTTTTTCTTTGTGACTACAACCTTCTACTTTGCAGGGATATGACTAGTAGTGTAAGAAATCAATTGGATGACCTATTAATAGGAACCCCTGTCCTGATGAATGTATGGGACCTATATGGGACTCATGAGAAAAGGCAGAAACATATCGACAACTTTATACTATTATCAAGGGGGGGGGGGGGAATTATGTGCGACTCTTGCATCTTTCTGGTTTTATTGATGTGACTGACGATCACCAATAAAAACCTAGCTTCCCTAGTCACATTTATAATTCTCCCTTTTAGCTAGTGTCCAATTTCTCCTAACCAGTAAGAAGTAATTAAATAATTACAAAATCAAAACAATAACCTTGTACAGAGCTCCAGGTGGAGCCCACCATATCCTCCAAACATCTGGGCTTGTGGTGACTAGGGCCCTGATGATGAAGCATGCCCACCTCGGTGAGTGAGGGACTTCATCATTTTTATTATAAATCCTACAAAGAACTCATATCCAGACTATAACTAATACACTTAGTGATCTTCCCCAAACCAGATACTCGTGTGGCTAGTTATGATATGGAGAGCGTATTCTGGATAGCTGTTCAAAATAGCTTTCTGAAAACACACTTATATAGCTGTTCTCATTACCTCAAGTGCAAGGAAGGGAGACAATTCATATGTGGTTCAACATGCCCGCACAGAAATAGTGTAGCTTAATCTTGGAGAGAAGGCTTTGAGATCCCAGAAGCGCAAAAAGGAAAGGAGAACAATAGCTGTTCTTTGTCTGACACAATCAAGCATTTTATCAAAGAGTGAGTTGCCTTGACACAAAACAACTTTAATTAAAACAAGCTTCCAACAGACATCAAAATGAGAAAAAAAAGAAGGAAAAGTGCAATGAAGGAGTGAGGACAGTTCTGGCTGTGAGCTGATGTGCGCAAGCAACAACAAAGGAAAAACACTTAGGATTTGATTGTAAGTTTTTCCTTCTTACTGTTTCCCTGAGGAGCAGAAATCTGAGGAGCAGAAATGTTATCTATGTTTTACTGTTGAGTAAACACAGTTTGTGAAATAACCGAAGTTACTATTTAAATACTATTACTGATAAAAGCCATCGGTCAAGATCTTCAAATTAAAACAATCAGTGAGTGAGAAGTACAAAGAAATCAAGAGACTCTTTAGGATAAACAGATCAACAAGTGGACACCTGGCCTGGAGAACATAAAACAGGGTAGGTGAACATATTTTAGGCAGTGGCATAGAGTTTCCTCAATTCATTACAACACCTAGCCTAGTACACTCAACATGGGAAAAACAAATGACAACCAATTAAGATTCCACGTACTGGAAACTGAACAGCACTCACAAGGAGGAAGTCATGGAAGAACCTTCTGTACAGATGCCCTTCTCAGAAGGTTAAGACTGCTTTTACTTTTTCACTCAAGCTATGGGGACACATGTGCTTGTTCAAGACTTTGTCATCCAGTTAGGGAAACGTTTGCACATGTATCTATCTGCACTTTCCACCGCAGGGATGGTTGTCTGGTTCTCAACCACCACATTTTTTAAACTTAAACACTTCACCAATTCCCTTTTTCCATTGTGTACCCTCATAATGCTCTCCTTATGACCTCACATATTGCATCAATCATGACATGTTAAATCACATCACCGAAGACATCACTGATGAGATCTCAAATCTATTGACGTGCAAGTTATACTTAGGTCAGTTAGGCATAACTGCTGAATTTCGGTGTTTTTTAATTTTTAAATATTAGATTTTATATTATTACAGGACCTACGTATAACTCCACTTTAACCTTATTTTTTTTAGTTAATTTCTAAGGGTTTTTTAATGCAAGGTAAAATCCTAGTACTTTACCAACAAATAACTCCAGTTTAACCTTTGTTTTTATCAGTGACTCTCTATCTATATATATGTGTGTGTGTGTGTGTGTGTGTGTGTGTGTGTGTGTGTGTGTGTGTGTGTGTGTGTGTGTGTGTGTGTGTGTGTGTGTGTGTGTGTGTGTATATATGTATGTGTGTGTATATATATGTGTGTGTATATATATGTATGTGTGTATATATGTGTGTGTGTATATATATATATATATATATATATATAAACAAATAAATATTTGAAGAAAGAGCACCCTACAATACCCTCAATATATTTTATTCCCAAAGTGCACAAAGACATCAATAGACCACCAGAAAGGCCATTCATTGCAGCATGTGATGGACCATTGGAGAACATGTCGAGGTATATTGACTTCTTTTTACAAGAACATGTCCACAATCTTAAATCTTATGTGCAGGTTACGAGTGATTTTATTCGAAAAATCAAGGCTATACACTGGCATAAGGGTTATTATTTAATAGCTCGACGTATCCTCATTGTACACTTGCATAAGAAACCATGATGGGTTAAAAGCTGTTGAGCATTTCTTGGCAAACACGCCACTTACATTTGCACAACATAACAAAATGTTAATCGACATGTTGACCTTCTGCCTTGAAAATAATCTTTTCCCGTTTAAAAACCAAATGTACCAGCAGATACAGGGTGTGGAAATGGGGTCCAGCTTCTCCCCCAGCTATGCCTGTCTGTTTATGGGCTGGTGGGAGGAGCTATTCCTCAAGAGACAATTTGAGCACATTTACAAAGAGAATATTATTTCATGGCTAAGATTTATTGATGAGTTGTTTATTGTGTGGCACGGCACAGAGCTAGAAGCCAGGGAATTTATTGCACTAATCAATGTCAATGATGTCAATTTGAACTTTACATCTAGTATTAGTGACAGTAATATTACATTCTTGGATGTGCAAATCAATGTAGTGAATGAAATTTTGACCACATCATTGTATTGTAAGGACACGGCAGGCAATACAATGTTACATGCGTCTAGTGCGCATCTTCCGCACCTGATACACTGCATTCCCTATGGGGAGATGCTGCGTATACGTAGAATATGCAGTGAAGAAAAAGATTTGGAAATTAAACAGATGGAAAGTAAAAAGCGATTTTTGGAGAGGGGCTACAAAAAACAAACCATAGATGCCGCCATAATGAAATCTAGAAACCGAGCGAGGGAAGACCTTTTGCAGTATAATACAAAATCCCAAGGTGTAGTCAGTGATAGTGTGGACACATCCAGAGAACCCACTAGACTCATTATAACATTCTAGACAGGAACAACAGCTACGAGGCATCATAAGACGCAATTGGCACATTGTCTTGGATGACCCGATCATTGGTGGCTTACTCCCTAAACATCCGGCCATAACATTTAGAAAAACAGCATCGATGGCCAATGCATTAGTGAAGAGTAGCCCGGAGGACCAAGACCAAGGAGGGTGGCTCGTAGCTAGGAAAGGTTTCTTTAAGTGCTCCAGCTGTAAGGCATGCCAATATGGCTCTAATAGAACCACATACTATACTACTTTTAGTGAGAGGGTACAAGTCATAAATCAACATCTAACATGCCGAACGGACCATGCTATCTATGTTTTGGAATGTAGCTGTAAATTGATATACATAGGCAGCACCAAACTAGCTGTTCACAAAAGAATTTTACAGCACATAAGGGCAATTAACAATAATGACCCTAGTTACCCTGTGGCAAGGCATTTTAAGGAGCAACATGACAGTAGCCTGAAACACCTAAAATACTATGTCATTGATGCTGTCCCTCCCCAAAGGAAAGGGGGTGATCGGGAATTAAAATTGAGGCGCCTGGAGACTCGCTATATTCTGGAACTCGATACTAAGTATCCAGGGGGCCTCAACACGAGTGAGGATTTGTATACTTATTTGTAATTCATTTAACAAATATATTCCAACTATCAATAGTGGTATATTAGATAACAACTAGGGTATTTAAGATAAATCCTTTGACTCCAGCATCCCCTTACAAACCATTCTGGGAGAATTGATGACAAATTCTGATCTAATCTGCTAATCCGAATTCAATCAAATTAATTTTAGTGTATAATAGGTTTTAGATAAATTCATTCTGTTCTTAACCCGAATATGCACTTCAATAATATACGTCATCTCATGGCAAATATGGAGTATTCTATATTACATTTTCGTATTTTAGACAGTTTTTTACCCAATTTTAGGCAATTGAATTGCATTTATTGATATTTATATGTATTTATTTATGGATATGCATATTTATATATTTATTATTACAATTGTGGGAATCAACTGCTTATGTATTGGAATTGTTAAATTGTGTATTATGCGCATATATAGTATATTTATTTGACTCTTTTTGCACATGCTTTCTTGCACTTTAAGTTATATTGCAGGGATATCCTTGAATAAGATTGCATCATAAGTAGATGTTTCTGGCAATATAGTACATACATGTTTATAAATTGGGTTTAGCACTTGCACTTTATATGTTAGCACTTATGGTAGCACATTTTTAGTAGGAAGAATTGTTAGGCACTGGGAAAAAGTTTACATATGGCCAATGTGACAGAGTCGACAAGGAACTAATGTAGCATGCATTTAGGCAAGGAATTCTATGATCATTGGATCCAGGATTATCCAGTATGAAATATTATTTATTTACAATTTTGTACATAAAATGGTATATACATTGAAATTATTAATTTATAAATATGTATTAAGACGATTTATACTGTGCATTTATGCAAGTATTGTTTGTACATTGTAAGCCGACACATGAGGATTTCTTCTATGTCTATACATTGGTCATTGTGCACTGTCACTTTAAAAAGGCATCCACAGAATGTAACGTTGTCATGTGATCAAGGCAGGCAACTGCCGAAACGCGTGATGGCGGAGATGTTTTGGTGTGAATAAAACTTAAAATTGCACTGAACCTGGGTCCACTCTCGTTTTGTTCCTGTGGAGAGGAATTGCTGAGAACGAGGATTCTACATATATATATATATATATATTCACTGAAAAAACCATAGGTTTTAGGGACAGTTATAGTTAGTTGGACATTTCACTCGTACAAAACCCGTGAAATTCCCCCGTTATAGTTAGTTCAGCTAACTATAACTCGCGCCTCGCAATGCACTGCTGATGACGTCACATATTACATCACTCATGACATGGTCAGTGACATCACTGATGACATCACTGATGACATCTCAAATGACATCACTGATGACATCATCCAGTGACTGTGTGTTTCTGTAAAGTTTAAATATTTTTAATATATATAGGAAAAGACGTATTGAAGAATGAGTGGGTGTGTAAGTGTCTGTATGGATGATTTAGTAGGTGCGTGACTGACTCTATAAGTGAGTGATTTAACGTATCTTACTGAATGCATGGGTTAGTGACTAAACTGGGTGAATGTATCCGTCTGTCTGTTGCTGTGTAAGTGGCTGCATGGGTTTGTGAATAGCTACATGAGTGTCTATATGAGTTATTGATTGGTTGTCTGAGTATCTGTATGGGTGCCTGAGTGTTTGTGTGGGTGGGGTGTGTGCGACTCTGTGCATAGATGTGTGAGTGGGTGATTCACTGGGTGGATGGTTTCAAGAGTGCATCTGTGATAGACTGTATGGGTGGGTAAGTGTGTGTAAGAGTGTGTTAGTGAGTGAATGTATGTCCCAGTGGTACATGTGTGAGTAACTACATATGTGAAAGCCAGTATATATGTGTGTTGGAGTATATAAATAGCTATAAGCGAGAGTGAGTGATTGTGATAGTGGCTGTATGGATGAGTGTGTGCTTGTATCAGTGATTGTATAAGAGCGTAACAATGTGCTAGTATTTGTATGATTAAGTGAGCTGGTGTGTGTATAACTGTATAGGTGAGTAAATGGCAGTGTGTTTAATTATTTGCATGACTGACTAGGTGTGTGAGTACCTCTATGGATGAGTGGCGGTGTTTGAGTGTCTATATAGGAGTAAGAGTGCATATGATAGTCCTGTACTGAGTGACCATAAGTATGAGTGACTGTACGGGTGAGTGAGTGGATGTGTGTGTGTAGACCTAAGAATCAGTGAGTGGGTATGTAGTTATTGGTGTTGGAGTGTCTATAGTTTTGCGAATGGCAGTCTGTAATTTAGATTGGGTGTATCAAAGGTTATATTAGAGTGTGAGGAGCTGCATCAGATTATCACGTGGATGATGTCATCAGTGATGTCATTTGAGATGTCATCAGTGATGTCATCAGTGATGTCACTGACCATGTCATGAGTGATGTAATATGTGACGTCATCAGCAGTGCATTGCGGGCGCGAGTTATAGTTAGCTGAACTAACTATAACGGGGGAATTTCACGGGTTTTGTACGAGTGAAATGTCCAACTAACTATAACTGTCCCTAAAACCTATGGTTTTTTCAGTGAATTTCAAAGGTTTTTTAAATGCTAATTTGTAACTATAACATATCTGAAACCTATGGTTTTTTCAGTGAATTTCAAAGGTTTTTTAAATGCTAATTTGTAACTATAACTGTCCCTAAAACCTATGGTTTTTTCAGTGAATTTCAAAGGTTTTTTAAATGCTAATTTCTAACTATAACGTGTCTGAAACCTATGGTTTTTTCAGTGAATTTCAAAGGTTTTTTAAATGCTAATTTGTAACTATAACGTGCCTGAAACCTACGGTTTTTTCAGTGAATTTCAAAGGTTTTTTAAATGACATTTTTTAAATGTATTAATTTTTATATTAATTTTTTTCATACTGATTTACTACATTTTTAGAAACAATTTCTTTTACATATTTTATTTTTAAATTACATTGTAATTACATTATACATTACATTACAAAAATACTTTCTCAGAATGAATTACTTTAGTTTAAATACTTAGCACATAGGCAATAGACTTTTAAGTACAGTAGTTACAGTTGTTGCAATGGGCAACACATTTTCAAACACAATGCAACATTCAGCTCAATGTGAATTTCTAGTTAAATGCAATTAGTTACTTTATGGATTACTTTTCTAACCACAGGACTGGATCCTAGATTCAGTCCTGGGACATCTCCTGTAAACAGTTGAGTAAAAGCGTTTTGGTTACAGTCGTGATTTTTAAGGAATATTATTGTATTTTAAAAGTTGACACTTAGAAACTTTTCCTCATAGAATCACCAATGTTATCCTATGGAAGGAAATTCACTTAGCAGGTAAAAACTGTTATTGTTACTTTTTCTTACTCAGTGTTGGATCCTGGATCCAGCACTGGTGCATCTCCTGTAAACAGTTGAAAAAATGCGTTTAAGTCATACAGGCGATTTTTAAGGAATATTTGTAGTTTGTGAAAATCGACACTTTGAAACTTTTCTGCTGAAAACCAGACAATGGATTCCTATGGAAGAAAAGATAAGTTACTGGTAAGTACGGTTAAAATTACTTTTCAGGGTCAGTGCTGGGCTAAAAGATGCAGCACTGGGTTCTCTCCTGATAACAGGTGAGTAAATCGGAATTCGTATTTTGGCTGATTTTAGAAGAATAATTTAAAGTTCCAAAACTCCACACTTAGAAGAATTTCCAAGTGAAACCAGTCAATGTTAGCCTATGGAAGGAAATTCAAGTTACTGGTAAGTACGGTTAAAATTACTTTTCAGGACCAGTACTGGGCTGAAAGATACAGCACTGAGGTCTCTCCTGATAACAGGTGAGTAAATCGGAATTCGTATTTCGGCTGATTTTAGAGGAATATTTGTAGGTTTCAAATATCAACACTTAGAAACTTTTTCAGCAAAAAGCAGGCAATGATATCCTATGGAAGGAAATTCAAGTTACTGGTAAGTACGGTTAAAATTACTTTTCAGGACCAGTACTGGACTGAAAGATACAGCACTGAGGTCTCTCCTTATAACAGGTGAGTAAATCGGAATTCGTATTTCGGATGATTTTAGAAGAATATTTGCACAATGGTGATGGGTGGGGGCGGGGCCTGATGTGACATCTGTGCAAACGCGCCCCGTGGCGCGTTTTAAGTTGGGGGATTAAGTCCCTTGAATCCTGAGGGTCCTAGGGGCCAACTAGCCCACCAGGAACCTCCAATATGCGCCAGGGGCTGCGTTGCAGAGACGTGTAGAGAGGCCACACCCCTTTTACACCTCTCTGCAACGCAGCTCTGTGGCGTTTTCTGGATGTACCTGTTGGGCTAGTTGGCCCCAGGGACCCTCAGGATTGAAGTGGATTTAATCCCCAACTTAAACGCGCCACGGGGCGCGTTTGCACAGATGTCACCTGAGTCCCGCCCCTCCCTTCACCACTGTGCAAACGCGCCCCGTGGCGCGTTTTAAGTCGGGGGATTAACTCCCTTGAATCCTGAGGGTCCCTGGGGGCCAACTAGCCCAACAGGTATATCCAAAAAGCGCCACAGAGCAGCGTTGCAGAGAGGTGTAAAAAGGGGCGTGGCCTCTGTACACCTATCTGCAACGCAGCCCCTGGCGCATACTGGAGGTTCCTGGTGGGCTAGTTGGCCCCCAGGGACCCTCAGTATTCAAGGGGATCGTTCCCTCTCTGCAAACGCGCCAGGGGCGCGTTTGCAGAGTGGTGAAGGAAGGGCGGGGCCTGCGGGCCCGATCGTTTTTTTTGTCCCCTGAAGGGGGGCGTGTGGCCCCCCTTCCTTTTCCCTGTTTTTGGGCCCTGGGGACCCCATCCCCCAGGGCCTTACCCCTTTAAATTAAAAAAAAAACGGGAAGGGGGCCGCGTGGCCCCCTTCCCTGGGCCTGTATTGGCCCCGGGGACCCCATCCCCCGGGGCATGGCCTCGATTTTTTTTTCTTTGGAGGGGCTGCGTGGCCCCCTCCTTAGGCCATTTAAGGCCCCGGGGACCCCATCCCCGGGGCCGGCCCTCTCCTTTGGGGACTGTGGGGGTCCCCAATCCCCCCACAGTCCCGCCGGCTCCCGCGTTCCTTGGGAGCCGGCATTGCTTTCCACATGGGGAGCTGCTAAGATGCAGCTCCCCATGTGGAAAAGCAGTCGGCTTTGGATATTGGAAGAGAGCAGGTTTCCCTGCTCTCTCTTCCAATATCCAAAGCAGTTTGCTATGGCAGGACGGGAGCCGCGAGGAACCCCGGGACACTGCAGGAGCCGGCCCTGGGGGGTGGCGGTCCCCCAGGCCATCAAGGGCTCCAGGAGGGGGCCGCGCGGCCCCCTCCCTTAATTGCACAGCCCCGGGAGGTGGTGGTCCCGGGCTCTGGGGGTCCGTAATGGACCCCCACATTTATTTTGTAAGTGCCCCGGGGAGGTGGTGGTCCCCGGGCGTGTGGGGGCTGGAGCCCCCACCTTATTTATTTAAAAAAAGAAGCCCCGGGGGTGGCGGTCCCCGGGGCTGCGGGAGGGCAGGAGAGCCCTCCCGCACCATTTTTTATAAAGCCCCGGGGGTTACGGTACCCGGGGCTTGGGGGGCCCTTTGAGGCCCCCCATACAAACAATATACCCACCCCCACCATGCCCCCGGGACTTGGGCCACCCGGGGGCCAAATGCAAATTTTTTTTTTCGGCAGGATTTGCGCACCCTGAGCGCATCCTGCCGATTTTTAAAAAAAAAATTTTGCCCAGGGGGTCCTTGTGGGCCCCCCTGAGCAAACCTAGGGGGTCCTTGTGGGACCCCCTGAGCAAACCTAGGGGGTCAGGGTGTTTCTACCCTGCCCCCTTTGCGCACTTGTTTCTGTCCCTCGGTTCTACCGAGGGACAAAATGGCTGCCAACATTTCCTGAATCGGAATGTTGACAGCCAATTAACATGCAGCTCGTGATCGGGACGGTGCGCGCAGGGTGCGCTGAGGGTACGCGGACCCTACTCGGCCATAGATATATCTATCTTTTTACTTTTCTCAGCAACTACTGAACGGATTTACACCATTTAACAAAAAGGGTTCTTTCTGAACCAAGAAGTACCTCTTTGCCAAATTTGGTGTAATTCCGTTCAGCAGTTCGGGCTGTAGCCGTGTCAAAAGTTTCCTATGGAAAATTGCATGGGGAAAACGCGTTTTGGGACCCCCCTTTTTTCTCGGCCCCCGCTTAACAAATCCCCCTGAGACTTTCAGGGTAGGAGCGGAGCGCCCCACAAAGTTTGAAAATTTTGCGAAGATACGTCAACCGGCAAGAGAGTTATTTCAAATAGAATGTCGCGGATTTCCTATGGATAATAGGTTGCAACTAAGGAAGAAAGAAAGAAAGAAAGAAAGAAAGAAAGAGAGAGAGAGAGAGTGTGTGTGAGTGTGAGTGTGTGTGTGTGTGTGTGTGTGTGTGTGTGTGTGTGTGTGTGTGTGTGTGTGTGTTTAAAAAAAAAAACTAGCGGCAGTCGCCCCTAGTTAGCTATAGGTAGGACCTAGGGCCACACATACAAACTATTTTTGTTGTCGCAAATGGCCCGAATTGCAGAATTGGGCCGTTTGCGTCCGCAAAAATGCTTTCTGCATACACAAAGCCCAAATAGCGATTCAGTAATTTGTTACCAAATTGCAATTTAGGTTTTGCGATTCGGAATTTGGAAGGGCCGTGTTTAATTACCGCCATTTGAAAACTGGTAGTAACCCATGTGCAAATGATTGAGAATGATTGGTAAAACCCAAAGTTCCACGGACCACCTCCTACTCTTAAACAAACATTACTGAAAGTTTGAGCTATTGGCTTTGCAAATAATAATGCAACGCCAATAGCTCAAACTTTCAGTAATGCGAGACCTATTGCACTGCAAATGCACTGCAAAGCAAGGCTGCAGGTGCAGCAGCACATTGAAGGGCTGATTAGCATCAATTGCAAAGTAATGTAGCTCTGAAAAAATAACTCTTTCCGGAGTGAACCAAGAAGTCATCTTGGTGAGGTCTCTTCCCCTTGGAGCATGCCCAGTGGCACAAAGAGCTAACCATAACAGCCATATTGTGAAAGCTCCCGTCTGGATCAGACTGTTCAAAGGCATCACGTGGTCCCTGAGAGTGTGTGAGGCTGGCCAGTGATCTTAGTGTTAAAAAAAAAAAGCAACAGCAGAACATGTCCGTGCTCACTCCTCCTCCCAGCCGCCCAGCTCAATGTAACAGATAACGAGAAAGAACCTCCTTGCCACGTACACTACATAAGGTTTTGCGCTCGAGAAAAGTAAGGATGCGAACACCTCCACCAAGGATTACAGCTAACTTTTCACGGTGGCAATGTGGAGAAAACCCACTTGCTTAGCCCTGACCATGCGCACAAAGGGTGGGCTGATTAACATGTTACAGAAGTGGAGCTTCAACTCGGGCACCTGCTTTCTTTATTTCTGTAAGTGCTTCCTATTGAGGCAAAATTTTTGTGACACTGTCCTGCCCCAACAGCGATCAAATTGTGCACCAGGATCGTCCAGAAAACAACGCCTACGTCGCGTTGTATGCAATTTAATAGTATGTACTTTGCACCCACTCACACAGTCAAGCAGGCACTTACACACCCAGTTACACTCCCCAAAAAAGCACTTCTGTACCCATTACCCATATAGCCAGACAGTGACTGACACACTCAATCACACACCCAGAAAACCATTCACATACTCATTTACTCACCTATACATCCACTTGCATAGTCATTCATACATCCACTGTCACACCCACTCACACACCTTTATAGCAATTCATGTACCCAGCACTCAGACAGTTAGTTACACACGCTCTTACACACCCTACTGCCAGTTATACACCCATTCACCCATCCATATAGCCACTCCCATACCTATTTACAAAAACAAACAGCCACTCACACACCCAGTCAGACAGCGACAGAGGCACTTACACATACATCCACACAGCACTTATGCATCCACCACTAATAAAGCCACTTGCACACACAGATACTCATCCAAATACCCACTAACACAGCCAGTTACCAATCCATACAGCCACTTACATATAGACACCCATACAGTCAGTAACACACCCAGTCACACACCCACAGAGCTACTTACATATCCAGTGACACACCCACAGAGCCACTGATACACTCCCTCACATATCCACTCAACCACTCACACACCCAATCACCCACCCGTACAGCCACTCATATACCCATTTATACACCCATACTCACACTTACACAGCCTCTTACATACTGACATAAGCACTTATGTAGCTACTCACCTGCTTATAGTATGTAATCTAATAGTATATAATTACAAGTTAAATGTATTCTTTATTGCTTTTCAGATATCTAATTGAGTTTAAAGAGGAATGGAAGATGGAACAGTGAGGTGAAAAAAAATTAAGAATTATGCTTCTTCACAGCATCCACAGACTGGACAAGAGATGATATATTTAGTGCAACTGACATATGGCATTTGCCACAATGAGTGACCAGGTCTTGCAGTTTTGGTGAAACAGCAAGGATGGTAAGTATCTGGTCAGATGGTTAGGGTCCCAGAGATGGTCCAGCTGCTGATGATTATGTACCACCTTCCCTCTCTCTTATCATCCTCTGGTACGTCTTTGTATGTATATGTGACGTGACTCCTGTGAACCAGAGTTAAGTATGCGACCAGCAGGACCCCGGGGGTACCAGGGATCGTCAGGTCAGTGTACTAGTGGTTGGTAATGTTGTAGCCAATCATGCAAAAATGGGCGGAGGAGACGTCTACGGATGTTCGTGAGGAGACAGAGGCGACTTCCTTGGGGAGAGGCGTTTTGGACATCACCACCATGGCTCTGGACCAGAGCTGTGACATCAACCAAATGATCAGCAGGGGTTCGGGAGTGTAAGGTGATGGGGGGGGGGTGGGGGGGGGGAGGCTGATACGAGAGTCAGTATTTGGGCTCTAGTAGGGAGTATACATATTTGGTCACAGAGTGGTGTTGGCACTTGGGGCCTTTCCCCAATGTTAAGTGGACTTTGACACAACACCCTAAAGATTGCACTTTGTGGAAAGATTCCCCTTTGTCCTGAAGCAAGGAGCAGTCACTTTGTGGTGTGGTGCTGGGATCTATACGATTAATCAAGAGACTAATCACTAAGACACATGTCCTTTTCTCCACGAGGGTATACTGCGCCTTTGTACGGAGAGCAGAAACCAAGAAGTCCAGTTGGCTGAAGAAGGAGGAGACCCCAGTGTGTGGTGATTCACCCTTATTGGAGTATTACAAAGCATGGTCTGAATAAAAGTTGTTACACCCATACCTCCTCTGTAGTTGAGTCTCATCCATCATCCTGTCACAGTATGGTTTTCAGATGTTTCAAAATAGAGGATGTGCCACATGTATACTTCTTCACCGTACCGCTTGAAAGTTTTTTGCCGCATAGATTGCATTGAACATAACTTGGAATAACTTTCTCTTCTCCTGAAGGGATGGAGAAATATTTCCAAACACCAGAGGAATTCTTTGGAGGTGGTTAAGCCTTCTTCTTCTTCGTCCTGCTCTCTCCGTTCTCATTTATCTTCAGCAGAAGATATCTTAACTTTAAAACTCTCTTCTTTTGAAGGAAAGCCAAAAATACGACGGAGCTGTGCTTTTGAGACTGTCTCCAGAGAGATGTGAAACCGAAACAACTGATTTAGGGAATGGTTTGCAATGTGGATGGGTGGAGAGATTTGTGATGGCATTGCTGCAGATACATAAAATGAATTTAAAAGAGAGAAAGAATTGCTGTATTGCATTTGTAGAAAGTTTACATAAGTTACGTTATGTTGATTTGTTAATTACTTTTAAAATGTATAATAAGAATAAATGTATGAATAAAATGTTTTTATAAACTTGTGAAAATGTATGTTACTAAATTGAACTTATAGGTGAAATTGTAGAATAATTTATATTAAACAAAACGATGAAATTCACTAAAAAACCCAAAAGTTACAGGGACAGTATAGATAGGAAATAGAATTTAAAAACTCAGGAAATTCACTGAAAAAACCAAAGTTTACAGGGACGTTATAGCTCGGAAATAGAATTTTAAAAACTTTAGAAATTCACTGAAAAAAACAAAGTTTACAGGGACGTTATAGTTAAGCTCAGATTTTACACGCACCAAAACCATAGAAATTCAGCAATTATAGTTACCTGAGCCAACTATAACTTACGCCCCCGCAATGCACTGCTTATGACCTCACATTTTGCATCACTCATGACATGGTCAGTGACATTACTGATGACATCTCAAATGACATCACTGATTACATCATCCAGCAAAGTAAACTTCAATATACTTCATAAAATACTATTTAATTTTTTTTAAATAAGACAACAATACAGGTGAGAGTCGTACAGCACAGAGCTCAGTGTAACCTTATCAACTACTACACTCACTTATCACGTAGGAGACAGTTCTCAGCGGATAGTCCTGTCCTTTCTAAACTACTACTCTAAACACCAATGACAAAAGTAAAATGTCTAACTGTATAGGCTAGTCTATTGCAAACCACAACAACACAATTTGTGAACCTGGAAAGGGATTTTAGTGCAAATGCCAGATTTATACAAACCATTACAACATACATCCAGTACGGAGGTCTTAGTGGACAGGCCACTGTGTGACAAACCACTAGTAAAATTATTCTCCATCCTGGAGCAAGGTGTGAGCAGAGAGGTCTGGTGTAAATGTCTACTACTCTGAGTCATCATCCTAGAGAAAGGTCTTAGTGAACAGATGAATTTATTACAATGTACTACTACAGTCATTCATCACAAAGGAGAGAGGTCTAAGTAAACTGGTCAGTATGTCATAAAACAGAACTATACTCAGCCAACACTGTGGAGTGAAGTCTCAATCAACAGCCTAGACTGTCACAAAGCGCTAACACACACATACATCAGCAGGGGACAGGTGTCAGTGTAGAGGCCAGTACACTGATAAATAGTACACACTCCTTAAAGACGGGCTTATAGATCAGATGACATATGTTAGAAATAGTATCACTCAGTAGTAGAAAAAGAATAGTAGTTTAACTTATGCAGTAGCTTAGTATATATGTTTAAGTTTCAGAAACTCATTTGAGATGTCATGAGTGATGTCACTGTCCATGTCATGAGCGATGTAATATGCGAGACCATAAGCAGTGCATTGCGGGAGCTTAAGTGTAACTATAACTGCTGAATTTCTTTGGTTTTGTGTGTGTAAAATCTGAGCCTAAATATAACATCCCTGTAAAAATTATATATATATATATATATATATATATATATATATATATATATATATATATATATATATCCCTCCCCCCCCGATTCAAGCATATATGAAAGTTACCAATGTTGGAGGAATGGAATTCCATTTTAGTAACCAATTACTTCTCTAGCATTAGATCTTTCATATATTCATATGCTTGAATCAGAACAGCAAGCACTATATAACATTAAGAATAAAGTGGGAAGTATGTCCACACTTACTGAAAAAAGTTGTGGAGGACTACCTACCTCACTGCTAAGTCAGTTGCTGCATTCATGTCCAGGCAGTAATGCTTCCTGAATGTGCTTGCCCCTTCAGGTAGCTGCACAGCAGATAACTTATAAAAGTACACAAGCATAGTGTATAGCAGTCATCGCCGTGCTCCTGGTGGCCTGAGCCCTCACCCTACCTGGGAGTCGACGCCGTGCTTTGCTGTGGCAGAAGGTGATACATCCAACATGCTATCCCCTGCTGGGCAGGAGTCTGCTCCTTCCTGGACACAAACATTTGGTCAGATGATTCTATGTCTTTTCTCTTGTCCATGTAACATCTAATGCACCTGTGCATATCTAGTGAGTACAATGATTTCTCTGCTAACATTTTGTCATTTAAGAAAAAAAGAGTGTAGGATGACAGGCTTATTCAGATGGAAGTCAGTAGGGACCTTAGGCATAAAATTAGGGTTGGTCCGTAAGATGACTTTGCCCCTTGTAAACCAGAGAAAGGATTCTTTTACACTAAATACTTGTATCTCTTCTCCTCTTCTTGCTGATGCAAGCGCCCGGAGAAGTGCTGTCTTCCAGGAAATAAACTCTAGATGTGCTTTATAAATTGGATTAAAGGGAGGGAGCATATGGTGGCTCAAGGTACTGTTGAGCTCTCAGGGCTCCGGAGGGTGCTGTACCAGAAGAAATACTCTGAAACTCCCTTCATAAACTGTTTTTTGATTCTTTTAACCCTCAATATTGCTGCCAGATGGACTGACAAATATTTAAGACCATTCTTGCTTAAGTCCAGCAAGTATGAAAGTAATTGATGGGGTGTATAAGCACTGGGCTGAATCCTTTGTCCTTACACTAGACACAGAAATGTTTCCATTTGTGGTTGCTAGTTCCGTGCCTGTGCCAGGATTTTCTTTGATTCTGCTGAAAGAACCTAATGACCAAACTCTAAGTGGCAAAGATACCAGGCTGCCAGGCTTAAAGACTTGATGCTATGATGGAGTATCTCTCCGTAGTATCTGGAGAGGAGTCTGGAGTGCATTTTCAGTGGTATTGCCAGCAGAACAGATCGTCTCAGGAGTTCTCTGTACCAGTAGTGGAGTACTGGTGTGACAATGCCAGGACAACGACAATCAGGGTACAGTGATCCGCCTTCACCTAGCTCAGCACTCTGAGGATCATGGGAAACAAAGCAAAAGTGTATGCAAAGACAATGGACCATTTGATTGAGAAGACATTGTTCTAGGTTCATGGTTGCCAAACCCTGCTGGGAAGCACCAGGATTTCTTGTTGTTCAGGGTGGTGAACAAGTAGAGTATGGGCTGGCCTCACTTTTGGAAGAAGTAGTCCACTTGATCCCACTCATGTTAGCCTGATAATGCTCGACCGAGGGTGTCCTCCTGATCAGTTTGATGTCCTGGTAGGTGTTCCAAGACGATGTTAACCTGGTGGGAAATGGCCCAGTCCCAGAGCAGCTGTGTCTCTTCCGACAGAGGTGGGGATGCCGTTCCTCCCTGCTTGCGATTTAAAACATCGACGTTGTGTTGTCTTTCCTACTGAAGACTGCTTGATCTGCCAGTCAGTGTCTGACCAAAAGCCTCTGGTCAACAGTTCCTGTATGAGAGCTCACCACCACACCATGGATGAATCTATGGTAAACACTACTCAATTTGGTGAAAGATGGACTAGGAGGCCTACATTGAGATTTGTGGGAAACCCCCACCATAACAGTTCCTGTTTGACCTGTCTTGTGATTTGGACCGTGTTGTCCATCTGCTTCTATTGATTTTCCAGTTCTTGTTGAACAGGTCTAATCCAGAGCCTGCAAAAGGATAGAAGGCCTATGCAGGATGACATCAGGCCTAACAAAGATTTGTATTGCCTGACCATGACTGACTCCATGGCAGAGTAGGCCTTTGTATTGGTTTGGAGCTGCATGACTCTGTCCATCACTGGAAAAGCCTTTCCCAGCTGTGTGTCTAGTATTGCTCCCAAGAACTGAAGTTTTGTCACTGGTTACATAGAAGACTTGTCGATGTTTAGTGTCAGTCCTAAATTGTAAAATAGATTGATGCAGGTGGCCGGAGAAGGCACCTTGTCCGAGCCAGTCATCCAGGTACAGGTATACATGGTGAATCTGTCATCCAAGGAAAGCAGCACTGGTGCTAGTCAATCAAGGGTGCAGATTTGAAGCTGAATACAAGTGCCATGAATTGACATTGCTGCTACACCACTGAAAAGCAGGGGTGCTTCCTGTGTTTTTGGTGTATGGGGATGTGGAAATATGCATCTTGAAAGTCCATGGAGGTCAGGCAATCTCCTTCCTAAATCATCAGGATGGCTTTTTGGAGCATTACCACGTGGAAATACATTTCGGAAACTTGTTCAGCTCCGTGAGGGGAATCTAGAGGAGGCCGTCATTGTCTTGAAAGAATCTACAGTAAAATCCCTGGTTTCATAGGTTCTCAAGACTGTCTATCTACCACTTGAGGTGATGGAGAATTTCCTGTTGTAGCTCCCTAAATTGATGATGATACTACCTCCTGGTTGGGCCGATAGGTGGTTTCTGAACAAACTCCAGAGTCTGTACCCAGTGCACAATCTGCCGCAACCATTGATCGATGTTATGGCCTCCCATAAGGGGGTAGATAGCAAATTACCCCCACCAACCTGCTGAGTTGGAGATCGTAGGGGGCACAGCTGTGAAGAATCAAGCTCTCTTTTGGTTGTCCTGGAACCACAATTGAGTTGAGATCCATTCTGTGTGGAAAATTTGCAGTGTCCTTGCTTTTGGCTTCTGTTAGACATATTTCCTTGGTCAATCCGGACTGTAGCGGGAGATAACATTGTTCGGCCTTGACCTCCATATTGATTGAAACCACCAATGCACGCCTGGGATCTTTGTGACAACGAAAAATGGCTAAGCTACAACGTCGATAGTGTGAAACTCCAAGGGATTTCACAGTGTGTGTTTCAATCATTTGCAGGGTATCATCCACGTGCTTCACAAACAGGGTGAGTCAATAAAAAGGCATGTCCAGGATCTTGCTTGCACTTCTGGATGGAAAGCTAGAGAACTTAGCCATCCTTGCCTTGTTAAAAGAGCTGCTGCTGCCAGCAGAATACATCTATTGCAGCACCGATGATGGCTGCAGATGTTTGTGCTTTCTCCTTGACAATTGCCCTGCTAGCCTCTTTCTTGTTGTCAAGGATAAAGTCGATCAGTGGTGAGATGCCATGCCACATCTGGCTGTCATAATGGCCCAAAATTACTACGACCCAGCGTTGATCGACATTGCTGACACTGATCAAACTTTCCGGCCCAAATAATCTATCCACTGGTTTTCTCTGTCTGGAGGATCTGTGTTAGGTTGCTGACAACATAACGGAATCTGGATTTAGATAGCCGGTAAGGCAGGCTGAGTTCAAATCTGGGGTCCTGTACTTCTTTTCTAAACGGCGTACCACCGCTGAAAATGTAGCAGGCATCTTCATCAATTCTAGGCCTTGCGACCATGCAACTTCCAGTATGGGTATAAACCTTATAGCTTTGCATGGCTGTTCCCTGAAGTCATAAAGGAAGCATTGCGGCTTCACTTAAGCTATCGGACTACTGAATCTGTTAGCAGCTCTTTCCATCAAAGTATGAAAGCAGGCTATGTCATTCAGAGGGGATTCTGGTTGAATGGGCAATTTGCATTACTCCATGGGTACTGTACGTCCTTCCCTTTGTGGCCTCATTGTGGGAGATTACCTTCTTCTTCCAAATCCTACTATTGGTTGGACTACGATGAGTTTTTGTCCTCCATGTCCTTAGGTGTTGGTGAAACCAGTGGGTGCGTGGCATATCTAGGAGGTGGTTCCAGTAGCAAAGGAGGTGGAGGCAGAGGTAGAGTAGACATGGATGGAGCAGAGGATGGGACAGATATACACTGCCCTACAAACTGTTGATGAAGGAACCTTTGAAAGTTATCCATCTAATGCTACAATGCTGTCAAAAACACAACAGGCACCTGCATGACTTCTGGTTCTTTATAGTAATGTTGAGGTCCATGAGAATGAGGAGGGTTTTCAGCTACAAAGCCCTGTGTCTGCTACTCGTAGTCCTGGTACACTTCCTCTTCATCTAAGTCCTCTTCCTCACCTCCAGCTGCATAGGACTGTATGAAGACTCCAAGGCAATGTCCTGGCCGCTTACACTGGCCTCCACCTCAGAGTCTAGAATGTGGGTAAGTAAACTTGAGTCAACTTTAAAGGTGAAAAGGAAAATGAAAAATCCGCTGTCAACGAGGTTGTCATCAACGAGGTAGTAGCCGTCTTTCCTTGGCTTTTAGTCGATGGTCAAAGATGGGTCGTCAATGATGGTGATGTCCACAATGGAAGGAGAAACATGCTTGGGATGGTCATAGACGGTTTTGTTGTTAATGATGGTCGTGTTGCCAAAGGAGCTGTTGTCGTCATCGAAGGCTTGGTTGTCATCGAAGATCAACTCTACAAGGTAAACGACAAGGCTTGCCCCATAGGTTTCAAAGGGAATGTAGTCAACGAAGTGGTCGTCGACACCAGCTGCTTTTTCATCACCATAGACAAGGAAGACAGACGTCACCTGTGAACACAGCAGTCCAGTCTGGGCAGAAGGAGAGCTGGATTTTATCACAGTTTCTTTTTTTTGCATAGGCTGGTGTTCCCGCTTCCTGGAGTGTTTTCCAAAGAAAACTTTTTTTTTTTTTTTGCTGTGAGGAGGTGGATGCAGGAGCTTTCGGTTTTAAGTCCAGCTCTGGAAGTTACATATGTTTTCTATTTTGCGCTGCCTTCATGGAAGTGCTTGGTGAGGAGGGTATTTCTTTTACTCCAGTAAATAATGGCAACCTACTTTCCCTATCCTTCAGTGTTGGAAGGAACATTTATACTGATTTTGAAGCATGAAGCCTCTTGCACTACAGGCATGAAAATACACTGTTCATGTGGTTCATCAGTACAGATCATTTTCTGTCCACAAGTAGGGCAGTCTTTAAAAAGATTATTTTCTCTGTCAATCATGATGACGGTTGGTGACGGAGGAGAGGTTTCCCTGGCACAGAAAACTGAGCCTTCCCATAAGATTACCAGAAAAACAACTTGCATTACTCTGAAAACTAAAACTAGGTCTGGTTCAAATTGAGGATAGACCAGGAAAGTAACAAAAAGTCACAGAGAAGCTACAGAAGGGCTCTTCTCATGGACTCCCTCAAACAAGACTTGCGGTAGAAATTTGAGCTATAGTGACCTCCAGGGAGAATAGAGAGCTTAGCACTTCCTCCTCACTTGTTGGAGTTAGAGGAGTATTTTAAATGAGGTGGATGTCATACTAAACAAACACCATTAAGCCTGTGGCCGTTCAAACACGGTTTACTGCTATTTAAAGTTACTGGGGATTCCCAGCCTGACAACGGGGAATGATTCAAGCATGTGAATATATGAAAGATCCAATGCTGGAGAACTCCATGGTTTCTGATACAGTTCGAACTAACAAGAGAAGGAATTTTTTTCAATTCTTTGGTGCACATGTTGCAACCTTAGCTGCAAGGGGAAATGACCATGTGGAGATTTGTCTTGGAAGGAAGAGGTGAGGTATGGCAATAGCTTTCGTATGTTTCTGGAAAGCGTAATTGCATTTTTGTAGCAAAGTAAGAGAAGAGCACAGTACCATAAAGGAATACAAGGTAATGCTTAAGCAGCGGTGTTAGGCACATGGGCTGGTTGCAGAGGGAAGATGGTTGGAGGGCTGAATTAAAACTGTTAACCCGATGACAGCAAAAAGTATGAGGGGAAACGTGGCTTGGCACAATTAAGGCTTAGTAAACTAATACAGTCATATAAGATAGTTGGCTGACAAGGTACAGGCACTTTGGGTAGGGAACAGACTAAAAGGTTAGAGAAGGGTGATTAAATATATCAGGGCATGGCTGATATTCACTCTGTTGTGCATATCATCTGCAGAGTTTTTTACATTATTCTTATGATCATTCTGTTACGCACGATTTGTTGACTAACAAGACAAAATAAATAATTATATAGTTTTAAAGTACCAACTATTGTGTGTGTGTGTGCTGATTATGAAGTACCCGAGAGGGGTTCCATCTTTCATCACTTGCAGATAAGAGATTCTCTGACAGGTTTGTCTGGATCCTAACTCTCCATGTCCAACAGAGCACAACCCAATGAACAAAAAGTAAGGCACACCTGCTAGTTCAACTTTTCTCCAAAAAGTGTACATTTCACTTTTGGGCTAAGGGATCTACTGGGTGTGACCCCAATATTAACGGGGTAAACTCAGCATCATAATTTAGCAGACTGGGGAGTGTCAACTGAGTGTTTAGATACTATTAAGGCAAAACAATTAAAAAGACTTAATATAACTCAAGACTTAACTTAAATCGAGTAGATGAAGACATAACCCAGGCTGTGACATTATATACTATTACTGAGCTGAGATCAGAAATACTAGGGTTGTCCAGGTAATTATGTACATAATGGTACATATGGACAACACTTCCCAAAAACCACTTTCAGGCACAACAGGGATGCTGATTTAGAGCTTCTCCTGGCATCATGAGATAAGGGCATACTAACTGATCTATGTATTATTTGTTGGGCACTCAGACACAAATATAGGCACTTTGGCAATAAGGAGCAATAAAACCCGAATAAAACTGTTAAAGCTCACCAGAAGGGGTAAGTTTTCTCAAACTTTCTGACAGCTAGGGAGGACTGAATGCTTTTGATATGTAGTGTGAGGCTATTCTAGAGCTTGAGAACAAGATGGCACAAAGCACGACCCACCTGAGTGGAATTGTTTGAAATGGGGAACACGGATAATTGGCTGAGTAGTGAAGTGAGTGCAGCAGAGGAACATCCACTGTAAAGGTATGGATGTGGTAATACTAAGCAGTTTGATGTAAAGTTTAAATACAGTAAAATAAAAAATCATGCAGAGGTTTTATACCCGATGAAGGGATCAAAGTGTTACAAATTGATATACACTGTGATTACAGAAATTTGTGACAGATGACACCAACAATGAATTTGGAAATTGATACTTGAATGAAATTAAGAGGATCTGCATGAAGAATTGCAGGCACAGAATCCTTTGGAGAATAAACAACGGATTTGGCTCAAAATAAGGAAGCAGATTTGTCCTGATATTGGTAGGAGTACTGATCCATAAAGTAAGTCTTTTTCACCTACACATCGGTGACAAAACCAGCATACTCAGCAGGTTAAAGAATTTTTAAAATTAAGACAATATGGAACTCTAATCTGATCTTATCAATGCAGTAAAAAAGGAAATTTGGAAGAGGGAACATTAGGAATGAAGGAGAGGGAACTTCAGTCTTTCTAAGTGAGAATGATCGAAGCACACCGATGGCATCTACTGATGTGGAGGAACGTCAACATGTTTTTAAAACGTTTTTGTGGTTCCACCATTGTGGCTAGGGGGCATTGTAAAAGGGGATAAACATGCTCACTCAAGTAACCCCCATTATGCTCAGAAATAAGCAAACAGTTTCACAGCCCACAACCTACACTACCCACCAACCTGCAATTGCCATACAAGCACACTCACTTCCAGTTATACAGGTCTATCTGACCACTCAGCACAGGCAGGTTGGTTCAAATGAGGTGTATAGACATTATCGCATTCTACCTGCGAAAGCCCGGGTGAAGGTCGTTGATATGAAAATCCTGTCTCAACCTCATAAAAATGTTTTAGAAAGTCAGAGCTGAATATTGGTCATCATTGTTACTGGCAAGCAGGAGTAGACTAAGCTGCATATATCTGAGAGAATCTTGGAACCATGGGACCTGCTAACAGGCACAACACACTGCCGCCCTGTCTGTTCGAGATTCCCTACAATGTTACCCCAGTCAATTCTGAAGCCCAACCTGCAGTGGTGGAATACCGCAAATCAACGACCTGAGTGCAAGTGACACGCCTGGGGGGAGGGGAGGGTGGGGGGCAGTTGTGGGAAGGAAGTTTCCGGTCGGGACTGAGGTTATGTTTCGCAGTCCCAGAATCAAACGCAATACAAAGTATGTATGCTGGACTGCGGGGGAACAACGGGGCAGTTGAATGTAATGAGCTGGCCGGCAATCCTTATGTTTTGTTACTGCCTTAATTGTGTTCCCATATAATAAGCTACAATGGTTCTGTCGGGGAGAACCCAATTGCTTTGAAGAGAACAGAAAGAATGTCTCGGTACCTATTAAATGAGTCTAATAAGTATAGCATTTGCATGAGTTAATTCATGAAACATACTGCAACAGCATTGGAACACGAACAGGTAGCGTAGTGAACACAGATTGAAGCACAACACTTAATAGCGGTTTGCAAAAAGGCTCTTTTTTTATATATTGAATAAATGCACAAATTCAGTATATACAACAAATCTGGAGGACTGTCAATACAAAGAATACTGATCAAGTGATACGTGATAAAGTGACAATAAGTGCTCAGTGAAAATGGTGCAGTGTATATATACAAGGTGACAATATGTACAATTATTTACACAAGGGAATAGAATGCGGTCAAGACTGTAGCTGATTTGTGCTCCACATCGAGTGACACCGTTCAGGACTTTTGCCTGGCCCTTGATGGACCGCATTTATTTGTGTCCTCCACGTCTTGGAAATTAAATAGCCCATTGTGTTAGGGTTTTCACTCTATGAAGCCATCTCCATTCCCTGAGCTTATCTGACGCTTGCAGATCCTTTGATGTCCTCCAACCGGGAAGAGACGCCCCTGCGAATCATCCCAACCATTGGGCTGTCAACACTCTCACTTGTCCTGAAGAAGACCCGCTATGACACTCCAATAATGCTCTGTCAGGGTCGAAACGTCGACTAATACAGATGGTTCAGATCAATCAAATCTCTGTTTGTTTGTCAAATCAATATACAAATTTGCTGTTCACCAGAGATATTGTCTATCTTCATTCTGACCGCATTCTATTCCCTTGCGTAAATAATTGTACATATTGTCACCTTGTATATATACACACACTGCACCATTTTCACTGAGCACTTATTGTCACTCTATCACGTATCACTTGATCAGTATTCTTTGTATTGACAGTCCTCCAGATTTGTTGTATATACTGAATTTGTGCATTTATTCAATATATAAAAAAAGAGCCTTTTTGCAAACAGCTATTATTAAGTGTTGTGCTTCAATCTGTGTTCACTACGCTACCTGTTCGTGTTCCAATGCTGTTGCAGTATGTTTCATGAATTAACTCATGCAAATGCTAAACTTGTTAGACTCATTTAATAGGTACCGAGACATTCTTTCTGTTCTCTTCAAAGCAATTGGGTTCTCCCCGACAGAACCATTGTAGCTTATTATATTCATACCCAGGTTCTGAGGGACACAGGGTCGCCCCATTATTATTACACTTTAATTGTGTTCCCAGCCGGTCAATTGTAATCCTGATCTATGATAAGATTGTTGCATAATGGCTACATGGAGCCTTTGTAAAAGCCAATAAAGTCTGTTTACAAAAAAATAATCATTGTTACTGGCAAAGTTAATGGTTCTCAGACTCCAAAAACTCCATGAGGTCATGCACATGACAGAAATATGCTAAGCATAACATATAATAAGAAGGTTAAAACCGCCCAATCAGGGTTCGTAGAAAGTTATGAAGCTTTACAGCATAACTGTCCAACGAAGTGTTGCTTCTGGCATTAAAATCCAGAAAACTCTTGTGATTAGATCTGAGTCAGGAGATTCAGAGAGGGAAATTCCCTTGTCAATGTCATGACAGTTTCTTATTTTACCTCACCAACGGGAATCCCCAAGGCCTCCTGCCCTTCCCTTTTAGTTGCAATCTTGTTCTCATAACCTCTCTTCTTTTCTCACCCTGCTGGCCACAAAAGTAAAGAATGTGGTCACACCAGTCTATCGACATGCAGTTGAGGAAATCTACAACACTAGAACCCAGGTAGGTATTTAAAGTGAACAGCTCTCATCTCCATCAAGACACTTCCTTTCACATAAATACACCAGAACTACTGCTGCTAAGCACTCAGATACACGTACACTCATTTTTTTGCCACCTATTGTGTTTGATTTTCACATTGGCAAGGACTCTGCAATGCCACTTGGGTCCCGGTGAGAGAACAAGAAGAAGCTGTGCCAGCCTGTCTCTAGTACTAGTTAGGTCACAGGTTTTCAAAGGTGTGTATCAAGAACAAAGAACGGACAATCACTTGTGTTTTACGTTCAGAACAATCTCTTACCTGTGTGTAACAGCGCAGAAGCATGTTCTTCTCCTTCATTAACCGCAGGAAGTAATGGCACACTGTAGGCTGGAAGAAAAATTGTGTTGTTCAATTTTCAGTTTCTTCATGGCTGCTCAACCTGAGATAAATTGTGTGGGAAACATTTCACGTAGTTTACTCTTGTAATACCATGCTGCATTTTTTTAATTTTTTTAAAACGTTTGCATTGATTTTTACACAGAATACAACATTTTCCCCAAAATAGTTGCAATCACAGCATTACCACATTTGACCTCCTCAACAGAGAGCTACATTCATAGACTCTTTGTATTACCCTGTCCCATATAAACCCCGACCATTCCTCCCCCTAATGTTTTTCTAGACATACGCACCTAAACTTTTTAAACCTTCTTTTGAGACCCCATGCTGAAACAGAGGTTTTCCTACTGATCATTCCATTTACATTAATGGTCTTGGGAACCCTATTGTTTGGCTATTTCTATCCTAGCCATCCCCAAAGTAGGCCCTCTGATCTGGACATTCACAGCCATCTCTCACCTCTGCCAAGGGAGCTTTTCGTAAGCCTACAGTTAGCCAATTATACTGCAGATCTTTTCAGAATTCCTAGGCAGTGGCACTCTCCCAGAAGACACAGTGAAAACTGATCCTGAATTCATCCCCATTTCAACATCTCTTGTTGCTCTCCTTCTCACCTGCTGTGAGTCTCTTAAGTGTAACATACTCTGTCTACAAATTTGTAATTAATTAGTAGAGCCATGTTACTACTGATTATGCCTTTTTATCTTTCAGGGGATTCTTCTCCGTCTCCCTTCAACTTTTCGTGGTTTGTTTTATGAAAATAGTAATTATGTTCTGTATATCGGATCTCCAGCCCTATCTTTCCTAGGTGCTTATGTTTAAGTGTTTAAAGGCTTGTATCACATAACAAGAATGTACTTAAACGTAAACAATGCAACCACGGCTGAGATTCCCTAAACAGTTTAAAAACCATATGAAAAAATAATGAACCTTAAGTTTTCAAGCATATGTTTTTTCATCTGCATAAGAAATATCACCCTTGACATTATTATTTTAAAATCTAGAGAGGGCCCTTTAGGCTTTTCTTCAGCATACAAAGAAACACCATTGGACATTCCCAGTAGTGGGCCTTGGGCTGTGCTTTCTGTAGGAAGCTAAATCTGAGTAAAAGTCATAAAAAAATAAAGGCTAACGAAGGCACAGATTTCACTCCCTTTAACTTCTTTCGTGTGTGGCTAGAAATTAGGCAGAATGGAGCAGATGGTCTTTAATGATCCCATTCAAGGGTAGCAGCAATGCCTGTAGGATACCCTGGTTCCTGCCTTCAGCTTTTATTAAACAAATCAGGGCATTTTAACACATTTTGTACCGGATCAAACCACCTAACTTCACAACTAAAGCTCAGAACTGGAAAACCATAGTGTTCTTCCAATAAGATGTGATCTGACAACTGTACCCAAATCATATTTCTTAATTACTTATTACTCACGTCTCAATTATAAATATCTAACAAATTATACTCTGCTGTGTTAACTATTCACTGAATGTTTTGTTTTAATGTTCCTCTAATAATTGTCCCCCGAGCCCCTTCACATTCGAGCCCCTAAAACCACTGAGCTAGGCTACTTCTGGGGAGGGACTGCATGCAAAATAGTGGAATGTGGCCTCAGGCCCCATCCACTCCCAAGTCTTTCATATATATTTTTATTTGCAGTGTTGTCTTCACATTTTTCCTTTTCGTTTTAGTTTTGTCTGATATTTTGCATAGTTTTATGCATCCTCCTTGACTTGGAGTGTCTGAAATATTTTTCAACTAGGATAGTGTTGCCCTAAAATACTTTTTGTAGGTCAAAGAGTAACATAGCTCTGTTCTCTTAAACAATTGGCAGCATATGAGCAAATGTTATGTTTTTCTCTTGTCTCATAAAAGGGACGATGGTGTTGAAGTCCTCAACAGTTCATTTAATAAAAAGAAATCACTTTCCCTGTCACTGATAACAGTAATGCAGTATACCAATTGTGCATCTAATAAACACTGATTTAATTCTATATACATTCTGTTCTACAACTTCTTTCCATTTCTCCCCATCATTGATAAAGCTCCTGTTGAATTGTTGTTTCTTCTAATTCCCCTCTTTTTAGAGAAAATCCAATTTGTTTGAACAGATTTTAAATCTGAAGTGTTTTCTAAAATCCCGTATTAAACATTTTTAGCAGAAAAATTCGCTCCTATTGCTCAGAATGTTGTCCTCTCCCATCATTGTCGATTGTACAGGAATGGCAATTACAGATTGGGATAATCCGGGAGCCATCTTGGTCATTCCCCTTTCAAACTGAAAGCCATCAAATACTTTGATATTCAATAAGACTGCCACTCAAGGTTTAGTACATAAACAATCTCCCATCTCTTTCTTATACCTTGCTCATTATCCCAACCACTCTTCTGAGAACATGATGGGTATGATTCAAAGTATAAAACCATGCTTTTCGGGACAGACTATTTAAGGGATCACCTTAGCTACGTATTTATGCCATGGGGCTAGCTAATATATCTTCTTAAACTAATCAGTTTGTATCTATAAAAAAATACCTTGAACTTGCGCTCTTGGCTTGTAACAATTGGTAGGGGCACAATCTGGCCTTAGTGATGATGGTGGACTAATTAGAACATTTTTATTAGGTAGATGGATGAGTGGTCTTACGTAATCACACCACCACATTCAAAACAGAGGGCTACATTGTTCGTATTGATTGACTTGTAGATTTTTGCATTTGCAGCACGCTCTGGACTGGTTGGCTTCTATTCTAGGTGATCGTTCACAAACTGTTTCCCTCGCACCATTGTTCAAAAGGTTTAGCCATTTATTGAGGACTGCCTGAGAGATCGTCACTTCTCTCCGATTTAATTTATATTTAAGACCTTAGCTTAGCTACTTCGATTATTTGGCTGTTTTAGCCTTGCACATGCTGATGATAAACAAGTGCTGATTCTGCTCGATAGGCAGGTTTTCAACTCTGGTGTGCATTTGCAGGACTCTCTTTTGTCCATCCAACAATGGTTGAGCCATAATTGTTTGAAATTGAACTTTACTGAACTGAAGTTATTGCTCTTGGGAAACTCCACTAGGAAAATACTATCTCACCTTCAGCTGTGTGTATTCCAATGCCTACCTCCAACCATAAATCCTTAAAGGTGGTGACCTCAACAAATCCATAGAAAATGAAATAAAACTGTTTCTACACCTTGCTTTTACCAACTTGGGATGCTGAGGAAAATTCTCTCTCTGCTCCCTAGAGATTGTCAGGCCATGGTGGTGACATCCTGAATCACCTCTATTGTATGGGAGGATTATAGTCTTTATTTTGGTCATCATGCATATGCTCTGAAATCGCTAAAGCCTATCTAGAATTTTGCTGTGGGAACGGTCAAGGAGTTGAAGAAATTTGGTAGTGTGTCACTTGCTCGCAGACAGCTACACTAGCAGAGAGGTCAATTCAAGCTCCTTCGACTTGTCCACAGAATTATATTCCCTTCAGATCTTTGTTGGCAAGAGTTCTAACTTTTTTTTACTCCCCACACTTTAAAAAGCTTTGCTGGGATGCAAGTGCCTCCTGGGTCAGAAATTTCCAACAACCTTACACTGGAGACTGGACAAACACCGGATTACTTGACTTTCAGGAAAACACTGAAAATGCTCTTGTTTTTCTAATGGTGCACCATTATCGCTAGGTATTTCACTGTGCTCCATTCTTTGGCAAGAGTCCAACTTGAGTAAACCCAGTCATATCTCTCACTGTAATAACAAGCTTGAACCTTCTCTAGCCCTTCTAAGTTTTTCCTATATTTGCTGTTCTCTGTCATTTTTTACATAGCACTTTGAACAGATAAATACTACTTCATTTTATCTGACAGCTTTAAGATGTCAAATTCTTACTCTCCTTGCTAAACATTTCTTTTATCTTCTGAAATATTCAAATTAAAACCTTCAGAATACATTTTATCAACAGATCAGCAGAAAATATTCCGTGTTTTTTCAGCACTTTCGGTGTGCTCCAAATGGTGTCCAGAATCTCATATTCTCTTTTCACTCATGTTCTGGCATTAAAAGCAAAGACTGCTTGTTTGTGTGTCTTTTTAATTGTTACAAATATGAACAAAAAGTAAACACTTGCTACATTTGCAGTGCTCTCAAAGGCCAAAAGCCGACAAAGAGGTGAAGCGTTTATAGTCTTGTTTTTTTAACAGTTGCCCAATTTTTAATTTGACTGGCTTGTACACCACTGTAGTGAGTTTGGAAGAAAAGGCAATAAAAATAGATGCAGTCTTTGATGGATACTTTTAAATAATGAGCAACATAATACAAAGAAAATCAATCGATATTAAAAATTAATTGACACAAAATAGACTGTCAAAAATATGTAACTTAAATGTATTGATCTTTGGCCCTCATTACGAGCGGTCTGGTATTTGATGCAATAATTATTGCATCAATGAATTCCAACACTGGAGTGATCGAAATTTATCTGCTGTGGTTATTATCACCTACTATGAGTTTTGCCCATAACTTGGGACATAGCATGCAGCTACAGCTGTGGTATTTTGCTCCCTTTAAATTTCGGCAGGTTTGGCCAGTCAATAGTTAAGGGAGATGCGTTTTTTATACCTTTGGGTATACACCTGGTGTGATAATTCAGATATGTGCTATAAAAGGAAAGAAGCATATCAGTAAATATGGGCCGACTTGCAATAAAGGCCTGTATGAATGCTGATAAGTAATGTATCAATAGGCTCCTCATTAACTTGAACCTAAACTCAAATCAGACAACATTTAAGTTTTGATTGTATAAATACCCATGATCATTTGGCATGGGAAAACATTTTTTTAACAGGGAAATCTATAAATTTCAGAAATATGTATTAGTGGACATTCAGTAGTAGGTGAGATTATCATCTCTGAAATACCCACAAAAATGTGCGCATTTCAGGCATTTTGAGAAACTATATTTTTGTCCAGAATCATATATGGAAATACCGTTCACCATGAAATGAAATGCAAAAAGAGATGTCTTAACATTCTACATTTCTAGGGAAAAAATGCAACAACATATGAATCACAAAGGTTGATGTTGAATACTTTTCATAACCACACTATTTATACAGATACAACGCAATCTATATAAAACACACATCCCTGTGTTTATGTATGGAAAACAATAAACGACTGGAGGCAAGTTACAATAAGCAAAAAATCCATGTCATCTTCCAAACTAAATCCTCCTTCTACATGTCACATAAGTTGGATCATGAAGGCCACAGCTGAAACACTGTGTTCAGATCCTTAGCTGTTTTCTGTTCCTGCTCTATGTTTTTTTTAATTTTCCCCATTACTTGCATCTTAAGTAATGAATTTCAGGACGTTAGCATATGTTAAACCGTTGCTTAAGATCTGACCCCTCGGATCTGTCAATCTTTAGACACATCTATAGCTCTTAAAGTGCTCGGAGAGATAGAGCTATAATTGACGGAACGTCCTGACAATACTGAGAAGATTAATCCATGAATTCAGCATGGCATTCTAAAGAACGTTACAGGTGTTTGGGTGAAATTAAAGGTCAATTATCTTCATTTTGGATTTCCCTTTTGAGTTACAACATGCATCAAGAAATGACCCATGATCTAGTGTGATGATATGAGGTTTCACGTTTCATATTGTAGGCCCCACAGCCTAAGGAGGTCTATTAGTAAAAAAGAGGATGTCAAGTGGTGAGGGCCGCACAGACAAAAGGAAGAAACATACAAATACTTCTAGGAAACTATTAAAACGTGCTAAATCTTGCCCTCAGTAAGCGGTGTCACAAAGACACCGCAAAACATGTTAGCTGTTCTATTCTCTTTTAAATCCAGCAATTCCTGGTTGCATTGGTCTCTCCGGATACATCCATTCAGAATTACAGATGGATTAATAAAAGCCCTTAAGAGAGCAATGAAACTGGCTATGCAATACAACTTTAACATAGTTGGATTAAGCCTTGTTTTCATCAGTGCAATACTGATTATCTTTCAGGTTCTTGTAGTTCAAGCTGTTATTCATGTGTTGTTTATGAGTGATGTAGTTTTAGTACTTGATGTGCTATGCATAATCAAAAGTGCTTTTTCAATGCATAGATTTAATCCTATATACAGTGCTGAATCAGCCCTTTAGTGGCTTTGATTCACATTCAAGTAACACTGGGCTGCAGATGCTCATCGGTATTGGTCCTGCTGGACCTCTCCATGTCCTTTGATATGGTCGCTCCTCAAATACTACTGGAATGCATGCTTCAACTTGGAATAGAAGGCTCTGTTCTTATATATATTGCATTCTTACTATCAGACCACTACCAGATAGTTGCTTTGGATTCTTTTACATTTTCTGCCAGACAACTAAATTACAATGTCCCTCAAGCTCCCTCCCTGAGCCCCATTCTATTCAACGTGTATGTAAAGCATTTAGCAAAGTTGGTTCAATCTTTTGGACTCAAAATAATATCATACACAGACGGCATACAACAAATTCTCTCCTGAGAAGATAATTGCAATCTTTTCTCAGATAAATGTAAGACATTTCTCACGGAGGTGGTATTTTGGATGCAACAAGCCTGTCTCAAATTGAGCAGGGGAAATACTGAAATTCTCCTATTCGGATTACTCAAATCTATTTCGTACTCATCATGGTGGCCTAATAAACTAAGCGCTAACCCAGGTCCAGAAATCTAGGCATCAAAATTGATCTCGACATGTCTTAAACACTCAATTTGCGTCTATCACCACAAGATGCTTCACTCTGCTCAAGGGTTTAATGAAAATACTGCCCATTTTGCCTCGTGCAAAACAGTGGTCCATGTTTTGATCACTTCCAGGTTGGACTATGGGAATTCCCTTCATTTTGGGACTCCGCAGAACACTGCTGCAAGAACTTATTTGAGCATACCACAATCCCATTATATTGTCATCAATGGTTGCCCTGCAACAAAAGAATAATCTTCAAAGTATTTGTACTTATTTTTCATGCCTTTTCCAACGAGGGCCCAAAATATCTGCAAAGTTTGATTTGTTTATATGATACCATAAGATCTCTTAGATCCTCCAATGCCATACTTCTGATTATCTCTCCATTTAAGCAATCTAGACACGGGGTCACTCCTTCTCCCTCCAGGTGGCAAAGCATTGGAAAGCTCTCTCTCAGAAACTGCATCAGGTAACATCAATTTCCTTTAGAAAACAGCTGAAAACACTGCTCTTTCATTCTAACTAACTCTGCCGTCTGTGCCGAAGCCAGAATCTCTCAGCATCAGGACATGCATAGTTGTGGGTAGCTGCTGCGCTCTACAAATTAGCATTAATTTATACATTCATACTAAGAGGCTAAGAGGAGTTAAAAAGCGCTGGGTGTTTTTCATGAGCTGAAAACAGCAAGACCTTCAGAAATGCCACATTCACCCAAGGCCCAGTTTTCCCTACTGCAGTCAAACATCTTGCCCACTTTAACATTCTTAGCAACAAGCCACCCCCCACTCAGCAAATGTCCCCAAAAACATCAAATTACAAAACCACCACAGACCTTAACGCCCACATCAAACCGCCAGCCCGCCATGTATTAGCCACACCCTCAGACTCTTAGTCTATATATATGCCGCACATTTTTAAAACTATATAAGCACCATATTTACACACTGATAAACCATATGTTTCACCTCTACAAGCAAACTCATCTTAAACCAATTTCAACGTCATTACCTTGAACTTTCCAGGGTACAGTGCTTTTGCAAGAGCGAAGAATGGTTCTGGATTTTGCTGAAGGCAAAGAAACACAAATTAATGAGATAATGACATCTCTGTCTTCACACAAGTGAACAAGCAGCTAATACATTCACTTTCCCTAGAAGGATCCCTCTCTTCACTTTGCTACACAAATATCTGGTTGAGAAGAGGCTCCTCCATTCTTTAACTACATCACATTTATTGGCACTGGATCAACATCCTAAATACTCCTCACTGATTTTCCCAACAATGACTTCTACACTTACCTCTGTTGAATTTAATACATACTCCCTGGCTTGCTTAGTAATCCTACTACTGCCCCTGGTAGTCTCTCTTCCATGATCTTTCCTGTCCTGGCGTTCTACCCCAGCCCTCCAATAGCATCTTTGTTTGTTCTGCTCGGCCATTACTATCCATTTCTCCAAGCTCCTTTCTCATGAAATGAACTGCTTCGTAAGTAGTGATTACCTTAAAATAGCTGATTTCGAAAATAGCTTCTGGATAAGGCAGGTTGTACTTCTGTAAGTTGCTGTAGAGCCCAGAACCAGGAGAGCGGAAATCAGGAATACCTGCAGCTGATAAACCAAAAATATAGTCTGGCCTGTTTATAAGTTCTGGAGGTGCATTGGTAAAACAAACCAATAAAAGATTGCGACCTTAATGAAAACAGACATGCAAATCCAATCATCAAGCTTCAGTAAAGGGTTCATGCTGCCTCAATTGCCAATGCTGTACTTACAAGTGGATATTCCAGCGCCGACCATGCATACCACGTTCTTACCTAAGGAACAGGAGGATGAGACATGATGAAAGTGAAGTAGAACCACTCAACAGCATTTAGGAAGGCAGGTGATTCATGATAAAAACAAAGGTATTAGAGAAGAGCAATTCCATGTTATTTATGAGACAAACCCCCCTGTAAATGATTCATGATGCAAAAAGAGAGAGAGAGGAATAATACTCCTCGTGTAGGAGACCTATGGGCCTTTAATTCAAACAGCTGGAGCCTTTGATGTGGACTTGATGGCTACTGCCAAACCTCCAACCTTCCCTTTTTAGTGAGGTTGTTGAGAGAGTTCTCACCATTCAGCTGGATCGACCCTAGAGCTCAACACATTATGCAGATCAGGTTTACAGACCACCATGAAACAAAGACTAAAGTTTACTTAGTCTTAAATAGGCAGGCAAAGCATTCTGGCTCTTGTCAAGTGGTACTTAGCTAAATTATTTCTGCACTGGAATCCACTGAAAACCAAGGCTCCCGGAGAGATCCTTATTTCGGGGGGGGAAAACGAGCACAATCACATGAAACTACCCTACCTTATCTCCATTTTTTAAGGGGTTTTATCTTAAAGCGCTCAGTTGCCTCACTCCCACAACCTTTACCTCAGTGCTGAGAATCAATTAATCCTCACTCCTCTTGCTAGACACAGTTCAGTCAACCTCATTCGCTAATCAAATCCGCTCTGTAGGTTTCCCAGCATAATGGGAGAGTGCCAAGAGAGATGTAATCCATGCACCCGGTTCCTGTCCAGCAAGCCTTGGATTACTACTCATTTGTTCTTTCCTGGGCTGAAAAACCATTGTATATCGCCTAACTGAAAAGGCAATTTGTTGTAAATATTTAATTGAAAACAACTGCGTTTGTGTGTACAACTCAAAGAAAATAAATCTGACTGAAATTGAGATTATGGGTCAGAGCTGGAATCAAGGTCAGAGCAGAAGACAATTAGTATTTGGCTTAAGGTTAGGATTTAGGAGTAGAGTCAATGTCATAATCCTAGAGCTAAAGTCAAGGTCTGTGTTAAGCTGAGGGTTAAGGACAAATTTAAAGTGAATGCTAGGATGAAGGTTCGGGAAAGGCTTAGACTGAGGGTTAGGGAGGACTACTGTAAAAAGCTAGGCAAATGGTTATGGTGAAGGTTAGGGCCAGTTAGGGTGAAGGCTCAGGGATGGGCTGGGAAAAGAAGGGTCAAACTTTAGTCGGGGTCAGGCTGAAGAACAGAGGTTCGATTCCCTAACCAACTACGACTACTCCTCCAACCTCCTCTGTCGCATCCCACCACTGTCCCCAGCGGCTTGTAATGGATGTCTTTTTTCTGGCACTCAGTATCTTTCTCCAATCAAACCTCTGCTGACTCTTTCACTGAAAGCCAGTGGAGGTATTTCAGTTTGTTTTTTGTGAATCATATGAAAGGCAATTGTGATTTATTTGGCAGAGGAGTTTTGTAGAATTCGGAGTTTCTTTAGGTTTGTGTTCATCTCTTCCAAGAGGGTAATACAGTAATGCGCTGTGGTTCATTCCCATAGTACTACTCTGATGTCTGAACTTTAAAAGAGGTGTTACATATTTCTTATAGTCTTAAAGGCATAATGTCTTGAGAAGTAGAGGAGTTGATGCTTGCATCTTAAAAGAGAAGGGGATCCAGATTCTACTGCACTAGCTCATTCAGGGACAAGCATTCCTATTTGGGACTTTGATTCCAATGAGTAGAGTGGTCAAGGAGTCATGGTTTCCTCTTGAGATGATAAGGGTCTGGCAGTCAGATACGGTTTGCCACAAACAAATAAGGCTCAATAAAGGATATTCTCCAGTAAGAGCTTTATATTTTAAAGTTACATGTCTTTATTTTCAACAGCAAAACATACAACTGTAAAACTTGAGGGCAAACGCAAAACAGAGTTCTACAACTTTTGGGGCTGAGATACGAACCCAGATATATTTGTACCACTTACAGGGAAAGCAGCTACAATTCAGTTTACATTAGTTTCAAGAGATAATACAAATCTATTGACTGGTCATGGCATTCTTTAAATCGTATTCTTTCATTATGAATGGTATGTGCTGTACCAGATAGAATAAAATAAAAAGTGTGCTTTGAGGGCAATTATTTTCACAATGTATATGGTTGCAAGGGAGAACAACTCAGTGGGTTTTAGAAGAGGCAGTTAAAAAGTGGCCAAAATAACTCACTGCGTCTAAGAACTCACCAACCTAATACTAAGCTGGCATTGCCAATAAACTAAGAAGTGATGGTCAAAAGAACTGGAGTCAAAGCTAAAGTTCCAGTGTCCAGACACTAGAATCACTGGGTGTCCCGAGGCTATTTGGAGGTGCCAGCAGAACAGTTCCAGGGGAGACCAGTTACAGCTCCAAATGGGCTCTATCAGGGGATATACTGATGCTAGGGATGGACCATCCATAGTAGATTGGAAAAGTGTACCGAATTTTAGAAGCTCATATCTAGTTAAATGCTTATTTCTATGTAAATTGTCTGAATGATAAGATCACACATGGGCTCTAAGGTACCTTCTGAACTTACCAATTTCCATTGGAAACTGGAATTGAGGGTTAGGGTCCAATTTCACCGTTTAATTGCATTTCTTTAGGAACCTTAGAGGAAAAAGTCCTCTATGCCGGGATCAGGTGGTTACATGGGTGGTAACTGGGGCTATAAGGGATACCACAAAGTAAGTCTGTGCTGAGCAAGTCAAGGATCAATACGGGCTCACCACAACAACCGCCCCTTAATGTCTCCTTCGTGTCCTCAACCTTCTGAATATTCAGATGTCCATCTGTTCAATTACTGTTACCCAGGATGCAAAATCCTTGTGGCTACAGGGCATTTAATTTGGTTCAGAAGTCCTCCACGCAGATGTTCAGCAGGGAGGGTGTTGTTCTTTGTTCTCCTGGTCTGGATTGCTTATCACCTCGATGGGCAGTCCAGCAGTTATTTTTCCAACACAGTGCACAACTGGAGGCCACCTCTAGTGTCCTCAGCAAAAAAAATGTTCCGGGTCAGACTCATTCTCTGAATAGGATGTAGAGCCCTTCAGAGAAGGAATACCAGAATGCATCTATAGAGGAGCAGTTTATAACCATCTCTAGTGGGTACAAAAAGCAGGGAGGATCAATACAAAAGTGTGGCCTCTTACAAAATCATAAATCTGGTCAATTACATCGCCCAGGAGTTTCTACAAAGAATGAGACAGGACAGGGACACATGGCCAAAAGGAGTTATTTTCCCCAAAAAGTGTGCTCCCTTCAAAAATCATAAATCTGGCCAATCACGTCTTCCAAGGCTACAAAAAAGGAGATGAGACAGGCATCAAATGACGAATGTGGGTGTGCACCAAATGGTCAAATGGGGTTATATTCCCAGAGAGACAAGCCATAATCTCTAGGCTGGGTGACTTCTATTTCCACAAAACTCAGGTCAAGATTGCTACTGGGATTTGGTTGGACCTCATTCAGGCTAGACTTTCCCAGACTGGGTGCAGATTGTATCCAGAACCTAAGGATCCCTGAAGTGTTGGCTTCACTGGCTGCTCCAACAATATGCAAAAAAGAATAGCTGTCACTCTGTGCAAGGAACCATTATCTTGTGAGGCATGCAATGCCGCAAACCATTCATAAAGTACATTGTCTCCCTGCCCATCAGACATAACAACAATTATTCCAGGAGAGGAAGTGAGGCTCCTACATTATTTGAGACAACACAAATGTACTGAAAGGCCCAAAGGTACAAATAAAAAGCTTATATCAGTTTCCCTGGAGCGAGGTAAATGTTAATTAGTTATCTTCCACTATGGGTGAGGGCACAATCTGGGTGAGCCTTAAGTTTAGCATAAATTTAGCACTTTGCATGGGGAGTGACAAAATCAGTGGTATGTCACTCAATGTCTTTAAAAATGAGAAATTTGGGCAGAACGAAAGGAGTCCACCAGGCACAAAATGGAGGTAGGATGTGACATCTGACTAAACAAAGAACTAGTGTCTTCCATGTGTTATACACAAGAGGGGAACCACGTCACAATATTCTTATAATGGACAGAGACACCAATAAAAAGATGAATAGTAAAAATGATAATTGACAGAGAAGGACCATTTATTTGAGTCATTCATTAAAAGTGGAACTTTACAACGTCTTTTATGATGGGCAGTGAGAAAGAGGGACAAAAGAAATCGTTCTGCATTTTTCAAAAGTGAGAACAACCACTTTCTTATTTAGATGCAAGAACAGGTGCCTCCCACATTATTAAAATGGAACTGTCTAGAATTCTTGATAGCATAGTCATTCTACAATGTTGACAGTAATTCATTAATGTTCATTAATGAGAATAATATTCACGACATTCATATGAAGCAGCTGTGACACTAAGAGAAGAAAGAAAACACATTAAAGCATGCCTCAATTGAACCTACTCACGTTATATCTCATGCGCACCATACATTTTCCACTTAGTTTATCTCCCTTCTTCTGCACCATTAACACATTCTCTCATCCTGACCTATCATGTGACGATCCAGTGTGCTTGTTTTCTATTTTCATATGCAGTACACAGACACCCTTTCACAGAATATGTCTGGGTATGTTGAGCAATGTAGATAGTTCCTGGACAAATTACAAATACCTACATTTCTCATTTAGCATGAATTTAGCCACTCCCTCCAGAGTCAAATCGTCCAGGACTTTCTCTGGTTTTTCACTTCCGAGACCAAGTGTCCGTGACAGCAAATTCCGCAGGAAATCCACTGAAATGTAATACAGGAACCGTTATGGGTGGACATTACAGCTCAGGATTCATTGAAAATAATCTTACAACCTAGAATCCTCCTCCCACACTCTAAAACCACTGGTAACCTACAGTGCACTTTTTGATGCCAAACAGCAAATTGGCAACGTTTTACCTAAATAGAGCAGGACTCTGGTCCCCAATAAATGGTCACCTTCAGAAATCCAACCCACATTTCTACAGAAATGCACCTGAACACCTATATTTTCCATCACACATGCCTCAAATGCTGTGGCTAAATGGTACACTGACCTCAATTATCTGTAAAGTTGACAATGCAGCAATCAGGAATGCATAAACACAAAGCACACCCAAAGGGTGCTACAAGCCAGCTAATGAAATCATGGTGTAGTGGCTAGACCATCACAGCCTTGTGGTGATGCAATAATCATAGAGTAGGTGTGGTCCAAGAGCCAGGAGTTCACGTTGACCAACAACCAAAGAGTGGTGTGATGAAGTACCCGCAGGTGGTAGTGCACAACAATCAGGGAGTAGTGTCCCAACAACCAGAAGATAATATGCTATGACAAGCAAGAAATTGTGTGCCCACAAAACAAGGAAGGAGGGACCTCAAACATATGGGAAAAGACATGTCTCCAAAGTAATAAGATTTCAGGTAATAACAACCAGGTCGTGTTGGGCATCGATGGTCAGAAGAAAAAGCCCAACAAACAACAAGAAGTTGTGCGGTACGACAACGAAGAAATGATCTGCACCGGTGACAGTGAAGTAAGACCCTCAAACATCTAGGGGTGCTATATATCCAAAACTAGCAGGTTTCTTTCAACAGTAAGAAGGAGGTAGTGTGTGTGGAAGGGTAGGAGAAGTTGTAGACAACAAACGGAGGTTGTGTCCTCGACAGTCATAGAGCAAGTAGGCCCGACCATTATGAAGTGAAGTGCACTAACCATCTGGGGGCTACCCAACCATCTGGAGACATGGCCTAACAATTCATGGTGGTGGGCTAACAACAAAGTGAATATGGCCTATGCACAAAGTTCATTATACATACTCTCAGATTCTCCGGAAGCTGAACTGCTGTCCTCGTCTGAATCAGAGTCCTGAGAAGAAAATAAAATTAGCTTAAGAAAAAACTAGCACCAGAGATGGAACACCTGATGAAGTATAATGAGAAACTGGAAGGTGTAAGGCAAGAGAAAACACCTTTGTGATGATCATGTCCCTGTCTTTAGACCATTTAGTGTCAAATGATGCTCCCATGCCTCATGCTATCTTATACAATTTGTTTCATCTATATGACAAACAATGCTACAGATTGCCCTCAATGAGACACTGTCACCTCATTATTTATGGAGTGGTATTTCACACTTCACTGGAAAGGATATCCTATTCCTCTAATTCTAACATACCACCCCCTCAAACTAAGGATCAATGAAATATTCACTTACTCAATGACACAAACACCAGTCACATCTACTGTTGCTGTAATGGTTTGCCTTACATCTTGCCAGAGGCAATTTCCTACCCTCTCCTGTCCCGGTCGTACAATCCTCAAACTTTGCAATTGACTCACTGAGGACCTCTGATGGACAACTTTATTTTTGAAGGGCTGGACTTTCAAATTAATTTATTTACAATTGTTTTATGCATTTAATATAATGTCCCCGTAGATTCAAGGCCAAAGGAGAGCTTTGCACAGAACATGTAGGAGGACATTTCAAAATGAGGAGCAACGATCAAGTTTACAGGATTCAGTGGAGTCTAGATTACAGAGATCAAGACGTGATCATGGATGTGGGAGAGGAGGTGAACATGTAATGTGGGTTTTGTAGAAAGTCACAATTTGTTTAAGAACAACTGTTCTTCTCTCTCTTTACCCATCTGTGATGTGCTCCTCAATCCTCATCAATGCTTCCCTTCCAAAATCTCCAAGAGTCCGGCACTGCTTTCTGAACAAAATTGCTAGAGAAGTGCAGCTTAGCAATCTGTAGCTGTACTCTCTAGTGGCAATGTGGGGAATGATCTATCTGGCCCTCTAGTAGTCAACAAAATGCACACAGCAAGGTTAGGCAGAGTCAAATTATTTTAGAACAGTAATTAATGTCTTTACTAAGACCAAATGTCACCTGACAGCATGTCTTGGAAACAGAATGAAAACAGCAAACGTACTGCATTTTTACGGGTAGAAAAGAGTGATCATAATCGCCAGACTCTTAGGAGTAATTTCCTTCACTAAATAAAATGGGTATAGTCTTTAAGACAATCCAAAATCCATGGATGTGAACTAAACTAGTAATTGTACAGGAACTGAGGAGACATGCAGGGTGATCTCATACCATCTGAATGCTGAGCCATTTAAACAATCGCTAAAAACATGACTAAGAAAGCAAACGCCATCTAAAACCCGAAAACACCACCATAACGGAGATAGGGTCAATGTACAGAGGAACAGTACAGATAAGTGGATCTTTGTCATTATTAAAAAGCTCATATTCTATATACCTTTGTGAAAGATGGTGTGAAAAGTGAAAAAAGAGGCAATGTGAGGACAAGATATGAACACAACTATCCCAGGGGCACAGGGTCACCTTGGGTGTTGCATATTGAACCCTATGCTGGGGATATTAGTTGACTGCAATCTGTGCTAGGTATACTAGTTGTTTAAGTCCCTATCAGCCGTACCTGGGCCGCCCTGATAAGGACTCCGCTTGGGAACTACTGGCCTAATTGTGCCACCCTTAAGCCTTCTCCATTGCATGTTGTCTGTACATCCAATTATGGATTTGCCAAACACACCATCATCTGCTCCATAAACTGCAGTTTTTAATAAAAAATGCCTTGGCTCAAACAAATCAAAAGTTACAAAAAATGCAACGACATACATGTGTCGCTGCACAGTGGAATGCCCTTTTGCAGAGGTTAGCTGGTCACCTTTCTGTTGCTTATTGCTATCTTCGGGTGTTAGTCTGGTACTAACAAAGTGAAACCTTTGCCCAGACAGTGAAAACAGGTGTAAAAATAACAAAATAATGAAGCAATACCATCACAAAATGTGCTGCTTTACGCTGCATTAGATGCCCTTTTTGCCGAAAAATGTGACGCTCCCCGCTGCATAATTTAGTCCTCCCCTGCTGCAAAATTGCAGTGGCCCCGATTTATCTTCTAGTGGGCATCTACACCCAAGGACAGAGCCTTGCGTTAGATAAGCACAATTCCAGTTTCACTTGTGGACTTCCTATTTTGATTAATTTCCCTTTCCTTGGTGCCACCAGGTTACTAGTGTGTATGTCGATTATCATGTCTTCTGGTGTACTTTACAAGGAAGTGTGCTGTAATCTACCTCTTTTTTTATTCGCATTACGTCGTTCACAGAAAAATACATGCCGTCAGAACGAGATATATTAACCATTTAATTACAGCAATTAGAAATCATAGGATGTATTGACTTTTGCACTTCATTTAAAAAATATAAATCGTCAAAATATCCCTTTTCCGCAATGATTATTTAATTTAATGTACAACAGCATGGCATACATCGTTGCAGTCAGCCTCCAGAAAACATAGGTATTGAAGGTAGAGTGTGCAAAGCATTTTATGTATGTGCAAAAGTAAAGACATCAGACAATAAGTTACAGCGTCTCACTTGCAAGAAAACTAGGTTGAGACCCAGGCTCATTGTAGTGGACTAGAGCGGGTGATCCTTCGCAACTCAGCTAACCTCTACATGCCTTATTTTTCAGAATTTGCACTACAAACCAAAACCTGCTTTACAAAGAACAGAAGGTAACATTTGAAGAATAAGAAATAGGAATGCTACACATGAAAAACTGCTAAAACGATGGCATAAGTCACTAAACAGAGGACAGAAAAAGTATTTGAGATTTGGGTTAGTTCAGGTAGTGAGAGAAGAGATGCATTATTTTAAGATTTCCTGAAGGAAGGGGATTATGTATGTTCTTGACAGGAGAGTACTAGAGTTTGAAAGGTTTGGTGCATTGACAGTGAAGGTGGGTTTCCCAGCTAGAAAACCTTTGAATTTCAAAGTTTCCAGATGTAATGTGCCTTTGCTCTAGACTATTAAAGACAATAGGGTAGCCCAGTGTCCCTCAGAACCTGGGAATTAACAAGGGAAAAACTACAAGTGGTTCTGTCGGGGAGACACCAATTGCTTAGTACATGTCAAGAATTAATCAGCAAAGCTAAAGTCTAGTACATTCTTTTAAGACTTTTCAATGGAACACACAAATAAGGATTTTTTTTTAAAAGCGTAGTATTTACTAGTTTATTTCATGGCTGTTATTTTTTAAATAATAAATCCAAATTCATAAGTGACATGTAAATAAAGTGATTCAAGTGAACAAGGTGATATGAGTGGCACTGTGATATATTGCATAAAGTGTACATAAAATATACAAAAATTGAGGACTAAAAAAGCGAGGCCTGCTCTAAGCAAATTTTTCTATAGTTTACAGTTAATGTGAAGTTCTCAGCTCCACCCTTAAAACTTTGGATCATAATTAATACAACCATCACAGGGCCCTCATACCTGATGAATGTTTCCGGATAATTGCCATCTACCACTATTGCAACTTAGACAAGTGTGGATTTTTATGAATTCTTGGTCTTGGCTGTGAACTGCTTTATGTCCTGAGGAAGACCCACCGTGACGCATTTTAGCTGCACAAACCAAAGGGTCGAAACGTCGACAGTTATTCCCGCTCATGCCCCACGACTCTCTCAGCCCCAAGAAAAGCATGAAATAAAAGGACTGAGAAAAACTATAGAAAAATTTGCTTAGGGCAGATCTCGCATTTTTAGTCCGCAATTTTTGTATATTTTATGTACACGTTATGTAATATATCACAGTGTCACTCATATCACCTTGTTCACGTGAATCACTTTATTTACATGTTACTTATGAATTTGGATTTATTATATAAAAAATGACAGCCATGAAATGAACTAGTAAATACTACACTTTTAAAAAAAATCCTTTCTTGTGTGTTCCATTGAAAAGTCTTAAAAGAATGTACTAGACTTTAGCTTTACTGATTAATTCTTGCATTGTACCAAGCAATTGGTCTCTCCCCGACAGAACCACTTGCAGTTTTTCCTTTGCTCTAGACTAGGCATACTACATGACAGAGATAGTCAACAGTTTGGCCTGATAGCGTGGATTTCCTATGTGAGAAAAAAAAGTATGTAAAACTGCACACTCTAAATGCAATTTTAGCCACAGGACGGTGTGATAAAAATTTCTCTTTTTGGTGATAAGTCCAGGAGTGAATAGAGCCTTGATCATAGGGAGAAAGGACTAGGGAACATCAGCCACAGCGGTGTTACTCAAGCCAAGTCAGGCTATGATAAGTGCATGAGCAGCTATCAGCACTTAGTGATGGAAAAGTGCTTTATTTTCTTATGTGGGTGCAGGATAAAAGTTAACAGATCAAGGTGAGTATGTCTTTGACAGTAAGATGTCTTTAAGTAGAGCTATGTGCCTTCTTCATAATGACATATGGTAACTCCAGATGCCATATTAAAGGAGCTGGGCGGTTTGAGGTGCGATTGACTGTGTCTAACACAACTGATAGACCAAGCACAACAAATATTGTAATGAGGTCCATACTGCAAAAAATGGTCAGTAAACTGAATGTTCAATTGCCTGTAAAGCAGATGGGCAGAGGAAACGTTATTTGGAAAGGGAAACAGAATTATGAAAGGTGGTTAGAAAAGTGAAGGCACAAACCGCAATGGAAACTTCAAAACTGGAAAAGTGAGGAGGCAAAATACCTTTTAATTATGTTACCTAAAAGACAGCAATGTAGAGGGGATTGTAGGCTGTAGGAAGGTGTGATGTGTACTAGAAATACTATTTACAAACCAATGTGCAGAGACATCCCCCTCCGCATGTCACATCATTTCTGTGCAGAGATCCCCGCCAACGTGTTAACGATCTCGCACAAGTAGGCATATGTTTTTATAATAAATGAGGGAGGGACCTGGGACAGTAACTGGAAAATGAGGAATACTTACTACTAAATAGGAGGATTTCAGGGAGATACAAGCTAGCACGAACACCTTTACACAAAAACAGTAAGGCCATTTCTGTTCACATACTACACTTCTAAAGGTATTAAAGTTGACAAAACAGTAGTAAATATATTCCATGCCAGCCTTGGAGTACATCTAGCACCACACATGGCCACTTATAGGTGCAACAGACTCCTATAGAAAATATTGGAGGCAGGGAGTTAATATATCATCCAATAGGAAATAATGTAAAAATAAGTTAATCACTTCAAAACACACATATATATATATATTACCTACTGGCGGTCGCCAGTAGGTAGTTATAGTTAGGACCTAGTTTCCATAGGAAAAGCGTTTTTGTTTTCCCAATAACTTTGGCGCCGGTTGACGAATCTTCGCGAAATTTTCAAAACTAGTGGCCCGCTCCGGTCAGCTCCTGTCTTGAAAGTGTCGGGGTGATTCACCAAGCGGGGGCCGAGAAAAAAGGGGGGTCCCAAAACGTGTTTTCTCCATGTTATTTTCCATAGGAAACTTTAGACACGGCTACAGCTTGAACTGCTGAACGGAATTACACCAAATTTGGCAAAAAGGTAGCCCTTGGTTCAGAAAGAGCCCTTTTTAGGCTGAGCCTAGAGTAGCGCGCAAGCGCTGCTTCTGGCGAAGCATTATGTAGGGGGTTTTCAAAGCTGACCACACGCTCGTGCGTCGTGGCCTTTTCGGGCGGTTACCCGCGCGGCCGACATCCGTTTCCCATTATCGTGCCCAGACGCGGGCGCGATAATTGAAACACATGCCGGGAAAAGGCCATGGCGCGCGAGCGTGTGTCAGCTGAGCTAGGCTGCGCGCTCGCTCGCCCCGCTCCTCCATTGTTACCCGCGCGGCCGACATCTGTTTCCCATTATCGTGCCCAGACGCGGGCGCGATAATTGGAAACACATGCCGGGAAAAGGCCATGGCGCTACGAGCATGTGGTCAGCTGAGCAGGCTGCCGCGCTCGCTCGCCCCGCTCCTCCATTGTTGTCCTTGTTTAGGTATAGGATTGCCCTAGTGTCTATGGCAGCGGTGGGCCACCGCGTCAGCCGGAAGTGCAGCCGAAGAGTTGTGACATCACGACCGGACCGTGATCGTGGCAAGTACTTCACTTATAAGACGGGGCAATTGGGGCCATTTGGGACCTGGCAAAGGTGGTAAACATATCTGTTAAACACAGTGGAAGGTTTTTTACCTATGCCATCCCAACAACTTTAGCGGCAACGCCAGGAGACCTCAAGTAATTATTGGCAATGTTTTCAAGCACCTAAAAGCATTATGAGAGCAGATGCAGAAAATACTAGGGCGGCTGGTTCATATACCCCAGGAAAGATGGCATTCCAAAGTGCCCCAAAGGAAGACTGACATCCAGTAGAAGTAGTGGCAATTGTCCCATAAATTCCAAAATGGTTACAAAAAAAAACAGTGTTTTACGCTCGCTTTCAATTATTGCAACAAAGTGCTTTCGCCTGGTGTTTTACAATTCAAGAAGGGGCGCACGTACGTCAGAGGCATGGTATCAGATTCGGCGCACAATATGCGGCCAGCTAGTGTGCAGCCGCAGCGTGTATTCGTCTGGACCCCTGCTCCTGAGAGCTTCAGCGCGGCCCTGGCCCCGAATGAAAGACAAACACGGGGCTGATTGAATTAGCTGATTTTACCTCATCAGCCAGACAGTTCATTATTGAGCTGGGTGCCTCCGTGTTTGGTTCCTATGAAAACAAGGGCCAAAGTTAATAAAGCTGCTGTCTTCGGGGGCAGGTAGGGGGCGGCCAATGGAGCCGGCCGCGGGGGTGACTGACTTGAGTTGACCCTACTGTGGATGGGCGCCCTCGAGAGCAGCATCTGTCAGGTTAATACAAGCGGCGGCAGGGCCCTCCCTGCATTACTCATTTACAGTGGCTGTGGGGAACACTGATATCATGGGAACAGCCCGAGGCCGTAGAGGGGATGCCCAGCTCTGTCGTCAGTCACTTGCGGTGACGTCTTGTGGATTTGTGCGTTTCATAGAGGCCATTAACGCAATTCCTGACCAGTTCAACTCTTCATGCAAACCATTTCTCCTCACTTCAGACTTTTTAAATAGAGTTTTTAAAATAAAAAGCCAACACCAGACCACATTGCGCCACCCACTTTTATTTTCAAAACAGAAGCGCTACATATCAGTATATGTTTTATCTATTTTTATATATATTTAGCTCTTGCTATCGAGTGGTCTTTGAACACAGGTGGTCGAATGCTGTGCAGGGATTGAGCTTTCCATGAATCATATGAGGCGTTGCATTGCTCAGGTACTGTTTGGCCTGTCTCCAACCATAGAGAGAGTATATGAGAAAAATCATATTTTTTATTTCAAGGCAAAATCACAGAAATAAACATAATTCTATGTACTTTATTTTACATTCTCTGTTAAAGTTTACACAAAACAAATGTCAACAGAGCATCCATTCACAAACCACAGTCACATTCACTTACCTCAATTGCCTGTAGACAGATTAACATTTAACTTATATACTATACATACCACCCCCTGCCGCAGGATGATTTTCAGGTACTTGTGCGGAGTTAAATATGCCCTCGGTGTAACAGGCGAGGCTAACTCAAGAGAGAGCAATAAGGAAACAGAGTATAAAAGAAGCATTGGTCACGCAATGGGTCTGGCTTGTATTTTTAGTTTTAAGTTAGAAATGTTGGCTTTGCCAAAGCTATCGGGCATGCTGAAATTGTATTTCAGCGGAGCTGCAGGTGAGGTGAACCTTATTATTTCGTCACTAAGGTGACTTTTTCAAGGCTGTATAATAGTAAAAACGTGTTGAATTTACATTTACTGATTGATAAGTTACTTAGTTGTCCAACCTACACCTAGTGTCAAACAAGCATTGGCATAGCCAATAGGTCTCGCCTTTGGGACCTTATAAGTGTTTAGCTATGCAACAGTTGATGTTGCACCAAGGATATTGTGCTGCATAATTAAATACTTATAAAGTCCCAAAGGCGAGACCTATTGGCTATGCCAATGCTTGTTTTTAAATGGTGTAAATCCGTTCAGTAGTTGCTGAGAAAATCAAAAAATAAAAGTTTCGATATCTAGAGGCGCGGTGGATGTGCGGACCCTCCCGACCACGAGCTTTATTCTAATTGGCTGTCAACACTCCAAACCAGGAAGTGTTGGCAGCCATCTTGTGACTCGGTAGAACCGAGTCACAAGAAAATAGGAAACAAACGCGAAAAACAAGAAAAGGGGCAGGGTAGAAACACCCTGACCCCCTAGGCCTGCTCAGGGGTCCCACAAGGACCCCCAGGGCCAAAAAAGCATTTTATTTTTTTTAAATTTCGGCGAAATTCGCGCTGGGTCCACAAATCCCGCTGAAATTTTTAAAAATGAAGCGCGGGCTCCAGCTTCGTTTAGTGAGGCCCCGGGTGGGCCAGGTCCCGGGGCATTTGCAAAAATATATGCGGGGGGCCCCGCAGCCCGGGGACCGCCACCCCGGGGCTTGGTTAAAATAATGTGCGGGAGGGCACTCGGCCCTCCCGCAGCCCCGAGACCGCCACCCCCGGGGCTTCTTTTTAAATGTGTGGGGGGGCCTCCAAGGCCCCCCAAGCCCCGGAGACCTCCACCCCCCGGGGCTAGTTTTCAAAAATAAAACAATCGTGTGCGGGGGCTCGAGCCCCCACACACCCGAGATCTCCACCTCCCGGGGCACTAAAATGGAAATGCGGGGGTCCGTTACGGACCCCGAGCCCGAGGACCACCACCTCCCGGGGCTTTAATCACATAGGGAGGGGGCGCGCGGCCCCTCCTGGAGCCCGTGATGGCCCTGGGGACCGCCACCCCCAGGGCCGGCTCTTGCAGTGTCCCGGGGTGTCCACCCCCGGGGACACTGCTGTTTGCTATGGCAGGACGGGAGCCTCGCGGCTCCCGCCCTGCCATAGCCAACACTGGTTTGGATTTTGGAAGCGAGAGCTGGGAAACCTGCTCTTGCTTCCAAAATTCAAATCAGATTGCTTTTCCACACGGGGAGCTGCATGTCAGCAGCTCCCCGTGTGGAAAAGCAATGCCGGCTCCTGCAGGATGCGGGGAGCCGGCGGGACCGTGGGGGCATTGGGGCTCCCCCCACGGTCCCCAACGGATAGGGCCTGCCCGGGGGATGGGGTCCCCGGGGCTAGAAGTGGCCCGGGAGGGGGGCCACGCGGCCCCCTCCCCCAAAAAAGAAATATATATAAATAAAGGCCGGCCCCGGGTGATGGGGTCCCCGGGGTCAATACAGGCCTCAGGAGGGGGGCCACGCAGCCCCCCTCCTTTTAAAAATAAATAAATGTGGCAATGCCCCGGGGGATGGGGTCCCCGGGGCCGGAGTTGGCCACGGGAGGGGACCCACGCGGCCCTCTTCCCGTTAAAATTTTAAAAGGGGTCAGGCCCTGGGGATGGGGTCCCAGGGCCCAAAGAGAAAAATAAAAGGGCCACACAGCCCCCTTCTAAAAAAAAAGAATTAAAAAATAGACCGGCAACGTGCCGAGGCCCCGCCCCCTCAGCAACACTCTGCAAACGCGCCCTGTGGCGCGTTTTAAGTTGGGAATTAATTCCCCTTCAATACTGGGGGTCCCTGAGGGCCAACTAGCCCACCAGGTACCTCCAGTATGCGCCACAGGGCTGCCTTGCAGAGAGGTGGTCCGAGGCCACGCCCTTTGAACACCTCTCTGCAACGCAGCTCTGTGGCGCTTACTGGAGGTACCTGGTGGGCTAGTTGGACCCCAGGGACCCTCAGGATTCAAGGGGACTTAATCCCCCAACTTAAAACGCGCCACAGGCGCGTTTGCACAGTGGTGAAGGGAGGGGCGGGGCCTGATATGGCAAGTGTGCAAATGGGCCCCTGGCGCGTTGTAACTTAGGGGATTAAGTCCCCTTGAATCCTGAGGGTCCCTGGGGGCCAACTAGCCCACCAGGTACCTTCAGTTTGCGCCACTAGAGCTGCGTTGCAGAGAGGTGTAAAAGGGCGTGGCCTCAGACCACCTCTCTGCAACGCAGCTCTGTGGCGCAAATTGAAGGTACATGGTGGGCTAGTTGGCCCCCAGGGACCCTCAGGATTGAAGGGGAATTAATTCCCCAACGTAGAACGCACCAGCGGGCGCGTTTGCAGAGTGCTGCAGGGAGGGGGTGGGGCCTGATATAACAAGTTAGCAATTCTGCTGTGTGGGATTTACTGGAGGTAATAAAAGGGGTAGTTGGCCACCAAGGTTGATGTTGGGGGCTAACTATCCCTCCTGTTACGTCCGCTAAATCCCACACAGTGGGATTGCTAAAAGGTGTTTGAAGGCCACGCTCACCTTTCTCCACCACTCTGCAAACGCGACTGCTATGTTATAGATAGAAATTAGCATTTAAAAAACGTTTGAAATTCACTGAAAAAACCATAGGTTTCAGGCACGTTATAGTTAGTTGGACATTTCACTCGTATAAAACCATAGAAATTCCCCCGTTATAGTTAGTTCAGCTAAGTATAACTCGCGTCCCCACAATGCACTGCTGATGACGTCACATATTACATCATTCATGACATGGTCAGTGACATCACTGATGACATCTCTGATGACATCATCCACGTGAAAATCTGATGCACCTCCTCACACTCTAATATAAACTTTGATACACCCACTGTAAAATACAGACTACTATTTTCGAAACCATCGACACACCAATACCAGTTACTACATACGCACTCACTGATTCCTAGGTCTACACACACATCCACTCATTTACCCATACAATCACTCATACATACAGTCACTCATCAATACAACACTATCATATGCACTCATACACCTATACAGACACTCACACACCGCCACTCACGCATGGAGTTACTCACACACCTAGTCAGTCATGCAAAGAATCAATCACACTCCCATTTCCTCAGCTATACAGTTATACACACACCACCTGACTTATTCAAACATATACTAACACATACTTACTCTCTTATACAATAACTGAGACAAGTACACACTCATCCATACAGCCACAATCACTGACTCTCACATATACTCCATCTCTCACATACACTTCCTTTTACATATGTAGTTACTTGGACATGTACCACTGAGACATCCAATCTCTCACCAACACACCCATACACACACTCACCCGCCCATACAGCTGTTTCCACATGCAATCTTGAACCCATACATCCAGTGAATCAACCACTCACACATCTATGCACAGAGTCACACACCTCCCACCCACCCACCCACACACACACTCAGTCTCCCATACAAATACTCAGGCAACCAATCAATAACCCATATAGACACTCATGTAGCTACTGACCAACACATGCGTCAGCTTACACAACAACAGACATACTGATGCACACATTCAGACAGTTTAGTCACTAACGCATGTATTCAGTAAGACACATTTAATCACTCACTTATACAGTCAGTCACACACCTACTAAATCCTTCATCCAGACACTTATACACCCACTCATTCTTCAATACACCTTGGCATATATATAAAACATATTTAAACTTTACAGAAACACACAGTCACAGGATGATGTCATCAGTGATGTCATTTGAGATGTCATCAGTGATGTCACTGACCATGTCATGAATGATGTAATATGTGACGTCATCAGCAGTGCATTGCGGGGCGCGAGTTATGCTTAGCTGGACTAACTATAACGGGGAATTTCTATGGTTTTATACGAGTGAAATGTCCCACTAACTATAACGTCCCTGAAACCTATGGTTTTTCAGTGAATTTCAAAGGTTTTTAAATGCTAATTTCTAACTATAACGTGCCTGAAACCTATGGTTTTTTTCAGTGAATATATATATATATATATGTGTATATATATATATATTTGCAGAGGTACAGGAATATGTGGCTATGGCCTGCACATTCCTAAATGCCTTTTCTAGCGTGTGCCTGGGTAATTTAAGGGTTGTGGAGATCAATCTGAGAAAAATGCTGGGTTACATGTGGGCCGTCCACTGCAATTGGTGTTCACAGTGAAAAGAAAAGGGAAGTGCTGCCTTCTCCTTTTTTAGGTCTAGCCTAGAGACAGTTTTAGCTGTCTTGGCAGCCTCATGTTTTCCAGAAAATTAACTGCAATATACATTCATATATACATTCTTAGAGGGACTTTCGATCGGCCCGCTCCCTCCATTGGTCTACACAAATGTCATTCACACTTTTCTTCTGCCCCACACAGCTTACAGCATGGGGTAATAGATCCGTCTACTTCACTCACTGGTTGTCTTGCCCTGTGAGCAATGGCATTTTACCTCATTACATCTGCATAGTAGCTTGAAAATGGGTGCACTTCAGTGCCAATGTGGTGTGCGTGTATTTGTGTGCCACTCATTTTATTTTTTACTTCAATACTTATGTATTTGCCTTTTTTTCGACACTCAGAAAGCCAAACGACACGCTTGGTAGGATTTCAAACTGTAAAGAAACATGCAAGCGCATGCATAAAAACACAGTCATCAGTTGAAGAAGGCACCTAGTAGTGGTACGTAAAATTTCACAAATGGCTTAACATGTGCAAAATATTAAGAAGATGCGCGCACCTGCGAAGATAATTCCACTTTCAAATTACTCTTAGTCACAAGCAATAAATACTATGCAGTTAAAGGCAGCCACCGATGAAAACAGCACCTTGAGCTGTGAATTTGGCTCCGTCTGCTTAGTGTTACCCCGAAACTGGTTCCAGGATGCTCCAGGTCCAGGGAAGACCTGGCCTGGCATTTCGGGCTGGACAGTTCCAATGGGAACAGGGTCAAGGCTGATATGGTTGGATCTAAACTGAAATGGCGTGGCGTGCAAAAAAAACGAAGGATTTAACCCAGATCTGTGATGGGGGGCGAATGTTTGATTAATTCAGCATTCCGTCCATCATCTGTTCTTTTTGCATTACTAAAGAAACCTCGGCTGACATCAACAAAATAAATATACCACTCAGAACTGTAAAAAGCTACCAATAGGAGAACTGCTTCACTTCCTTTGATTTTCTTTACAAAGTGCTAACTCCAAAGTGGTAATCCAACAAGATCATCTAGTTTGAAACATGCAGGAGCACTGCTATGAACCAAAAAAAAGCCCTAGTATCCCTTCTATTCTCTAGATTAGCCTTACAGCACAGCTTATACATGTGGGAAACCTCACAGCGGTGCTTTTGTTGAGAAGAATGGCACATTTATGCATGTAAACGAAGTATTCTATGTGTCAAAGTTCAACCTACATGTGCAAAATGTTTTCTGAATCGAGTTTGTAATGCTTTTGATTACAATGTGGTACTGTCTTATGATTGTTTTTCAATTCCAATTCTCTCTGCGAATGTTTGGGCGCCCTACCATCCTAGGGCCTTATTTTGTAACCTAACATCCTGTCGATTTCTTAAGACCCTGCCTGGAGAACCTTAACACAATATTTTGCAGTCGAGTAATGGAATAAAGACAGCAGAACAGTGACAGGCAACTGTGAATGTATGCAGACCCACTTAAAGACAAAACCAAAAGCCGAGACCAAAAAATTGGATGGAATCATGGCCCAACCAACCATTGTCAGAATTCCCCATGATAAACAACACCATGAGGGCTATCCACTCTGGGTTTCCGCACGCCCGGACCACATGAATCAACTCCAGTTGAACTGTGGGGTGCTTGTCATGCAGAAAAGGCCAATCCCGGGAGTTCCTCCATTGCCAGAGTTAAGTGCTCAGAGGAGGGCTTCCGTACCTGCAATCCTAGAGATCAAATGTGGAGCAACAGTAAGTCTGTGGAGAACGAAAGGAATGGGAGTAGGCAAACCGCGACGAGCAAGGCACCAGGGGTGCAGAAGTACTGAGCAGTGCAGATAACATTAAGAGTAGAAGAACTGCATGAGTGGGGAGCAGGAAAGGAAGTGATGGAGTAGGACAGCATGGGCTGAAGAAGGACTCTGTGAGCCAAGCGTGTGGTTCTAACTGGGCATCCCCCACAGAGCACAGGGCCTGCATACACTGGTATCCCATTATAATACTGGTTGTGGTATAATATCAGGCAGGTGGGTGGCCAATCAAAATCCATCCACAAGATTCATGCGGAACATACCAAGCGGCTGGGCCATGACTTTGGAACACTTTAAATTTTTAGCTGCGGTATACCAAACCTGAGGTTCTCCCCTGCCTCATTTAATGGTGCAAGAAATGCAAGGCTTTTGACAGCAGGGCCCGAGCTGGCTCCACTGTATGTTAACTATGAAGTGGCATGGTGGGCAAAAAATGGACTGGGATGCGGCTCGGAGTTATTACAGTGGCTGAGATTCCATGCATCACTTTTTTGTAATCCTCATTGCAACGCCTTAAGTGAAATGGGTATACCCAGATATGGTTCCACTAGTAGTTCCATAGTGCCACTGGAACCAAGCTGCACCCGACTGAAGAGGCCAACACCAATCTTGGGTTGGGGCGTTCCTGTTCATAGAGGACCTAGGTTGGCAGGCTGTGGTGAAAGACCAAGGCTCATTTGTTTATGGTTGAGCCTAATCTGAGGTGGCGTGGTGGGCACAAAAACAAAAAACTGGATTGTCGTGCAGGGTAATTACCTGTGGCTGAAATTAATTCAAGCTCTCCATCCATCACTCTGTTTTCTTCAACTATGACCGAGCAGCCCATCAGCTACATGACTGCAGGGTCAATGCATCAGAGGACCAGCCCTTCCTTAGGTGGGCCTTCGTACATATATTATTCATGCCAAGGACCTGCAAGTGGGACACGGTGAACCCAGTTTATTAAAAAAAAAAAAAAGGTTCAGTGACCCCCATGCACTGGAAGAAAACTCCATGCATGTCAAGGCCAATTATATTTTTTGTGTTTCAGAAATAACCCCAGCTTTGAGGGTTTATTTATGTAATCCAAACAAAATGTCGACCAGACTTCATGACCTGATGGGTGGTCATGATTGCAGTTTTCGCAAAAGCTCTCCCAACGCTTTGGTAAAATAACTATTGTGAAAATTATCCACGCCAAGTTAATAGGGATCTCTAGTTTGGGTGGATGGTTCTCTGCTTGGCAGGCAGGCCGCAGTCCCACTATCAAACCACCTGCTCAACACTCAATGACCCTTTTAAGTACATCCCAGTTACTCTGTATTTTGACTAGACTGATCTATTAGAGGCAGTGGTGTTACAGAAATCTTCCTTAAATAAAAAGCATTGCTTTCCTGCACTCAACTATGATTAATTTATGTGTTTCAATATTATATACAATGTATACAGCTGTCTGCTCTCTAAATGTAAATTTAAGCATAAAGTGATTCTTGTGTGCCAATCAATGCAACTGCATTGTAATCTGTCTTATGGCCTACAAATCACATCCTGGGCCTTCACATCTAACAACAAATGGAATTACCAAAGGCAAACCCCTTCTCTGTTGTTTAAAACGTACCATTCATCACTTCTTCCAGATTCAATTGCACTTTGACCAGAGCTATGCACAATATGATCCCTAAAAATCTCACCCCAAGCTGAACGATTCTATAACATCAGAACACCAGTTAAGTTCACGTGAATACATTCTTTTGCACACTATTTAGACTTACCTGACTCTGTTAAAACGATCCTAAATTTGCTTACTAGAGATCAACTCTAAGGATGGGTAAGAACATCTTCTTTGAAGCAGTTTTCAAGGTTAAACATTTTACCGTATTAAAACAACACTAGCAGTGAAAAACCTTATGAACGAATCATTTAAAAAAATCAAAGTCAGATGCCCAAAAACAGAAATGTGATTTAACCTTCTGAAATAACTTTGTTAAATGCTTCCTAAACAACATTTCTACTATAAGACAAGGGGACCTCATTGTGAGCCAAAACCTTTGAGGACCTCAACTGCCCTCCAAAACAACAGACACTGTCTTTCTCCCCTTGTATGAGAAAACTATAATTTTTTTCCTAAACAAGCTCAAACTGGTCTCATCCTCTGCCAAATTCTGAGTGACTGTGTACACAGGCTATGCTCAACTATAAATGCTTTTCATAATGCTTTCATCCCTCAAATCTCTATGGTCATTTTGAAAGCTGCAACCATTGTTCCCAACTTCAAAAATACACAACTTGTTTGAACCTCAATAGAGTAGACAACCAAGACCACTGCAATCCTCTATGTACTTGTCAAATACGTTGAAAGCAGAGGTGGAAAAATCACAATCTCATATAGATCAAATGAACCTCCTAAATACTATTCAGTCTAATATGGTCAGTAACCACTGGCTGTTCTAAAGAAGAGTCCTGACAACCTTGATTCAGCCGGGCTGTCAAGATCACTGAGCATCGGTGAACCTCTCATCCAAAATATGCATAGACTGTGTTTTAACACGATAAACATAAATAACGAAGAAATACAACAATTGATTGCGACAGGCTTCTTGGGCAAATGGACCCGAGAGGGTAGACACCTGGACTAGTGAGGTGCTCTAGTCCAGCTCTTGTGACAAACCTTAACTCAGCCCATATCAATACTCTGTCTTGTGGTTGCTAAAGAAGGCTGCCTTGAAAAGCGTGTGAAAAGTGGTAGAAATGCTGCAGAAACTACAACCCTATACATTGCACCTGGTTAACTGAAATGTCTCTTCTAGCCATTACAGAACTAATGAAATACTGTTTGACAGATGAAGAAAGCACCTCCTTAGAAAGGAAGAAGGTCTATCTGGAACTGTCGGACTACCACAGTCCAAAATGTCATGTCTTGATTTATAGCAGTTGTAAAAATAATGTTTTGTCTGTCCCTTAATACCACTACTTTTATTAAAACATTGACTTAGCTAATATTGAGAGACTTAAAAATAATTTGTCTAGAGCTCTGTATTTTATTGCGGTACTGTTTCGCTAAAGTAAAGTCAGGAAAAAGCCAGCTGGATTGCAACTAACCCCACAGCACATATTTACACATATCACCTCACTGCAACACACAACATCATATTATACATAACAAAGCAAAATATAAAGAGCAGGGCAAAAAGGAAACCCCTTCATCTTTCACAGGATTATGTCTCAAGATAGCTTCTGCAGAGTGCAAAGAGCTAAAATGGCAAAAATAAATCTTACTCTTAATAAGAAAAGAAAAAAATCTGCCACTTCAAACTCTTTCAGGTTTCCCTTGCTCTTACCACTCATCTCAACAGTCAAACCCCTGAAGATATCAAACTAAGATATTTAACATCAACACATCATATTTGTTTAGTAGGATGGATAAAATTAGGTGTCTATGCAGCAGTCACCAATATCTTTTTACAAAGAAGAATGTATTTCTTTGGAGCATTTATTGCTGACTTGCTCCTCATAATATAAAGGCCAATGACTACATACAGCTTTCAGCTATGTATGAAAGTTGGTAAGGATGCACTGTCTTAGACTACGTGAGCATTCTTAAAAAAATATTCTGGAGGTGAAGAGCCATGCACCAAGTGGAATCACCATTTCATCTTGAGCTCCTCAAACCTTTCACCTGCCAGAGCAGCTTTTGATCCCCATAGGGCAGCTTATTCTTTGTGAATCTTGTCGGGCCCCTCTGGGGGAGCTAGAAGTAGTCAAGAGGACCACCGTTTGCTCGCCAGTTTTTAAAACAGCACCTCTCCCTATAATGGGTATACATTGCTTAAAAAAACAAAAACCCATTTGGGAATGCAAAGAAGAGATGGATGTCTGAAAGGCACCATCCCTGTGTTGTTAGGGAACTGTCCAATCAGTATTGTTTAGAAATTACATTTTGCAACATAATTTATTAGTAGATGGGTTGCACTGCAAACTTCTACGCAGGTCACAAAAAGTTGGTAAGCAATGTGCACTGCCAAGTTGCGACCAGCCTCTATGTACCTAAGGCTCTAAGCAGGTAGACCACAACTTTTCCTGACCAGAATCGTGCAGGTCTGTTTGAAAGACACAAGATTTTAAAAGGCTGATACCTCTGAAATGCCAGTTGTGTGTGTTCTGTCCGATACGTAACTGAACATGCTCCAACCACCTAACCGTATCCATTTGCTATAGTCAGGATGAAACTAAAACAGACGGTACAAGTGTGTAGGAAAATGCCTCATATTGTATGTTCACCCCCACATTTTTGGACTGATGCTGCTGGTTTTTCGATTCTGAGAGTGCACTGAGGCCTGCTAACCAGACCCCAGTGGCAGTATTCTAACCACATACCAAGGTATGTTGAATTGGATACACCCAACTGGCAAGTACTGACTTACTTGTAAGTCCCTAGTATATGGTAACCACGGCATGTAAGACAGAGTGTTCACCAAGGGCTGCAGCACTGGTTGCACTACCCTGCAAGTGACAGAGACAATCAATCAATGACCGAGACAAAACGGACTCCAGCCTGCCACTGCAGACTGACAAGACAGTGTGTGACACTGCCAGTTCAATTTTGCCTTTACACCTAATGGCAAAACCACCACTTCCCTTAAGAAATATATATGTCTCCCCTAAGGAAGACCTAAAGGGTCCTATGGCAGGGAGCTATATATTACTAAATAAGACATATGATTTTCTATATATCTTAGCAGCAACACCTCCACATTCCCGTTTTGCTGTGGAAAGGTTAGGAGCCCCATTGGCTAACACAGGATTAAACGGTTTGGCACCCCCAACCCGTCTAACTCCTGAATGGGACCACCTAACAGGGTCAAGTAAGGTATCAAATTAATTGGGACATTAAATCCGACCTGATGCCCAGGCCAGATTTAAAGTCACTATGAAAGTTAAGCAAGTTTTAGAAAGTTGGCTCTCTGCACTCCAGCTAGTATAGTGACCTCACAAAGGCACTGATACATAGACTGGTTTCTAGACCGCCTGAGGAGACGTGTGAATGACTCCCAGGGCCAGGAACTAAGGCAGTTGTCGCAGAGCTAGGTGTCACCTCCTCTCCCAGAATGGCAACTCAGGGTGTTGGGCCAAAATGCAGGCTTCAAAGGTGAAGCCGCCTTTGAAGGGCCGCTTGTGACAACATTCCTGAGCAGGATGCCATTTCTTCATGCAGACTGTTAGGAGACCGAGCAAAGGGAGGGAAACCTGTGTGCAAATCAGCTTTCCCTTGGACGCCTAACGTACTAGTACCCTGCTCCCGACGACTGAGGAAAGGTCGTGCAATGTTGCAGGAGGCAAGAATGGGGCACTCCAGGATAGCCAGATGCCACACATCACAGGATTTCGTCACTAGAGAGGAGGCGACCCAGTAGCCCATTGGCTAGTGACCACCTGGTCCCCTCGGGGCACTTTCCTGGGATAAGTAGGGCACCCCTGGCACCCTGCTCCTTAGTTTACATTGGAGGACAGAAGGACTGCCCTGCTGCCCCCGAACCGTGCAAAGAAAGGCTGAACCATCGAGAGGACTGCACCTGCTGCACTTTTGGGCTAGGAAGACTGGGACTATGCCTGTGGTGCCTGACCCCGGGAAAAGTTGATTTTCCAGCTTCACCAAGACCAGTGACTCTGAGGATCAGGTTGCTGATCTCCTGGAACCAGATGCAGGACAACAAAAGTTGAAAGAGCCCAAACAGACAAAGAAGTAGCCGCCGCAGACATTTTGCCGCTACCAGTCGCCGGGCACAACAGACAAATCCAAAATAGTCAAAACCTACACCCGAGACTGGAGGACCCGGGAGTGCTGTCCAAGTTCGGATTCGTCATTCACAAGGGACACCAGCCCCCACCAAAGAGTTTGCATCCAACCCCATTGCAGTGTGACCAGTACTGCATCATCGTCTGTCCGACTACTAAAACATAGAGTACTTTGAGGGAACCAGATCTCCGTAGTGAAAGTCGCCCCACATCTCCAGTGGACTGAGGAACCACCACTGAGATCCCCTGTCAACCGCACCACAACTGAAGCATCCTTTTGAGCATCTTTGCCTGCATCCCTCAGCATGAGGACCACTCCATTGACTTCTACAGCGGTTGTCCTTTTAAGTTTGGAACTTGCTTCAAAAACGCTCTGGTGGCCAGGTAACTGACCAAAGTATCCTTTCTGGCTCCCTAGACCTTATCCCTGCTGGATTTGGTCTCCCAAGTCAGGCCAGAATACTCACACTAACTTTTCCAAAGTTTATGTTTGCCAATGCTTATTTGCGGTGGATTTTAGAGTGATAAAACTTTCTAAAATCTGTTTTTCTGGAACCCTCCTGTGGATTTTGATGATCAAGGTCTCTAAAAATTCATACAAATATGCTCTATTTCTATAAATTGTTGTGTCTTTTTATTGGTGTGTGTTTTTCTTATTTCATTGTTTGGTGCTGTTAAATGCTTTACACTAAGTTCCTTTGCTTTGCCAAGCCTTACTGCTCGCAGTCACAGCTACCTAGGTTTGAGGTAAGGTTAAGTTAACAATACTGATTGGACCCAAGACGGAATCTGTGAGTGTACCTATATGATAAGGCCCCACAGCCATATCATATAGTACACCCAGATCCTCACATTGGTGGTCTAGCGGTGGAATCCAGAACTTATGTTTAGCTGTACCAGACAACTAATAAGTTAATAACCACTGATAAAAGACTCCCCAGTCGACATTAAGAAAAAGTTCTCGAGTTTTCCAAGTTCCGAAAATTCCAAAGACACCTGTTCTCTAGGAGAAAAGTCTCAGTAGAATATAAGCCTTTTTCTACAAAAAGTCTTCAAAGATGGAGAGCAGGGGAATCGACTTGGCTACCTTGCCCACACTCAAGACAACTACTATGAAATACAACCTTGTGCAGGGAGAGAAAAATTTACCCTGGAAACACTGCATCCAAGGAAGATCTTGCAAAGGCCCTCAAAGCTTGGGAAGAATCAAGGAGGGCCCAGGTCCAACTGGAAGATGACATCACCCCCACTGATAGTGAAGATGAAGGAGGTGAAGCAGATTTTGAGGACCAGGAAGTAGATGGGGGTGTGAGTGGACCCCCCACCATCAGATCAAGAGGTAACTCTTGTCTAGGAGTGACAGGAGCTCTTCTTTGATGAGGAGAGCACAAGACCTAACAGCCCAGCTCAGAATCTTCGATATCCAGGAGAGGAAGCTGGCCTTGTAGAAGAAGAAACTAGCCGTAGAAGAGAGGAGGGTCAAACTTGGGATGAGACCCCAGGACAATGGTGGCAGTAGAGAAGAAGAGGTAATACGAGGTAGTGCCCATGATCCCAGGTTGCCCAAAGGGATTGTTCCTAAATATATTGAGCGGGATGGCATAGAAAAGTGGCTAGCATCATATGAGAGAGCTCTCAAGATGAGGAGGGTGAGTGTACAACACTGGGGGCCCTTACTATGGGAACTGTTAATTATAGTAGGGATAGATTGCTTACACTTTAGGATGAGGTGACAGAATCCTGCACCCACATGAAGGAGGCACTCATTTGAGTAATTTGGACTTTCCCCTGAGGAGTATAGACAAATGTTTAGGCGCATACAAAAGGGAGCAACACAGATATGGGTAGGCTTTGTAGATTCCTCTGTGAAGTCACTGGAGGGCTGGATTAAGGGTAACAAGGTTGACACCTATGAGGACTTTATTGGTAAAATAGAACATTTTTACAAATTGTACCCGAGAGAATTAACACCAACATCTGGTAGACTCTAAGCTATCTAGCCCTAGATATCTGTACCCAAGAAGTCCCAAGTTGGTGAAAGCAAAAAGGTGGGGCAGGCCTCCCTTCATGGGAAGGATGGGTGCAAGTTTAGAAAGAGTAAGAAACCCAAAGAGACCCCAAAAGATGCCGAAGGTGAGGAGCCCAGAGCTACATCCCAATTCCAAAGGGGGGTGGGGGGGTATCAGGGAAAGAACTTTGACTCATCAAAGGCTGCGGTGAGCTATGACTGTAGACAGCCAGGCCACAAGAGGGGAGATCTTACATGCACAAAGAAATCACCCACTGGTGATAGTTCCAAGGGAAATGCCAGTGTAGGGACCGGGGTGGGAGTTGGCCCTGGGGATTGGAGGGGCTACACTGAAGCAACATTAGTTTTCCTCGGTGGTGAGGAAGTTGAACCCTTGAACCACATGCCTGCATATATGGTAAATGTAGGGAAGTGCCCTTGTTGACATGCTCACCCCCATTTGTTGCCTGGCATTTCATGTGATTTCAACTGGAAGTGCAGTGGGTTTCTGCTAACCAGCCCCCCGTGCCAGATCTCTTTCCCAAAACCCTTACAAATGTTTCCCCCAATTGGCAATAATTTGGTACCCTCTGAAAGTCCTTAGTAAATCGTACCCCTGGTACCTAGGGCCTGAGGTACTAAAGAGGGTCCCTAAGGGAAACAGCACAAATTGTGCCACCCTAAACCCCCCCCCCCCACATGCACAGGCAAACTGCCACAGCAGGCTGCATGTCTTGGTGCAGACAAAAGTGAAAACATGACATAGCACACAGCCTGTGTGCCATGGTATGACAGTGCATGCAGCCACTTCTACTGGCCAGGGGTGTCCCAAAAGGTGAAGGAGTTTTGCAACTCCTGTGCCACCTGCCAAGCCAGTTGTAAAGCAGGTGGCCACCCAATGGCCCCCTTCATCCACTTCCAGTGGTTGGGGTTCCCTTTGAAAGGTTAGGGGGTTAACGTTGTTGGCCCCCTAGACCCTCCAACAGCATCAGGGAATAGATTTATACTGGTGGTGGTGGATCAAGCCACCATATACTCTGAAGCAATACCCCTTAGGACTACTGCTGCTCTGGCAGTGGCTAGGGCCTTCATTGGTATCTTTACCAGGGTGTGTTTCCCTGAGGAAGAGGTGTCAGACAGAGGGACAAATTTCATGTCTGGCTACCTGAAACACATGTGGGCTGAATGTGGAGCGCCTTACAAGTTCACCACCGCATATCACCCACAAACAAATGGTTTAGTTGAAAGATTCAACAAAACCATGAAAAGCATGATCATAGGACTCCCTGAAAAACTCAGAAGGAGATGGGATGTCTCACTGCCATGACTGCTTTTTGCCTACAGAGAAATGTCACAGAAGGAGAATGGTTTTCCCCTTTTGAACTTCTGTTTAGGAATCCTGTAAGGGGACCGTTGTGTCTATTGAAGAAAGGATTGGAGAGACCTCTTACGGAGCCAAAGCAAGACATAGTAGACTATGTGTTTGGCCTTCGCTCCAGAATGGCTGAATACATGGAAATTCATTTAAAAACCTTGAGGCCAGCCAAGATCTTCAGAAGCTCTGGTATGACCAAAAAGCTGCACTGGTGGAGTACTAACCAGGGTAGAAGGTAGGACCTATTCTCCATAGGGTCCTCGATGTAAACCGCCTTAAACCCTATCATGACAGAGGTCAGGTGGCCATGCTGATTGTCACTGATGAGGATCAGGAGGACGAGAGCGAACCTCTCCCTGACCTCCTCTCCCACAACCCTAAAGATGGGTCAGTGAAAGGAGTTTTCTTTTCAGACATCCTCTCTGCCCAACAGCAGGCTGACTGCAGCCAAGTCCTGTGCCAAAATGCTGAGCTCTTCTCTTTGAACCCTGGTCAGACAAGCTGGTGTTCACATGACGTGGACACTGGAGACAGCCTACCTGTCAAAAATAAAATCTACAGGAAGTCTGACCATGTCAAAGGGAGCATCAAAACTGAAGTAAGCAAGATGCTAGAATTGGGAGTCATTGAACTCTCTGAGAGCGCCTGAACCAGCCCAGTTGTCTTAGTCCCCAAACCTCATACCAAGGGTGGTAAAACAGAGCTGAGGTTTTGTGTGGACTACAGGGGCCTCAATGCAGTAACCAAGACAGATGCACACCAAATCCCTAGGGATGACAAACTGATTGACCGATTGGGGCAGCCAAGTTTCTCAGTACTTTTGATTTGCTATCAGGGTACTGGCAGATTGAGCTGACCCCCGGAGCAAAAGAGAAATCTGCATTCTCAACCCCAGATGGGCATTATCAGTTCACTGTTATGCCCTTTGGACTAAAGAATGCCCCTACCACCTTCCAAAGGTTGGTAAACAAAGTCCTTGCCGGGCTGGAGTCCTTTAGTGCAGCCGCAACGATATTGCTGTCTTTAGCTCCACTTGGCAGGATCACCTGATCCACCTTGGTAAGGACCTGGAGGCTCTGTGTAATGCAGGCCTCACTACCAAGGCAAATATGCGCCAGACAGGACAGGGCTCGGTTGTATACTTGGGCCACCTGATAGGTAGAGGCCAAGTTCAACCCTTACAACCCAAGATCCAGACAATTGTGGACTGGGTAGATCCAACCACCCAGACTCAGGTCAAGGCGTTCCTTGGGTATTACAGGAGGTTTGTGAAGGGGTATGGGTCCATGGTGGTCCCCCTCACAGAACTGACCTCCAAGAAAATGCCAAAGAAAGTAAACTGTTGTCATAAGGCTTTTGACGCTCTGAAGGAAGCAATATGCTCAGCACCCATTCTAAAAGCTCCAGATTATTCAAAGCAGTTCATAGTGCAGACAGATGCCTCTGAACTTGGGATAAGAGCGGCCCTATCCTAAACCAATGACAATGGCCATGACCAACCTGTTGCTTTCATTAGCAGGAGGTTATTCTCCAGAGAGCAGCATTGGAGTGCCATCAAGAGGGAAGCCTTTGTTGTGGTTTGGTCCCTGAAGAAGTTGAGGCCATACTTGTTTGGTTCTAACTTCCTTGTTCAAACTGACCACAGGCCTCTCAGATGGCTGATGCAAATGAATGTGAAACCCCCAAACTGTTAAGGTGGTCCATCTCCCTACAGGGTATGGACTTTGTAGTGGAACACCGACCTCGGACTGACCATGCCAATGCAGATGGCCTTTCCAGGTTCTAACACTAAGAAGATGAAGACTCTCTTGCGAAAGGTTAGTCTCATCCTCTTTCGTTTGGGAGGGGGTTGTGTAGGAAAGTGCCTTTTTCAACATGGTCAACCCCACTTTTTGCCTGGTGTTTGATGTGATTTTGACTGGAAGTGCACTTGGTTCCTGCTAACCAGGCCCCCAGTGTCAAATCTCTTTCCCAAAACTGTACAATTGTTTCCCTCAGTTAGCAATACCTTTGGCACCCTCTGAAAGTCCCTAGTAAATTGTACCCCTGGTACGTAGGGCCTGAGGTACTAAAGAGAGGGTCCCAACGGGCGGCAGCACAAACAGTGCCACCCTCAGGGCCCCCGCACCGAGCTCATGCAAACTGCCCCTGCAGGCTGCATGTCTTGGTGCAGATGAAAGTGAAAACCTGACATGGAACACAGCTTGTGTACCATGTATACCGACACTGCATGCGGCATTGGTAAGTCACCCCAACAGCAGGCCTTACAGGCCTAAGGAAGGGTGGACTATACTACATGTGAGGGCATCACCGCACGAGCAGGTATACGCTTGTGCTGGTCAGTTCCATTGCTGCCAGTACAAGTTAACAGGGAACCCATTTTACAAGCATATGCTGGACACTGGTAGAAACAAGTTCCCCAGCTACATGATGGCTTCATTAAAAAAAGGGATGGTTGGTATCAAACATCTCATACTAATAAACCTGTACTGATACCAGTGTTTGATTGAGTAATACATGCACACAGAGGGCACCTTAGAGGTGCCCGTGAAAACTTACCAGCCACTGGTGTGCTGACTGACTGGTTCTAACCAGTCTGCCACCAGAGAAAAGTTTCTGGCCCCCAAGAGTGAGGGCCTTTGCTCTCCAGGGGCCATAAACCAAGCCTGTTCAAGCAGGGGGTGCCTTGTACCACAGCCCACAGGATGACCTGCGGGCTGGCATTCCAGGGCCAGGGAGCTCAAAGAGGCCCACCACCTTTGGTATGAGAATCTGGCTTCTCTCACAGGAGAGGAAACCAACCCCTTTTGTCCAGAGCCCTTGTCAACTGGACAGGCAGGAAAATTAAGTAGGCAAGACAGGCGTATCCACTCTGAGGCGGGTACCACCCCTGAACTGGGCTGCCTGAAGTGGATGCATCTTTTCATAAGTGATCATCTTGGTGATGGTAATTTTAGGATCTCTGGGACAGGGTTAGGCCCATACTCCCTGGAAGTGGTCATATAGGGAATGTAGTGACCTGGGAGGACTGCCAGCCCTTCTCCAAAGACTCAGGAACTCCAGTGGAACAGAGAAATTGCATCTTGCAGGTACCAAAGACTGAGCTGTGAGGCTCCAAGACCGCGAAAACCCAACACCAGGCACCCAAGCTGCCTATCTTGAGCTGAAGTGGGCCAACGGTGCCAACATGGTCCCGAGATCCTGATGACCTACAAAGAAGAAGGACACTGAAGAGCCACAAAAGCAGAAGACCGAGGAAGAGCAACTGAATTGGCACCAGCACTGCAGGCCTGTCTGCAGTTCCCTGTCGAAACTGTGCCAAAGACGTCTCGTCCAGCAGCTGTTGTGCCGCTAAAGCCTGGGAGAACTGCATGCCTTCAGTAAAGACGCAAGGACTGCTTCCCTCCATCCGGCAGGCACCCCAAAGGCTGTGAGTGCTCTGGACCGCAAAAACCCAACAGCGCTAAACATGGTCTTGACTTGTAGTCAAACTTGCTTCAAAGCTACTCCCTCGCCCAGCATACTTTGCCTGCCCGTGACTCCGTGGGTCAGCCAATGATATACCTAGAATAAAGGTTTGTTCACTATCTCACTGACCCTTCCACTCCTATCTTTTAGTAATCTAGCCCACACCTTCCAGAAAGTGCTCCCACGTCTCTGTCGGTTGCAGCACGCACCGTCCCGCAGCGGGAAGAACCTGATGATGAAGCATGCCACCAAGGGACCTTTTGGTGGGTGAGGGTTATTTTAAGAAAAGTAAATCTTTTCCCTTAAGGAATACTACTATATCTGGAAGGATATCAGTTTAAGCTTTCTAGTGGATTTCTTTTGATTATCAAGTTACATCATGACAGAGCTAACATTACAATGTTCATGGTGACAGATGGTGGAGAAAAGGAAGAAAGTGAACGTCTCTCAGACCTGATGTCAACAAATATCAAAGATAGTTCAGAGGAGGGAGTAGTCCTCTCTATCACTTTAAGTAGTCCGCAACAGAGAGACTGTTACAACTTGCTTGGGCAGTTTGCTAACTTGTTTTCCTTGACCCCGGGTTTGACAACTAGGTGCACCCATGATGTGGACACCAGTGACAGTTTATCTGTCAAAAATAAGATTTCAGACTGTCAAGCCAGGTCAAGGCTAGCATTAAAGCAGAGGTTGCCAAAATGCTAGTGTCAGGGGTGATTGAGCCCTCTAGTAGTCCTTGGGCAAGTCCAGTGGTTCTGGTGCCCAAAATCAATCCAAAAGGAGGTAAATCTGAGTTGAGATTCTGTGTGGACAACTGAGGACTAGATACAGTTACAAAGACTGATGAGCTCATGGATAGGTTGGGGGCTGCCAAATACCTGAGTACTTTTGACCTGACATTAGGTTATTGGCAGATACCCTCACACCTGGAGCAAAGGCAAGGTCTGCCTTTTCAACCCCAGAAGGTCACTTTCAGTTTAAAGTGATACCCTTTGGTTTGAAAAATGCACCTGCCACCTTCCAGAGGTTGGTGAATAAAGTACATTCAGGCCTGGAAAGCTTTAGTCAAATCAAGGTCAGGGGGGTCACTGTTCCTGAGAAAGGAGTGCAGGTTTTAGACAGATCAGAGGGGGGACAGTCAACAAGACAGTTTTTTGTTGCCCTCACACATCCCTAGGGATGTCATGCTTGATCATCGGGCGGGTACTCCTTGTCGGGCCGGCGCTGCAATGCCCTACGGATTCCCCGAAGGGTCATTTTGGCGGAGATCTTTTAATTTGGTGGCCGTATGATAAGTGTGAGGATGTCCTAAGTAGGGTGATTGGTGAGGTGTGATGATAGTGAGCTAAAACTGACTAAGGGATGTCAGATATGTCTTTATTCTGTCGACTACCCCGTCAGATTAAAAAGATCAAAATGATTGGTGCTACTTTTAAGGTCAATAATGTGCCAAGTAGCTAGTGAAATAAAAGTGTGGGTCGACATGTTTCGCGCCTCCATGGTCTACGCAAGATCCGTGGCGCTTCTTCGGGGCCAAGAGAGGGTGAATTAACTACCCCACTTACTAAGCACGTTAGGTCCCCACTATGCGGGTGGTACCTACTTGTTATGTAGTAAACTATCATCCAACCTAAAAAAAGAAAGTTGAAAAAGGAGATAATAGCAAGTACAATTAAAAGTATTTCATTTCTGGCTCAAGTGCTTTTATATACTAGAAAAAGCCCCCGAGGGTGGACTCCTATGTGTGCCAGGGGTCGATCCCTGATGTTGGTACATCCAACATGTGATGCATTTCAATCACAACCAGTTTTATGATTAAAAAAATGCCACATACACCAATATGAGTGATAAATCACTAGTGACATTCTTGCATCCATTGTCAAATTGTAATCATAAGGGTGCCCTTTGTGATATGTTCAATATGATTGGAAGCAATCAAGGCCAAGGATAGGGTGCAAATAAAAACTGCGAGGGCCAGATATAACCGATCTATCGAGTGGGGGAAAAAAGAATGGGAGCAAGAAAGGTGGGAAATGTTAAGGAAAGCCCTGGAGGACAAGGATTTGAAAACGTTCTGGGCAATAGTGAGTACGGGTGACAGGGACGGGAGACCCGCCATCGAGCCTAATATAGCGCCTGAAGCTTGGGAGTCCCACTTTGGGACATTATACTCCCAACGGGATGCCGGTTATGTTGATACTAGTATCACTAGTACGGCTACTGAGATTCAACCAGAGGGGGAGAAGGAGATTACGAGCACTGAAGTGAGGAGTGCTATTCACAAGCTACAAAGCAATAAAGCCCCAGGCTTAGATAAACTTCCAGGGGATCTCTATAGGAAAGAACCTGTAATATGGGTCCCATACCTGTGTGCCCTATTTAATGCGGTATTGCAGGGCTCCAATCCCCCTGATACCTGGCGCGGGGCCGAGATTGTCCCCATATACAAAAAAGGTTGCCCCCTTGCTCCCTCCAACTATAGACCGATTAGTCTAATTGACATCTCACAAAAACTGTATGGTCGGGTGCTTTTAGACCGCCTTCAGAGTTGGTTGGAAGAGGAGCTAATACTAAGTCCCTATCAGGCCGGCTTCAGATCAAAAATGTCAACTGTTGACCAGATATTCAGACTCCAACTACTGTACTGGAAAACAGTAACCATTGAGGGTGGCAGCCTCTATCTGATATTCGTTGATCTGAAGTCGGCCTTCGACCTTGTACCCAGAGAAAAACTATGGAGTGTACTGAGTGAATTAGGGATTCCTACATATCTATTAAAAGCTATAAAGAGCCTACACACTGATAATTTTGCTCAAGTGCGTTGTGGGAGGTATGGGGAACTCACCGCTCGCTTCCCAGTTGAAAAGGGGGTGCGGCAGGGATGTGTTTTAGCTCCTACTTTGTTTTGTATATTTATTAATGATCTTATCAACCACCTGTTATTAATTAAGGATAATGATGCTCCAAGGCTAGCCTCAGGGAAGGTCCCGGCGCTGATGTTCGCAGACGACACTTTGCTGCTCTCTAAATCGCCAATGGGCATTCAGCGCATTTTGGATGGCTTTGCAAACTTCTGTAAGCTAAGAGGGCTGGAGATCAACTTGGATAAAACTAAATATATGGTCTTCAACCCTCCTAATAAAACCCGTCCAAGTCCCTCTCTATATGGTGTTGCTTTGGAGAGAGTTAGGACATTTGACTATTTGGGAGTTACCCTGGTTGAGAAATTCGAATGGGGCCCCCAAATAGACAAAGCAAGGCTCAGACTAACTCAGATTGTTGGAGGTATAATGAAACTGTATAGATCTTCTGCTTTCAAACCGGCGGCCCCCGTGGTGGAAATCTATAAAGCCCAGGCAAGGGGTGCCACACTTTATGGGGTAGAGTTGTGGGGACATTGTCCTACTGGAAGCCTGACAAAGGTAGAGAATAATTTCATGCGACAAGTCCTAGGTTTACCCCGTAGCACCCCGTTAATTCCCCTACGTCTGGACCTCGGATTGAGACCGCTGGATGAAGAAATTGCCATAAGACCCCTAGTTTTCTGGCGGAGGATGTGGGTGACACCGGAGTTGTCTGTTTTAGGGATGAATTGTCTGAGTTTTTAACAATGAGTAATACAAAGAAAATCACATGGCTTTGCCACATAAGGGACCTTGCCCGTAGGATAGGTAAGCCGGACCTTTGGAACACGCCTGAGACCTCGTGTGCTAAGCTCTCAAGGCTGGATTTAGTTAATTCATATAGAGCAGTAAAGCTAAGTGCCATCCGAGAAAGTGCCTCAAGTGGTCGTTTAACCCTAGAGTTCCTATTAATAAAGGATGTATATAGTAGGGAAACTTTTTGGGACTTTGTCGAACCCCCAATTGCAAGGAAACTGTATATGCAATTGAGGTTGGGGACTCTTCCACTTGCAGCATATTCCACTAAATGGCTGAAGGACCAAAACGGTGAATGCCCTGCGTGCAAGTACAGGGTGGAGTCTGAAATCCATGTTTTGCTCCTCTGTCCCGCCTATCGGCTGCCACGTCAGCGGTGGTTAATCCAATTGTGTAAAAATCTAGGGTTTGAGCGCGGCATAGAGGCGCACAGAGTCTTAAAATACGATACCCATCCCCCTATTGTTTTTGCTGTATCGCGTTTTTAAAATTGTATGTGGCTCATCCGACGGGGTTATATAAAGTGACCATTGGGGTTTGGGGGAATTTGTGATATGGGTGAGCAGGTCTTTGTTATGGTTCCCGGTCCTCTACTATAGCCCCACTGCTCTATTTTTATAAGATCTTAGTACAAGATTTTATCGCTTGGATATTTTTATGTATATTGATGTGATTTTTTTAGTGTTTTTTATCCGGTTGGTTGTATCATAATTGTTTATGTTTTATATAGATAATCTCCATCCCTGCCGCCCCTATGAGGCATGTGTTATGTGTTTGTGTTCCCATTCTTTTATTGAGGGTTGATTAATGTATATGAATTTTTATGTAAGTATTTATCGATTGTTTTTAAAGATAGATGTATTGATTGTTTGTTTTCTTGATGCACTTTTATGGCCTAAGTGGCCGAAATAAAGTATTTGATTGATTGATTGATTGATATGTTCAATATGTTCATGACACAATGTATCCGAAATGTAACAGGTAAGACATGCGAACGTGCTCGTCTTTGTGCTCTCCGTGGCCCGATTTGCATAGCCTTACCTTGTGGCCGGTCAGCTATGCCTTATCGGTCGGGGCAGAGGACACGCACTGTTTGTGGGCTAAAAAGGAAGAGAAACAAAATACGAAGGAGAGGGACAAGATGAGTCTTCCGTGTGTAAGGAATTGACACAGAGGAGGGTCGAGTATCCATCATGAACTCCGGTGTCCTGGCGAAGTATGTGTGGTACTCATGTTTTTACAGCGCTCCCTCCTCGGTGCACCTACCCAGCTCCTCTGCTCACCTGGGTCAAGGACGAGCGAGGGGGCGTATTGTTTTTGTAGGCGTTGCCGATGGAGGTATGAGCGGAGCGGTCATCGCGCATGTTTGGCGGCCATTTTGTAATGGTTTTGGAGAATAGATATGCTAAATCCGGCTCACAAAACTTTATACCTGTGTTGCATTTCAAAGGGTTTTTTTGTCAAATCTTATGTATAATGTGTTGTAATTAAACTGTCAACACATCCTTGAGACCACTATAAGTCTGAGGATCAGGTCGTTTTTTTAAAACTATTCTATGTGTGGAAGGAGATTCTATGGTTTGGGATTAAATCAACCCTGCCACTTAAAATAGGGGGTTTTCTTATAATACTGAGCAGTAGAAAACATTGTTAGGGGGGTGGGGGGTTTAAATGGTGGTAGTACATAGTAGCCCAAGGTTAAAGACTGCATTGAGAGAGTCTTTAGTGTATTTTTAAACATACGTTCTGTCACAGTTCGATCCGGAGTATTCTGTCACAGTTTGATTCAGGGTATCTCATGATTTAAACCCTGCTTATGGGTACGTAGACGAAACATCCAGCGTTGTTCTCTTTTGAAATGCAAACTTGCGTTCCACATTGGGTTGGCTTCCCAGCTTAGTACATGATATCTGGATGATATAGCTGTCTTTAGTTATACCTGGGAGTATCACCTGGTCCACCTCAAGAAAGTGCTTCAAGCCTTACAACAGATAGGGCTGACTATCAAGCCACGTTAGAGCCAGATAGGGCAAGGGTCTGTAGTGTACTAGGGACACCAAGTAGGTGGAGGCCATGTACAACCTCTTCAACCCACAATCCAGACAATTCCGGCCTGGGAAGCTCCAAAGACTTAGACCCAAGTCAGAGACTTTTTAGACCTGACTGGGTACTATAGGAGATTTGAAAAAGGTTATGCCACCATAGTGGCACATTTAGCAGAGCTAACCTCCAAGAAACAGCCAAGGAAAGTCATATGGACTGACTTATGTCAAAGACCTTTGACACCCTTAAGGAAGCTATGTGCTCAGCAGCTGTCCTTAAAGCGCCTAACTTTAGTAAAGAGTTTGTTGTCCAAACTGATGCTTCAGAACATGGGATTGGGGTAGTACTGTCACAGCTGAATGGCCAGGGTCAAGATCAACCAGTTACCTTTATTATCAGCCGACTCCTCCCCAGAGAGCAGCGCTGGAGAGCCATTGAGAGCCTTTGCTGTGGTTTGCTCCCTGAAGAAGCTAAGACTACTTGTTTGGGACTCACTTCACAGTTCAAACTGACCAGAGGACTCTCAAATGGTTGATGCAGATGAAAGGAGAGATCCCCAAACAGCTGAGGTGGTCCATTTCCCTACAGGGTATGGACTTTACAGTGGAACATAGACCTGTGACTGACCATGTCAATGCAGATTGCCTTTCCAGGTTCTTCCACTTAGGTTATGAGAATCGCCAAGATAAGAGTTAGCTTGCTCATCACCTTTCATCTGGAGGGGGGCTATGTAAGGAAATGCCTCTCTTTGCATTTCACCCCCCACATTTTTGGACTGATGCTGTTATTTTTCGACTCGGAGGGTGCACTGTGGCCTGGTAACCAGACCCCAGTGCCCGAGTTCTAACCACATACCAAGTCATGTGGAATTGGATACATCCAATTGGCAAGTCCTGACTTACTTATAAGTCTCTAGTATGTGGTACCCAGGTATCCATGGCATGTAAGACAGAGTGTACATCTAGAGCTGCAGCACTGGCTGTGCCACCCTGCATGAGACAGAGACAAAATGGACCCCAGCTTTCAACTGCAGACTGACAGGACAGTGTGTGACACTGCCAGTTCTACTTTGCCATTACACCTAATGGCAAAGTCACCCCCTCCCTTAAGTAATATATGTAAGTCTCTCCTAAGGAAAGGCTATAGAATCTATTACTTAGTAAGACATATGATTTTCTATAGGTCTTATATTGTCTTATATTGTCGTTTTGTTCTGGAAATGTTAGGAGCCCCATTGGTTAACACAGGGTTAAATGGTTGGAACCCCAACCCGTCTAACTTCTGAATGGGACCACCTAACCGGTATAAGTAAGGTATCAAATTAACTGGGACATTAAATCAGGCCTGATGCCCAGGCCAGATTTAAAGTCACTATTAAAGCAACTTCTAGAAAGTTGCTACTCTGCACTCCAGTGAGTACAGTGACCTCACAAAGGCACTGACACATATACAGGTTTCTGACCGCCTGTGGAGAAGTGTGAACAACTCTCAGGCCCCGGAACAAAGGCATTTGCCGCAGAGCAACCCTGACCAGGATGCATTTTCTTCCTGCAGACAATTAGGAGGCACAGTTAAGGGAAGGAAACCTGAGTCTAAACCGGTTTTCCCGTGGGCGTGTAGCCCACTGGTAGCCACACCTATAGAGTGGACTACCCTGCTACCGGTGACAGAGGAAAGGTCGTGCCATCTTGAAGGGGACACGAATGGGGTGCTCTGGGATAGCCAGATGCCACACATCACAGGAACTTCGTCACTAGAGAGGAGGGGACCCAGTAGCCCATTGGCTAGTGACCGTGTGGTCCCTTCGAGGCACTTTCCTGGGATAAGAAGGGCACCCCTGGCACCCTGCCCCTCAGTTTACATTGGAGAAGACCAAAGAAGGACTGCCCTGCTACTCTACCGCGCAAAGAAAGGCTGCACCATCGAGAGGACAGCACCTGCTGCACTTTTAGGCTAGCAAGACTGGGACTGTGCCTGTGGCTCCTGACCCCGGGAAAAGTTGATTTTCCAGCTACACCAAGACCAGTGACACCGAGGATCAGGCTGCTGATGTCCTGGAACTAGCTCCAGGACAACAAGAGCTGAAAGAACCCAAACGGATAAAGTAGTAGCTGCTGCAGACATTTTGCCGCTACTAGTCCCTGGGCACGGAAATAGTCAAAACTTGCACCCGAGACTGGCAGACCTGGGAGTGCTGTCCAAGTTTGGATTCGTCGTTCAAAAGGGACGCAAACCCCCAAAGAGTTTGCATTCAACCGCAGTGCAGCGTGACAAGTAGTGCAGCATCAACTGTCAGACTACTACAACATAGAGGACTTCGAGGGACCCTGATCTCCATGGCCAAAGTTGCCCTACATCACCCGTCGACAGCACCACAACCGGAGCATCCTTTTTAGCATCTTTGCCTGCATCCCTCAGCATCAAGACCACTCCATTGACTTCTACGGCGGTTGTCCTGTAAAATTTGTAACTTGCTTCAAAAACGCTCTGGTGGCCAGGTAACTGTACAAAGTATCTTTCTGGCCCCCTAGACCTTATCCCTACTGGATTTGGTAGTCCAAGTCCTGCTGGAGTACTCGAAATAACTTTTCAAAAGTTTTTAAACTTTACATTTGCCAGTGCTTGTTTGCTGTTGAGTGAACTGGAGTGCAGAGAGGTTAAACCACTTTGCCATGACACCAAAATGTAATCAATTCGAGGTGCTAAGATTAGAATCGACCTGAAACTTAATCAGAGATTTCTGGCAACATAAACAAAGCTTTGATGTTAAAATAGTGTGAGAACTTTTAATTACATGCGTGTATAAAGCAGCGTAGCTGAAATAGCGGGCTACTTTCAATTTTGTGTGGATGCAAATTAAGAAATGTAAGCTTTTATGTTTAAGAGTGAATTGTTAAGTAGATACAGACGTAGCAGATTTGGGAAGTTTAATACATTATTATATCAGTTTAATACTAGAATAAAGTGCTATTATTTCTTTGTTGGTGTTCTGAGGGGCAGAAAACGTTTGTCGTCTTATGGTATACAGACCTTTCCTTACCCAAGGACAGAGTTTCTTTAACCTGTGGTCCGTGGACCCCTGGGGGTTCGCGAAACCTACAAAGGGGGTCTGCGGCTGCTTACAAAATTAAACAATAGATGATTAATAAAGAAGATATACATAAAAAATGTAAAATTACAACTATTAAAATGCTATGTAAATGTGAAGTGTTTTGAAATTGTATGCAAAAAAATTAAGTTGGTATCCTTAGCACGATTTGTGGTAGCAGTGTACTTATAGTAAACAGAATCTAGTTTGGATAACTGGTTGCCTCAAGTGTAGCACTGGTATGCGTGGACAAAGAGAGTAGGTGCATTAAGAGCAAAAAAGGCACAAAGTATCACTTTATATTTTGGGAATAAAACCACATTTTGAAAAGCTCCAACTTTCCCATTAAAATTAAAAGTTGTATTTTATATATTTTTGTTTGTAAATTAATTACAATATTTCATCATTTGTGTGTTTCTTTCGATCTATACTTGCTTCTGTAGTTTTGTGTACTGTTTAGAGGTTCAAATCATAGAAATTGCTTAGACTGAGGTCCCCGGCTTCCAGTAGTGATTCAGTGGGGGTCCCAGGCTTCTATTGGAAATTCATTGGCGATCCCGGGCTTCCAACAGTGATTCAGTGGGGATCTCCTGAACTCAAAAGGTTAGGAACCGCTGTCCTAGGATATTAAAAGGTTTCGGAAAGATGGTGGAAATACAAGAAACAACGCTGCCCAGTCTTTGCAAACATGCAGTGAAGGCAAATGAAGACTCACTAAGCAATGGTGAGATCTGGCTGGAACTATGAAACATTCAGCCCACCCTCAGCGACGAAAAAAATCAAATACGTTGTTATCTGTGAAATCCTGCACCAGAGGAAGCATATGCTCACAGTAAAATGTTGTGTTAGACAAATCTCGATTTTTTCCAACCGGATAACCGGGAAGATACATTAAGGTTGAGTGAGAAATGTAATTCACTTGGACTTCAGAAAACTAGCAATTGCTATATCAGTGTGGTGCAGTCTTTTCAGGAGACTTCGAAATGCATATCCTGTTCTTTATTTGCACGGGGGCTGGTAATTAAGTGGGCAAAACTATTATACACTGACAAGCGCAGTGAGACCGCAATCACTCAACGTAGTGAGACCGTAATCACTCAACGCAGTGAGACCGCAATCACTCAACGTAATGAGACTGCAAACACTCTTAACACAGTGAGACAAGCCTAAAGGCGCTGATGGGAAACCGGCAGGACCGGACGGGAGTAATAATCCCAAAATGCCATTACCATCTGAGATCCTAACATTTTAGCGCCATGAAACATCAACAAGGTAGCACAAACGGTTACAGAATAGGGTATTAATTCTGCTTATCACGTGCCTCACCAACCTTCCAGCACATATTACAAATACGTGACGATCATATTACGCTAACATAACTCTTCACAGATACAACCTAAATACTTAATGAGTTATGCAGTGCAGCATGCGGAGCGTCGCCCCTAGCGCCCTGTGACGCGGTGGGATAGTGACACGACCAGATGGATGGGCGCTTGGCCCCCTCTTGACTCACTGCAATGCCAATCCACCAGGGATCGCTGGGGCCCCGCCTGCGCCATTTCACGCATCCTAAGGCAGCCTAGAGTCACCCGATGGGGCCTGGTTGTGGACAGGCGGGGGCAGGCCTTGGTGTCCTGAGGGAGGCGTCGATATATAGGAGTCACTGCATAATAACATGCCAGCAAGCAGTCTTGTTGTGGTCTATTTCTCATCCTTGTGACCTACCCTCTTCTTCCTTTTCCCTGTGACCTGCCTTCTTCCTTCCTCCCTGTTGCTGGGCTGCGTCCCCGCATTCTATGTGTCACTGCTTGACAACAGAATGGTCTCTGTGTTGAGCCTTCTGTGGTTTGACAGTTGAAGCTTGGCTGCTGCCTGGGCTGGTGGTCTTATATATGTTGTACCCAAATAAATCTCCCTAAAACTTCCAGTGTGCCCCTTGGACTTCTTTACACTGGCGACGAGTTGTGCCTGCAAGGGGACAGGACCTGATGACCACCAGTCTCCCCCATCGAACCCATTTACCATACCAGGAGCCTACGTGGACAAAACTAAGAAGAGTCTACAATTTATTTGACTCAGGTACTGTTCATTCTAGGAGTATTCAAATCTTGGACTGACTCCGTGTTTGTGGAAGTAATTGCGGTAATAGTGATTTCAAGCGTCGGGCTAGCACGAGTGGCGTGTGGATTGGAGTGCTGCAGAGACTGCTGTCACATTGCGCCCATTATCAAGGTCTGACTTTGTGTTTAGAGAGCAAGCGTGCTTTCGGGTTTGAGGTGGACCGCTGCTGTTGCCTGCGCCCATGAATGGAGGAGGCTCGTGTTTCCAACTTCAGAAGCTGACCGCTACTGTTGCCTGCTCTGCGCCCATTGCTTGAAGGTGCTTTGGACTAGGGGGAACTAGCGTGTTCCCTGTCTCAACGAGGAGACGCCTGTTGTGTTGTGTGCTGCGAGTGAGGAGTACAAGAAGAGACTAACAACTGCCATATTTGCTGTGGTGTGGTGCGCCGTCATTGAGGAGCACAGGAGGAATCTGATAACTGCCACATTGTTCTTTAAAAAAAGAGCCCTCTCGCGCACACTGAAGTCGCTTACCTCACTTGGCCAAGACTAGAGTTTTCGTGGGAGCTCCATTCTCCTGCTTGTACGCCGCACTGCTCTCACTACGTTACCTCTACGTGCTGGGAGCCCCCCGGCGTGACGCAAGCGACGTGCCGCCATCTTGCGGTTGGCATTTGGACATCGCGGTTCTTTTGCCAATCGCGTTTCTTCTGTTTTTTTTTTCCTGCTCAACGAACACTAACTGGTGCAAATTCATACTTTGAGGAGCGTGTCAGTGACGCGCACACTTATGGTTCGGCTCACCATTGATAGCAACTCGCCAAAATTGGAAAATATTTTTAAAAGGTTTGGAAGCGTGTCAGTGACGCGCACACTTATTGGTGTGTACTTAATGATGTAAATTTCATCGCATGTAAGTTTTTTCTTATCTTTCCTGGCGTGTCAGTGATGCGCACACTGTTCAACAAAACAGTTGGTACTCCGTGGCCCCATTTACTTGTTATCCATGTTAGTGTACCATAAACGTGACATTTATTTTCATGGCGCCTCAGTGATGCGCACACTATTTTCACAAAACTCTTGCGTACTTTGAAATCTGTTGTTTTTTTAGACAATCGTATCTACAGCTTCACATACTGTGTTATAATTACTGGGGCCAGTTGTTGCTTAATAGTTATGCAGTACTAAGTCATTACTCATCCTTTATTTTTTTTTATTTTTTTCTCTTCTCTTTTTCTCAATCTCTACCCTTAAGATGGCTTCCTCTAGTATGTCTCAACCGCCACAATTCCTGTCTGATGTAGGTGACCCCATTTTGCCGTGGAAGAGATGGAAGCCATTATTTGATTCTTATTTACTAGCTATTGGGGGAGAGAAGTTTTCAGCTTTAAGGAAACAAGCCACTTTATTACACAATTTGGGAGTGGAAGGTAGACATGTTTACGACAGCCTAGATGAGATTGTTTTGGGACGTGGAGAAGGCGAGCCTGACAATGTGTATGACATGTCCGTTATGATGCTTGAAAAGCATTTTGGCTCAAAAATTAACGTAGTTTTAGAACGTCATAAATTCTTTTCCAGAGTCCAAGGGAAGCAAGAAAAAATTGGTAGCTATGTAGCCACTTTGAAAACGTTAGCTCGCACTTGTGAGTTTGAACAACTCGCTGACTCTCTTATTAGAGATCAAATTGTGAGGTGCACCAATGATGGGAAAGTTCAACAAAAACTTCTCACCAAGAACCCAGACCTCAAAGAAACCCTTTTAATAGTCGAAGGAATGGAAAATACAAATATGTGGAGTACGTGAAATGAGAGTGGAGAAGAGTAGTGATATATCTGTAGAAGGAAAAGCCATTCATGAAGTTAAGAAAGATGATTCGAAGAGAGATGATTCCAAGGGGTGGTGTCTAAGGGGAGTTACATTGAAAAAGATAGGAAAAATTCAGAAATGGAACATACTGTTGCCAAGTACAGATCTGATCCGGAACAGTTTGGGTTCAAGAACAACAAGAGTGGATTCAAGTATTTTAGGTGCGGAAGTGAGAGCCATTTGCCGAACAGTCCAAATTGTTTTGCTAAATCAGTTGTTTGCAACAAGTGTGGGAAGAGGGGTCATTACGCACGTGTGTGTCGGGGTAGTAAGTATCAAACGGTACGCTTTGTGGAGCAAGAGAAAAAGTTTAATGTTTAGAGTGAAAGAGGATGGGGTTGTAGATGGCGATAAACTTGACATGCCTGAGTGCGAAGTGTTCATTGGTGGTGAACAATTTACTGTGTTGGCTGACTCAGGTTCACCATACACCATGGTAGGTGACGCCAATTGGGACACTGTTTTTGGTCTTGACAAGATTGAATTGTCTCCTCCAGACATAAACCCTGTAGGTTACGGTGGCGTGAAAATTGATGTTTTGGGTTTTGTAGTCAGGAAAATCCAGTTCAAAGACAGGGAAACCGTGGGGAAAGTTTACGTAGCAAAAAGAGGTGATAACCTTCTGGGATGGAGACACCAGAGAGATATGGGGATTACCCTAAATCCCAATTCGCCTGAGAAGGTGTTACTTTTGTCTTATGGTTCACCATCAGATGATGTATGTTCACAATTTCCCAAAGTTTTCAGTGACAATTTGGGTCTACTCAAAAACTTTGAACATAAAATTGTCCTTAAACAGAACGCCCAACCATTTGTCAGCAAGGTAAGGAAAGTTCCTCACCTGTTGATGGAACCTTTAGATCGAGAGCTCAAGAAGTTATTGACTACTGGTGTTATCGAAGAGATTGAATGCTCTGAATGGTTGGCCCCCATTGTTTTGGCATCCAAGGATGGGGAAAAGGGATTCGCATGTGTGTGGACTTACGTGGATTGAACAAGCATATTTGGGTTGACAGACAACCCTTGCCGAATATCTCTGAGACCCTTGCCCTGATCAAAGATGCCAAATGTTTCAGTGTGATGGATTTGTCCTCTGCCTATCATCAAGTCCTACTCCATCCGAACTCCCGACATTTGACATCATTTGTGACGCCCCTGGGGGCTTTCCAGGTTCATTCGTTTGCCCTTTGGCCTGGCTTCCGCTGCGGCCTGTTTCCAGAGGGTCATGAATAAGGTGCTGGAGGGTTTGTCTAAGGTCCTCATTTTCCAAGATGATATTCTGGTATACGGGAAGGACCAACAAGAACATGATAAGGGTTTGTGGAGGGTTTTACAACGACTTCAAGATGCTGGTCTGGTCATTAAGAAGGAGAAATGTAAGTTTCGGGTGTCTTCTGTGAACTACCTTGGGCATACTATCTCTGGTGAAGGGATTAGCCCCAAATTGGATCTTGCAGAGAGCATTGTGAAAGCTCCTGTACCCGTTAACAAAGACCAAGTCCGATCATTCCTGGGTTTGGCTGAATTTTGTTCGAAGTTTGTTCCAAACTTTGCCTGTGTTTCCTCCCCTCTCAGGATGCTGCTCAAAAAGGGTGTCCAGTTCTCATGGTCTGATGACTGCTCCTCTGCTTTTAATTCAATCAAAGGTGTAATTGGTCGCATGCCCACTTTGGGGCATTTTGATGCTTGCAAAAAAACCATATTGTCCACTGATGCCAGCATGCTTGGTTTGGGGGCGGTTTTATCGCAGGTTGTGGATGGTGAGTCCAGAATTGTCGCTTTTGCCTCCCGCTCTCTCAGGGGTGCTGAGGAACGCTACTCGGTGATTAAGAGGGAGGCGTTGGCGGTTTTCTGGGCTATTCGCCATTTCAAGTTCTACCTTTGGGGTTTACCTGTGGTTGTTCGGACTGATCACCGTCCTCTGTGTCAAATTTTCACTTGCAGAGAGGTTGACAATATTTCTCCCAGAATCAAGCGGTGGATGGAAGGGTTATCTGAATTTAACTTTGTGGTTGAGTATGTCCCTGGACCTAAAAACGTGGTAGCAGATTGTCTTTCAAGGCTGCCTTTGAATCAGTCGGGGGTGGAAGTGGAGAACTCTCTTGTCGGGTGGGTGCACGAATCTGCAGTTAATTCTAGTGAGTGGTCCTCTGCTTCTCATAGTGACAGCGATTTAGAAATGGCAAAGGAATTTTCAATTAAGGGTTGGCCAGCAGACAAAGAAGTGCCTGAATCCTTGAAAGGTTTCATTAATATTAAGGACGAGCTGTGTGTTTTTGATGAAAAGTTGCTGAGGGGTGATCGTGTGATACCTCCTCATGATCTCAGGTGCAAGCTCATAAATTTAGCGCATGAGGGACATTTGGGAAGAAATTTGACGAAAGCCAGGGTTCGGGAGTGGTACTGGTGGCCGACAATGGATAGACAGATAGAGGAGGTTGTCAAGGACTGTTGGGAATGTGCCAACAGTGATAAAAGTAAAAAGACTTGTACTGCACCGCTCTCACCCGTGGAAGTTCCTTTGGAACCTTGGTCCAAGTTGGGTTTGGACATTGCTGGACCTTTTGAATTGTTTGCTTATGATGAGCGCTATGTGTTGTTGTTAGTTGACTACACCTCCAAATGGGTAGTTACCAAATGTGTGCCTGTGGTGAACTCCAAGACTGTTATTGAGTTTCTCTCTGAGGAGTTTTCCAGGGAAGGTATTCCTAAACATCTCATCACCGATAACGGAGTTCAATTTGTCTCACAGGAGATGAATAGGTTCCTAAAAGAATTATCCATTACTCATTTCAAGACGGCTCTATACTCGCCACAAGCTAATGGTCTGGCGGAAAGCATGAATAAGTTGGTTAAGTGTTGTGCCCAGAGGGCTTTACAAGCTAAGTCTTCACTCAAGAAAATGCTTAGAGAAACTTGGTGGGCTCATCGCAACACTCCAAATTGTGTGACGTCTGTTTCTCCTTTCTCCATTCTGAGAGGCAGAAAACCCCATGACAAATTGAGTCCTGCGTGGTTGAGGTTGGATGTGAGGGACATAGGAGTGGATGAGCAAGCTGCTGAAAAAGGAAACTCCACCAAGAAAGATACAGGAATAGGTTTGACCTCAAGAATTCTGCGCTTCTCAAGCATTGGAATGTTGGGGATGAGGTGTTGGTCAGAAATCCTGGGTTGTTGAAGAAAGGTTGTTCGCGATTCATGGGACCCTTCATCATCAAAGAAGTGAGGAAGAATGTTGTTGTTCTCAATTCTGGTGGTGTGTGGAGCATGTCCAGGTTAGTTAAATGGCATCCTGGTCCCAATGCTCGCGGGCGTGACAGAGGTTTCACTTCTCCAATAGAACCTGAAGGTTCTGCCGCCCTGCGTGATAATTCTGGGACCGCAAGGGCCGATGGAGTTTCCAACGAGCTTAATCGGGGAAGTTACAGGAGGTTGAGATTCAGACCGTCCTGGCATAAAGACTACGAAATGTTTTAAACCCATATTATTGTAATGTTGTTTTGAAATTCATAACTTACTACTTCATGTTCATTATATGGAAAGGAGATGTGTTGTGGTCTATTTCTCATCCTTGTGACCTACCCTCTTCTTCCTTTTCCCTGTGACCTGCCTTCTTCCTTCCTCCCTGTTGCTGGGCTGCGTCCCCGCATTCTATGTGTCACTGCTTGACAACAGAATGGTCTCTGTGTTGAGCCTTCTGTGGTTTGACAGTTGAAGCTTGGCTGCTGCCTGGGCTGGTGGTCTTATATATGTTGTACCCAAATAAATCTCCCTAAAACTTCCAGTGTGCCCCTTGGACTTCTTTACAAGTCTATCAACATTTGTAACCGAGTTCAGTGGGTTAACACGTCCGCAAGAACTGCACAGCTTACAGGCCACGCATTGGAATCCCGGGAGGCGCAGACCTTCATCATACCAAGATCGATAAAATAAGTAGTAGGCTGTTGCAATAGGGCTTAGTCTGGGCAATACACAAACAATTTCTACGATATCCAGTAAGACCAAGCAGCGTAGAAACAGATCGTGGTGAGCAAAGTAAGTTCACACGAGTACAATTCTATCACGCATGAGCCAAGATATGACAGACTTCTGGATGAACGCTTGAAATCTACCAGTTAGGCGAGGCCCTCATATGGTGCATTATTTTACCCTGCGCACTATTATTCTCATGCCAGCCTTTCCAAAATACAGCATAGGATACAACCGAGAGTATCACGGATACATATTTTTCCGCGTCCTCATTTTTAACTGACAAATTTTCTCTATTATGTTTTTTTTTAATTGCTTTTATACTTTCGATTCAGTTATTTGGTTTTAATGTCCCCTAGGATTTTTGACCTATTTTAATATTTCCTTTGTTTGGGGTATTGGTGAATACTCACAAACCCAGGGCCTGATGCAAGAGGGGGGAGGGGGGATATAGCTGGCCTTTGCTCAGATAGCGCTCGGGGTGGAACGAAATTTGTAACCCCCTCCTCGCCCTCTTTAATTGTCTGCGTGACACAAATTTGCAGGGAGGGGAGGGTAAAGTTTACCGCCACAAAAACAAAAAAACAAGCATTTCCAATGCAATAGGTCTCGCATTTACGCGAGTTTGAGCTATTGACATTGCAAATGATAATGCCTTTTATTTTTGTTTTCGTTTTTAAAACATAAATAAAAGGCATAGTCATTTACAATGCCAATAGCTTAAACTCAGCGTAAATGCAAGACCTATTGCATTGCAAATGCTTGTTCCATAGTGCAATGCAGCCGGAATACAGCACTGTAAGAACTTTGACCAATTTATGGTGGTCATTACTGTGAACCCTAATCACGAAAGTATGATGAAATTATACTCATGTTAAAATAAAACTCAGTAAGGTGGTTGCCCTGGGAAAAACTTCTGTCACGTCAAATCTATATATTTTAAAGAAACTATGGACCTAATTTTGTAAGAGAAGCCATGTCAGAAAAAATCCGAAAACGCGCTCATCTAGTCCACAAGCACACAAAATCAACAACTAATGTGATTTCTTATGCGAAGTAAAAACACGTTGGTCACCGAGACCGCTTCATAGAGCCTACAAACTCTCACTGCTTTATTCCATGAGGGTGACGTGCGTCATACTGCTGATGACGTCACAGCACATACTAATACAGTTGCGCACCGGGTGTCGTCACAGTGCATACTGTCTCACCGCTGATGGCATCACAGTTCAATCTGTCTCTCTGCTGATGACGTCACAAAGGAGGCTTGATTACTGCAGCAAGATATCTGCCTGCTGATTACACCAGAGCGGACAACGCCTCCATTATTTTGTTTTACTTTAAAATGCATATTTTAGGGATGTAGAACGCAAACGTCACTATATCACTTTGTAGCAGCCATTCTGCAGTTTGGCGTCATTGTGGTCAAACTAAAGCATCATTCATTGGACTCTCTCTCGGGGTGTGTTAGAGGTCACCTTTCACCTTTGGTCCCAGGCGCCGCCGGGGCACTGGTCACACATCCATTAATGAAGGGGGTCAGGGTTGTGCCCTGTGTGAAGTGCTGGACAGGTATGTGCCTGGGGCACCCGTCCCTCACCCTACCCGCTTTCACGATCTCACGCCCCGCTCCTGGGCGGCGCAAGCTTTCAATCTGCTCTCTCCCTGCACAGGGTTCAAATGTAAAATCATTAACCCAGGCCTCTGCTATCTCCCGGAGATCAGTTATAAAGCTCCCTGCACAGGAGCCAGGCTGTGAATGAGTGACAGTTTAGACCCATCTGTCAAAATGGCAGGCCTCGGAAGGGGCTGTGGGTGGACAGCAGACATCTGTGCTGGACACCGACCAGGAGCAGCAGAGCGGGGGATATGCAAGGCCCAGCCAGAGAACATAAGCATCTTGTCACAGTGACCCCGGATGCATGTCACACGACTCACGTCACTGAGGACAGAAGCAACCCTCAGTGAGTGGGGGGAGCAAGCTCTGGCGTAGCAAGGGTGGCACGGGCCCACCAGACTGACAGATAACATCTCTAGTCGGAGTTCAGTGGGCCCCGGTGTCGCTGCACCTGCCGTACCTTTGACTTCTGCTCACCTGGAAGCTAGTCACTTCACCCTAGCATGCAGGTCACCTGCGTTTCCCAAAACATATCACGCACCAATGTTAACATACGTTTTTCTTAGACATCCGCAGCTCCTCAAAATGATCTTTACCAATGTTTCTGTCGTCTTCCTGTTAGAAGAATGTGACCCTTATATAATGCTACTATACGGTACAGGCTAATGCCACGCTGCCTAAGGCCTTGTTCTCGCTTAAGAAAACTTCACACTACTGGCTTAAGTCCCCTTCGCCCCAGAAATGCAGGTCTGGCTCAACAGACGTTTAATGTGATTGAATTACACCCCGGCAGGAAGTGCTGTGGAGGTGCAGAAGGCTCGGACCTTTAAAGATAGCGCTGCGTTTCCAGAGAACCAGTAGTGGTAACGGAGCTCTAATCTCGGCTTCAATTGTGTGATCCTGGGCAAAGCGCTGCAGGCGCTGACATTTTACTGCAGCTAAACAAACCTATCACATTTCCACTGAAGCTGCCAGGGGGCCTTTAATAATAACAAGGCGCTGTGTAAGGAGAGGTGGGGGCCAGAGATGAGTGCGCGCGCCCGTTAGGGCACGGCAGCCGCGTGGGCCTCTCTAGAACAGCGCCGAGGGGGCCCCACAAACTTTGTTTGGAAGGTCATAGGCACGAGGGGGTTCTCCCGTTTCAACCCTCTTTGCGAATACCGTGCCTGCTTGTGGGTAATTCTGTGGGTTCGGTGCGTGCTGGAAACATCCACGTTACAAGTTCAGACCATGACTAGCCTTACATCCTTCCAAAGCCGGTATTCTCAAACTGTGACTCGAGAAATATAGAGGCCTAACCACCACCAATGAAATGCTGAAATTGGCTCAGCCAGTCAGGAAGCATTATCTACACCCTCAGGCTGGGAAGAAAGAGGGGGGGTGTGCTAGCAGGGGCGAGGGGAGTTCACATAAGGCCCTGTCTGCTCCATTACCGGTCTCTCTACTGATATTACAGTCCAGAACTCTGGTTACCTAGGATAATTCGGTAGGCTACCTCGGAGGGTCAAGCGCCTGCTGCGGAGTTAGCCTGCCACCCTCACAGAATGATTAAAAGGAACACCGCGTGCGAACCAAAAGCCAATTCCTTTTCTGTGGTGAGCAGTGTGAACAGTTCATGTTACCGTGAACAAGAAAGCACGTGGCAATAGGAATCGCCCTCAGCCCGGATTAATGTTCATCTAGTAAAAGTACTGGATTCTCAGACTTTAGCTCAACGGCCGGCCCAGTGCGTCACTGTCTTATTTCCTGCACACTTCGGGGTACAGGACCACCTTTTGGTGAAACTGAATCTTTAGACTTCCGGTTAACACAACTTGCCTGTGAGGCAGAGTGGAAAAATGCTCGGGCCTTTAAAGATAGCGCTGCGTTTACAGAGAACCAGTAGTGGTAATGGAGCTCTAATCTTGGCTTCAATTGTGTGATCTTGGGCAAATCGCTGCATTTGCTCCTGTCACGAACCTTTCAATTAACAAAATACAGGTGCGTTTAGAATAAACTGCTGCTAAGCACAGTATAAATGCAATGCAATAGGTCTCGCATTTACGCGAGTTTAAGCTATTGCCTTTGTAAATGACGATGTCTTTTATTTGTTTTAAAAACCAAAACCAAAATACAAGGCATAGCAATTTACAATGCCAATAGCTCAAACTCGCGTAACTGCGAGACCTATTGCATTGTAAATGCTTGTTAAAGATTTACTAACGGGAGACAAGAGGTAAGTTGTACGTTTGGAAACCTCCAGCCTGTCTTTAAAGGGTTCAGGCGTTTGGGAATTAGTATAGCGAGGAAGAGGAGCGAGCTCCCCACAAGATATCGGGTTGCGGAACGATTTGGATGGGAAAACGGGACAAGCATCAGGAAAGAAACAATGTAAAGTAGAAGACAGGATCAACAAGCATCGATCTCTTATCTTTATGGGGCCATGTGTTTCTAATTAGCGTGGAGGCGCGCACTGCCCCCGACCTCTCAAAGGAAAAAAATCTTGACGAAACCAAGATTTTTTTCCTTTGAGAGGTCGAGGGCATGCGCGCATCCACGCTAGTAGACACACATGGCCCCATAAAGATAAGAAAGTGCTTTGCGACAGCCGCAAAGCAGACGAGCCAGTCCGGATCGGCCGGACGAAAGGGCGTCACCAAAAAACCCTCATTTCCAATGGCAGGCCACCGTTTAACATAAACGGTGACGCCAGCCAATGGAAATGAGGGGCGGGGCTTCAAGTCCCCTTCTCAAATCTACTCCCCTACAAAATCTCTCGCCCAGCGAGCAGCGCTTTGCGCTGCAACGCCAGGCGAGACCTAAAAAAAAAAACAAATGCAAATGTGGATGCTATCAGTCGGTTCGGAAACGGTTTAAACAAAATGTAGTTGGATAATTCGAAGGGCTTGGGGCACTGCTGCAGGCAGACTCGGCGCCGTTCTGGAGGGCGCCGCCCTCAGCGTTGGCCCAGGATACGTAGAAGCAAGGGTTTTGCCGAGTTCGCTAAGTGTTCGGTCTAGCTTCTCAGCTTTGAAATTAAAATATTTGCAATGCAATAGGTCTCGCATTCAAATGCGAGACCTATGGCATTGGAAAGAAGCACAACATTGTCCCGGCTGCTTGAAAAGAAAAAGCGTGCATGGCGCGCTAAATGTACACAAAGCACGTCGTGCATCCAGTGAGAGAAACTCAATAAAGAAAATAGTGCTTACAACTTCAAGAACAGGTACCCTGTAACAACCGAAGTAAAAGGGCCAGTCCCCATGGGAGGTTACAAATGGAGACAAGGCGGTACCAAGGAGGGACTAACAAGCCTATTTAGAACTCAGAAGCCAGCATTTAAGAAGGACACTGACACAAGATAATGACAAACATGGGCGGAGACGGGGCGGGGCTTCCACTGCATACCCTAATACAGCATGCCTCGCAGAGCGAGCAGCGCATGCGCGCTGCCACTAGGCTCGACCTAAAAAGCAGTCATTCATCCTGTGCTCTTCACTCTATTCGTAGGAGGCACTCAAAAGATAAGGGTTTGAGATGTGCTTATTTTCATATTGCACAAACTCTGCCTAAAATGGAGCAGAAAGTTATTGGCAATGCCAAAAGGTCTCACCTTTTGGCTTTTTCAATATCTTTTGTTGGTGCTGTTCAGTGGCTAATTGCCACTGAACGGTGGAAGCAAAAGGGAGCACGGAGGGTGACGGGAGAGCAATGGAAGAGCTGGATGGGAGGGGGTTTAAGTTGAAAAAAAGACAAAGCAAAAGCCAATCAGTGTGGGCAGGGGAGGCTGAAACCACACAAAGCATGTGGGGCAGTGTTTAATTTTAAGAAAAAACATAGTTGCCAGGGTCCTTGTCAGGAGGCCACTGCAGCTTGTACCATCGATTGGCCCTGCCAGTGCTGCAAATGACAGTACCAACACAACCACTAACCATCACACTTCTACAAGTGTGAAAATTCAGACTATTCCTGGCCCCCACAGCTATAAGAATGGCTTGGGTAGCAGGTCATATTAATATACACTGAATTAATAAACAACTGTTATTGTGATCATCTCTAAATTGGACAAACAGTGCCACCATATGCCACACTGCCATAAGTGCCAGTCTCAACAATTAAGTGCTGGTGTCAAGCACCGGAACCTCAGGCTCAAATTAAGCACTGTTGTGGGGGTCTCGGATGTGAGATGGGATCAAGCTCATGGAGGAGAGAGCAAAGAAATACATACACTCCCATGGAGTGCGGAAAGAAAAAACCGGTTTCCTGTTGTGGAGCTGAGGAAAGATACAAATCATCCATTCAAAAGGATGGTAAAGAAGCTATACTCAGGGAGGAGATGTTGGGACAAATACAAGAAGAGGAAGGAAAGCCATTGAATAAAATGTAAGAAAATCAGACTGACAAGGAAGTCAACCAAGAGTAAGCGAAGGACCATCCCAAAGCCCACTTGACGTACTGGCATTCTATATAACAGATCTTCCATAACAGACCACTAAAAGATATCTGTTGGTGACACTAAAAGTGCTGATAGAGAAGTTTTGGATTAAGCAGTACAAATTAATGCAGCTAAGTGAAGACAATGCATTTAAGGCAATAAAATCCTGGCGGTGATTACAAAACTGTAGTAGAGAACTCTGACGGGCTAACAAAATGGTAATAAATGACAAGATCTATGAAGAACATCTCAAAATTATGAACATAACTATGTACCAAGATAGAAAAAATTGCATTTTTATTTTCAAAAGGCAAATCATTTCTAAAAACAAATGTTGAAGTATGAGAAAATATTTTTCGTACAACGGGTAGTGGAAGAGACAAAGGCAGTGCATTAAAAAGGTCTCTTTTGGACAACGGGAGGGCATATTTTATTGCATGGTGATTCTAGGTGGCTGCCTAAGGCCTCCTCAGCAGATTGGTGCCTGAATGCCATGAAAGAGTTAAATGAAGGCTCATTAGAAGAAACAGTGGCAGCAAAATGACAAGTTGTCATGACTCCTTGCACAGTCCCTGGAGCAAGAGTAAAACAGAACTGAGCGGTAGACCAGCTACAGAGTTTGGTGTCAAGGATAGGCATGAGCTAACAAATCTAAGTGCGTCCGGCTCCCCGGACCTCCCTCACTGACATGACCCTCCCCTCACACCACGACTGCATTCTTATAGTAACTAACATCATTTACTGTACCTCAAACAACCTTCCACTGTCACCCCAACTGAGGTATAATGCCTAACCTCAATAACACCCACCCTGCACTACACCATCCCTTTGAATAACTGTGATTCTCTCATACAATCCACTTGTTTTAGCACTCATCCTCCCACTCACTCCCACTGATAACACCCTTCATTTCAAGCATTCTCTCATAAACACCACTTTTCACTCAGTTTAAGAATAATCTCATGGACACCAAGTATTTCATGAACTGCTAGCTTCTCCGGAAACGTCAGCCTCCCCTGAACATCTAGCCACTCACAAACACAACCAGCCTCCCATAAACTCACAGTCGCTCATAAATATCTAGATTATAATAAAGACCCAGCCTGCAGGGGTGTGGAATTTAATAAAATATCTACTTGTCCAGGGGGCAGGTTGCTTCATAAATCTACTTGTCCTGTAACAAAATCCACTTGTCCCTTTTGTGTCATGTAATATGGCGACAAATTCTGGCAGCAATCTCATTATATAAGAGATCTGAAATAGCCTCTCTGATTATGCCAGGGCTCTTTCAATAGTAGGGTTTGAATACTAGCAATTACATTATGTTGCCACGTTTCCGCAAATCTGCACACTAGGGCTGAAGGTAATGGTAAGCAACAGTTCCAGGGTTGGATGTCCTTTTGAGTCTGTGCAAACCTACTAAGTTGCGTGCTTTAATGGTTTTCACCAACTCTTCTCTAATCTTTTCCCTTACTGAGAACGGTTGGAAATTTACTCCTGACAATGGCAGACATAAAACTTCTTCCAGGGTTGGGAAAAAAAGTGGTTGGAGGGAAAGTGAACTTGCAAATCTACACCTGTATATTTGCTCATGCTAAAATGCAGTTCACAAATATTTACCAGGAGTACTATTTCTTGGCTTACTTCTGTAAAGTCTTGTAAATTCAAGAAAGTTGTATATTTGTACTTAATGCCAGGACATGGGTGCACTTTTGAGACTATATTTAATATTTGGGCCCATAATTAGGCCTGGCGTTAACCATGACCATTTGTGTTTATTAAAGTTCTCTCTCTCTCTCTCTCTCTCTCGCTCTCTCTCTCTCTCTCTCTCTCTCTATCGGCTAGCTTCATTGTGAGTGACAGCATTCTGTTCTTTCACAAGGAGCATACCGACACACAGTCGTTTTGTTCAGTGCCAGGAACTACTGTGGCAATGTTTGCTTTTTGAGACCAAAACAATTTTTGCTTTTGCCAATGTTTGTTATAACGGAGAGGGCCCAGCAACTCCCACACCAGTAAGGTTTTACAAAAACCACGCCAAAACAAGTCACACATTGACAAAACCAAAAGGCTGACCAACAATTTCAGACCTACTGGCTTTACCAATGCTTGTTTATTTTTGTTTCCCATAATCTTATTAAAACTAGTTACACTGACTTTCCATTATCAATATGTTTGGAAAATACTAGCATACATCAACACATTTTACTAAATGATGCTGCACAGAAATGGTACCTAAAATTTTACAGTAGTTTAGCGAAATGTTTTTGCATTTTTTTGTGAACATTTATTTAGAAAGCAAAGAGTCATCAATCTTGCTTTCAAGCTTCTGCAAATATTTGCATCTAATCAGAGAGCATTCTGGGAGCATTATACATAGCCTCATATTGCTAAACACTGAAAACGTGTGTACACATTTTTATACTGGAACCACTGTCAGGAGTGTAATCTGAGCTTACAACATTTACTTAGAGACCTCACCCTAATAATAAAGGCTTTGCATTAATGAACCATAAATACAAGTGTGAACAGCATTACAACATGGACACAAATATTACCTTAACTGTAGGCAATGTCTTTCTCTGATCCTTAATGTGGTACTGTAAACTGGCAGCCAAAGAGTTTGTGCTGTAGGGGTGTTGGGCCTACTTGTCCCAAGGACAAAATACACATGAAAACTTGTTGCCCTTGACCCCAAACAATATGTCCGGGCTATAGGAATTCCACATCCCTGCAGCCTCTTGCTAAGCCTCCGCCTCTCAGAAACACCTAGTATCTCAAGAACACCAAACCCCTTGCTAACACCCAGCCTCTCGTAAATCCTTATCTTCTCACACTCAGCCACTGAAACAACCAGTATTTTAAAAATACATCCTCAAACTAAAGCCTTCCACAAACACCAAGCCTCTCCCTAACACCCAACGTCTTGCCAAAAGCCATCATCTTGCTAACACTGCATTTTCCCATCATCTTGCTGTGCAGTGTGAGACATAATTAGATTTACCATCATCCATCTGCAAAAGAAGAGACATAATTGGATTTCCCATTATCCATCTGCACAGGAAGTGAGATCACTGTTTTCCCGCCAAAGCCATATTTAAAAGAAGAAGGAATCCCATCCCCAGCCATTCCCAGCAAAGGGTGGGGATAGACAAGGGTATTTATTGCCTGTTTGGGCCTTTTAATGCCAGGACGGGCCTTGGGCCAGAAGCGCTGTTCCACTGAAACTTACAAGGTAAAATGTAGCATGTGCCTAACCCAGCACACCACTCCCCATAATCACACCCAGACTTAGATGACCCAAACACCCACATATCATGTTAGAAACATTGGCCACGCAGCAACGTGATTCATCTATATTGACTTCTTACCAGACTCCTATTGCCCAGCTCCATAAACCAATCACACGTCCACTGGAGGTGTTCTGGGCTATCCCTGCACACTCTATAATAACTCAGGACATAAAATTGGTTAACCCGGGAAGTCGGAACCCTCTAAAACTCGAGGCACCGAGAGAGGGAGTCTATAAATCAGTGGAGTTCCACACAGCATTTACCCCAAAAAAAGATTTGTGATAACATAGACTCCCTCAAACTGATGGGCCTGGACATGCTCCCACAAAGGAGGAGCATAAGACTACCTAACACCGTCCACGACCATCCAAAGGAACTGCCTGGGACACGAGAGTTGCAAGAACTACAGGGCCCTCCAAGGAGACCTGAAGGCAACTACAGACTTCTGCCATGAACGCTAAACAACGCGAAAACCTTAACAGTGACCAAGTGGAGGCTCAACGCTGATAGGACAGTCACCATCAGACAAGATACAAGACCTGCCCCCAGAATAGATGAAGCCAACTGGCAATGGCTGCCAACAGCCTTTAACAGTCTTGAGAAACCCTAGTCAAGGACTGATACACCTCCGTCCACACATTTTTAAACAGAAAAGGGCCCAGTTTCCTGGTTACTCTAGCAATACTAGGGACAGTAACAGCACCCAAGGTGGGGTAACAGGGATAAACATCCTTTCATGGAATACAGCTGGTATACAATCAAAACTGGAGGACACTGACTGGAAAGAATTTTTGAGCTCAAAGGAGATATGATGCTTCATGGGGACATGGGCGGTGAACACCCTGAGCGCCCAACAAATGTCCCCGGACTTTATGGAGTTTGCCCTTGAGGGAAGCAAATTAGGCAGGGGAAGAGCTATGGGGCATCTAACTACCTGGATGTCAATGAAAGTAGATTGTACAGCAATGGAATTTTCCTCTACCTCATCCCCATTGTGCACACTGCACGTCAGACTGGTCAAGGAGCAGAAGAATCACTGTACTACACTGGACGTTCTGAACGTGTACCTAAACCCCAGTAAACGCATCAAGTACAAGGACCAATTAGCAGCTCTAACAGCAATTGTACTTGACAAAGAATACAGCCCCCAAAAGCGGCAAGTTCTATCTCCTCGTCTGAGGAGATTTCAACACCTACCCACCAGAAGACCTATGGGACGGCGAAAGAAGCACAGAGAACTGCTGGGGTATTCCATCCCCTGAATTGGGCAAGTCCCTCCCACTGAATAGGTGCAAGAAAGGGAGATTATCCAGTAACTTCCTCACTGAATCTCAGGTAATCTTCTGGAATGCCGAACGGTATCATACAGCCCGCAGTGCCCACATTTCAGAACAGCAGAAGATCCAGCTTCATCAATTATATCCTTTTCCTCAAAGATAGCTGGGACTTGGTCCTCGACATGGAAGTGATCCAAAGATCAGAGAGCGACCACAACCCCCTTAGTCTCAAGTGCTCCATCCTGACCGAGCAGAGAAAGGCCAAACGCTTTGCCAGCAGTATCATCCCAAATAACAACAGACGAGCAGGAAAATGGAATAGAGAGAATCACTCGAGCAACAAAACTCCATAAAAACTTTGCCTTAAACATTTCCTGGCTCGCACCAAGGTCAATGACGAGGAGGAGACAATACTAGGAAATAACGCCAAATGCTCAATGGAGCTCACACACCACTGGTCTGCACCTTGGACAACAAGGAGCAAAAACCAGATACCACACAAACATTGGTACAACGAGTGCAGAGGAGTCAAGAACAAGGTAAAACTTGCTTGCAGTAAGCGATATGACACCCAAGGAGATAAGCTCCTCTTCAGGGCCACAAGGAGAGACTACAAAGCACTAATCAAGGGCAAGAAAATGGCATACCAGCAAGAAGTATGGCAAGACCTAACCAAGGCAGCAGAAAACAAGGACAGTAAATACTTCTGGAGGAAAACTGCCGAAATATTTAGAGATGGTCTAGGGCCAATGAAAAATCATATTACAGCACAAACCTAGGTAGACCATTACAAAACTATATATGCTGGCAGCGATTGTACACCACCATTGCTTCACCGCAATACTCTCCCGCCAACAGAGCAAGCTACTATTCTCCGCCCAGAGGTAGAAAGCAATCTCAGACCAGAAGGCAAACAAATCACCTGGCCCGGACTGTGTACCAGTCGACATATTTCGATCAGACCCCAATGCTTGGTCCGAAGCCCTGTCCACGATTTTCAGTGCAGTCTTAAGATCAGGCAATGCCCCACACTCTTGGTGATCCCTCATTATAGTTCCTTTTCATAAAAAAAGGATGTAAGCGGTTACCATGCAGCTACAGACCTATCTTGCTTTTGGACAACACTGGGAAAATCGACGGGTGGGTCCTTTTGAACAGATTGCAGGCCTCTGCAGATAAAAACTCAGTTCTTATAGATGCACAGGCGGGATTCCGTAAAGGCATTAGTACCATCGATCAGGCCACAAAATTATTCATGACCCGAGTCAAATATACAAAGAAGATCAAGCATCCGCTCTATCTAACTTTCATCAATTTTAAATCGGCTTTTGATCTGGTCAACAGAACCAAACTATGGGATACGCTACAAAAACAAGGAGTTGAAAGTGACCTATTGCAAGCTATCAAAGCACTTCACAAAGACACTCAGGCCTGCATCTGCAATGGACGTGAAGGAGAATGCGGTCCATATTTTGGCATCTGCTCAGTAGTATGCCAGGAATGCGTCTTTGCCCCGCCCCTATTCTCCCTCTTCTTGAACGACACAGAGGAATTTCTACTTGACGAGGTAACAGATGCACTGAAGCTGGGCAATAAAAATATAGTTATCCTCTTATTCGCAGACAACGCAGTAATTCTATCCTGCACGCAAAACGAGTTGCATAGGAGATTGGTCAGCTTTGAAAGCTACTGAAGACAAAAAGATCTGTTATTAATATACAAAAGTAATGCCGCTGGGGCTATCCCCACCGCTGACCAAATCATCAAGAATTGCTGGCAAGGTACTCGAAATAGTCAAGGTCTATGACTACCTGGGCATTTGCGTCAACAACAAGTTGTCCTGGCGTGCCCATGTCGACAAAGCAGCGCTATCCTACAGTGGTCTGCGAACCCAATACCAAGGCTTAAGAACAAAACTGGCTGCCGTTCACTGAGCGTTGTGCTACAAGCATACAAGCGAAAAAAGCAGTGGCTGCAGCAAGTTACGGTGCACATCTCTGGGGATACTGCAACAGTAAGCAGCTCCAAACACTGGAAAACGCATTTTTGAGATCACTACTGCACCTGAGCCCTGGTACACCACTTCTCCCTCTGTACCTGGAAACGGACATGGTTCCCATCTCCGAGCACATAGCCCTTGCTCTGGTATTCTACTGGCTACGCCTAAACTGAAACAGGCACGGACAGTCCTTCCTGAGATTAGTGCTTGAAGTGCCCCCCGCTGGGAAAATCCATCATAACCTCTGGACAAGCTATGTAAAAAGCTGTCTCCAAAATCTTGATCTTGAGCATCTATGGTCTGAGCCAGCAACATCAACAGCACCACGGCCGCCATGGTAAAGGAAGCATTTCTGTACACCAAACGTAAGAAACTCATTGGGAAAGCACACTCCTCTGTTCTATCCTGCAACTATCTGCACACAAAGCACACCCTGGGTATGGAGCGGTACCTGAAAGATATTAGCCCCAACACACGCCACACCTTATATTTAATTCCGTCTAGATATCCTACACATTCAAATGTATGTCGCCAAATTCTCTAAAGGCTGCATCATCTCTGAACTCTGCGACTGCCCAGTGTGCGGTAAGGAGTCCATAATGCACTTTATGCTATTTTGTACTAAAACCAAGCACTTACGCACAAAGTGGCTCATCCCACTGTTCAAACAGTTTATAATTACATCTTGCATAGACGCACTAGCACTTTGTGCCAGATCAGATCTAGCAATTATTTACAAGTCTGTGTCAAGCTACATTATGGGATTATGGTTCCTAAGAATGGCAAAGAGATCTCCCTTTCGCTGCAATCAAGTAACTGCAGCCCCACTTAATGCACTAGCTTGTTGTGCCACATCAGACTTTTTGACCATATACAAGCTGTGTTCAGCTATACCAAGGAAGCGCGGTTTATCAGATGAGCGGCCCAGAGACCCTTCACCATGGTCACTAATTAACCATACCCCCACCGGGACGCTAATGGACTCTTATCTGACGCATTTTATACAACCAAATTGTTTACTACTGCTTTAAGTCACTTTTTACGATTTCGTGGCATAAACACACATCAATAGCAGAAAATACTCAAGCCGGCCAATAACGACTGCGCCAGCAGGCATGATGGACCTGAACATTTACTGTTTATTATATGCAGTTTTATTGTGAGTGCAATAAGTTCCTTTCAAGGTGAGTCGTTAACCCCAAAGGAGCCTGCCACATACATGTTAGACACCCTAAAGCCCCCAACTTTGCACGAAACCCTGCACTTTATTGAGCGGTTTACATGAACCTCTTCATGGACGATGATTTTTTGGAGCTCTAGAGTCGGAAGTGGCTTAACATGTTACAATATGGTTCTAATTGCCACAAGAAGCTCATGGCTGTCCTTTTACTTTTTTGGGTCTGTAATCACGCTCTTTGGCATGTACTGAGGTGTGATGTGTGAACTTTTTATTTTACATTTGTACGTGTTATTCTTTTATGGGCTTTTATGCCTGAATAAAGATATTTATATGTAACACATCATTCCGACTAGAGACAGACGCGCCTTCTGATACAATCCACTAACTACCATACACCCCCAAACTACTGAACAAACATTCCAACTCATGCTCATTAACGCTCGTTCTGCAATACACCACACACCAGATACTGCAGACCTCATCACCTTTAACACACTAGACACCCTTTTCATCACATGAACATGGTTCATCCACACATCCCAGATATCCTTCCCTCATTGTCTGCAACGCAGACCACTACCTTCCATCTCATCTACAGGCCCCCTGGCCAGAACAAGAACTTTATGGATAAATTCTCAGATCTCCTCCCCATCTTGTCCAACCAACATGCCCACACCACCTCTCTTGGATGACTTCAACCTCCCAGACAACACAGACTGAAAAAACATAAGAGACACTCTCTTCAACCTCATTGACACATTCAACATAGTACAGCATGTCACATGACCAACACACTCCAAAGGCCACACCCTCAACGTTATCTTCTCAACATCACCAACAACCCAGTGCAATCCACTTATATCCTTGGACAAGATCGCCCACTTGGCCAACCCTATCTCCCTGCTCAGAGTCCTATCAACAAACCAAGGCAAACACAAAACAGAAGAACAAACTTTCCGATCCTTCAACCACTTCTCCATAGACAACTCAATGCTTGAACTCATCTCTCACCCTATCAACTCCACATCAGACACCAACACCCTTTTAAACAACTTCAAAACTTTTTGGGAAAATTAAATGGACATCCACGTCCCAATTATAACACATAAGTTGAAGTCAAAGCCTTCAACATCTAGGTACTCTAAAATATGGCTGACAAATGATCCTCCTGCAGACAGGGGAAAAAAAAGAGAAGACCCGATGATCTCCTAATACTGAAGTCCCTCAGCACAACATGTAGATAGCTCATCACATCACCCAAAGCAAAGCACTACACCGGAATCATCAATTAAGCCACCAACAAATACAGAAATTTTTTTAACACAATCAAGCACTGCATCAACCACCCGCCAAATCCTCCTACTCTTCAATCTAAAGAAAAGCCCAAAGCCATCAACCTCTTCTTCACTTAACAAGTACAGAAGATCTGACAGCACATCAATAACAACAAGTCTGCTTCGTCTCTAACTTCCAAACCTTCCCGTAATATACCACAATAATCAAGCTTGAAAGCCCTGTCTTTTGTAGATCTCACCAACATACTCAATTCCCGCATAGCCACTTCTAAGGAAGATAAGGTCTTACTCTTGTCCTTCATCAAAACTCTTTCTGGGGACACTTTCTAATCCTTATCCACCATTGTCAAAGCCTTCCTTACTCAAGGCATCGCCCCAGAAGCTCTCACGACAGGCGAGATTTTCCCACTACTAAAGAAACCCACACTAGACACTGAAGACCTCCCCAACTACCAGCCCATAAATAACCTACCATTCATCGGTAAGGCAGGATAAACATTTCCTGCCTGACTACCAGTCTTGCTTCAGATCACTCCGTAGCATGGTGATCACTACCTTACACATTATAAACAATGCACTCCTGACCACCAATGAAGATGATGCATGCCTCCTGCTATTACTGAACATCACAACTGCCTTCGACACAATCGATAACCCCGCCCTCATTCAGACCCTGGAGTACTGAATGGCATTCACCGACAATGTCCTTGACTTGTTCTCATCCTACCTTTCCATCAACACTAGTTTGTTCACAGGGGCATCTCCAGGTCCCAAAAGTTCTTTAGCACCTGCAGAGCCCCCCCACCCCCCAGGGTTGAATACTGTCTCCAGTCATTGTCATCCTCTACTTGGACCCACGTGGTGGACACTCAGAAATAATAACCTCAAGATTCACCAATATGCAGATGACAGAACTCTACTTGAAAGTCACCTCTGCTTCAGATAGACAATGTCTCAAACACTGTCTGCACATCATCCAGACCTAGATGTCCAACAACTGTGTGAAGCTCAAACCAACCACAACAGAATTCCTGTTATTTGCCAGAACAACAAAAAACAGTACAAACTGGCTCAATGATATGAACCTTGGCAGATCCGAACCTCAACTTTCACTGAATGCCAAGTCACTTGGACTCACCTTGGACACCAACCGCACCCTTAAGGAACAAATTCTCAAAAAAAACAAAGATGGCTTGTTACCAGCTTTCTCTTTTAAAGAAAGTGAAACAGTTTCTTCAATAAAGTGACTTCAGAATTGCTGTTCAAGTGATCATAATCTCGCAGCTAGATGGTTGTAACACCCTGCTCCATGCCATCCCGATTCCACACTGGCACCCCTTAAGGGCATCTTACACGCCACAGTATTTCTCCTCTGGGACCAGAAGAAATGATCACATCACCGTGATCCTGATGAAACTCCATAGGCTCCTCTTGCAGACCCACACCACCCTCAAACCTAGCAGCAACATTTACAAAGCCATTACGACCAGCACCTCATGTTATCTTGCAGACAAGCTCATCATCTCTGGTGGTTCTCGACACATCTTTATGCAGGACACCATCAGACTGTAGACTAAGGCATGTAAAGAAGAAAAAACAAAGTAGCAGGCCTTTGTCGTTTATGCATTCGGGATCAGGAACAATATCACTCTATCCACCAGGATCATCCTAACACTGCTCTAATTTTCTTTACAGAACTCTACATCACAATGCACTAACCATCCATAAACAAGCATCCTCTCCTGTTACTTATTGACTTTATGCTTGTCTTGGACCCTGTACAGCTCTCTGTACCCTTTTGGCTAGGCTTGCACTATAGGAATAACGTATACATACATGCCTACCCCACAAATCTCTAACACTCAGCTTCTCAATAATGTTCAATCTGTAGATAACACACAGCTTGTCACAAATACCAACATGAAGCTTTCCTCTAACATACAAGCAATCACTAGCGCTCATTGTCACTAACCCACACAGCCTCTTAGTAAGACTCACCTTGCTAACATGCAGCCTCTTGCTGAAACCCAGTAGCAAGAACAAGCCCATCACTAAAATGTAGACTACCACTAACATATTGTCTCGGTAGCACCCACTCTCTTGCTAAAACCTAGTGTCTTTCAAGCACTCAGCCTCTTGCTAATCATCAGCAACATGAGGCTCCTGGATAAAACCCAGCTTCTCACAAAAATTCGGTCTGTCATGAATAACCAGCCTTTCACTAACACCTACCCTTTCCTGTAAACATCTACCCTCTCCCTAATAACCACTTCTCACTTTATCCTAACCATTTCATTAATGCTCACCTGGTACTAACAACAATCCCTTACTAACAGTCAATCTCTCACTACCGACTCTCCTCTTACTGACACTCTCCTAACAACCACCATTAAAGAAACAACCACTTTTTTTTAACTGATTCCCATCTTGCCATTAAAACCAACACTAACTAAATCCTGTCATCTGACTAACACACAGTGCCTCACAAGCAACACCCCCTGACTAATTCTGAGCCTCTCACAGGCAGCTTGCCTCTCACTAAAACATGCTATGTATGTCCTCAACCATGCAACTTTTAACTGCATTGATGTCAGTGAAGACATCAATGGGCAGCAGGAGACATTCAGGGGACTTACCAAGGGCTCCACTGCCACCTCTCTTTCAGTTTGCTGTGAACCGGAATCTGTCACATGAAAAGAAAAGTTACCATTATGAGTAGTATTTCAAACATTTAAATGCAATGTTTCAGTCCATTCCCCAGTTGAGAGTGTAATGTAGGCTGTGGGACTGTGTCTAATATCAGATAGGATGAGATCAGCGAAGGTTTGGGATGATGAAATGGAAAGAGGGATGGCAGGGGAAAGACAGATTTGTTTCGACTCAACCCTATTTTCCACAACATCACTGGGTTATAGTGTGGTGGAGGGGGACTGAGCACGAGTTTTAACATAGACATATGATGCGAGAGATGATGGGCTGAGCAATAATTAAATGTTGCTCAGACAACGTAGACGAGAAAAGAAAAAATCAATGTAGGAAAAGACCAAAATAAAGGGAGTAACACCTACGGCATAGAAAGATGGTGAGATATGATTAAAAGACGAAGACAAGGCATGGGTAAAATAGTCTAGGGGAGATGATCCACTTCAAGAGAAATGACGGCCAAGGGATAAGTAGCAAAGGCAAGTAGGAGCCAAATTTGGAACAGTCTTGAGGGTAAGAAATTTTACAGTGCATTAGCAATGGTGAGTAACTGCTGTCCCCTTAGCAGGCTGTCTTTGGAAGTCCCAAAGATTCTGTCAAACCGAACGTGCTAACCAGATTCCTGCTTATTAAACCATATTATTGCCACAGTGAATACCATGAAAAGAAAAGAAGTCAGGTGAGATTTGCGAATAAGCTTTGATGGGCAGAGACAATTCAAGCAGCCAGCACCAGCCATAAGCACCAAACAGTGGGACTCAAAGTGGCAGAGTGAAGGCTTGTGAAAAGCCAGTTTGGGAGGAGAGAAATCCACTGATTATTGGTATATTAAATCTGACTCCCCCGTGGTAAAACTCTACTTTGCCACAACCCCTGCCTCCGATTCTCTGCATTGTTCTCAAAGGGCCTCAAAACCATTTAAAAATTAAATATCACTCATTACTCCCTCTCCCATTGTCTGGCTGGCCAGCCCTCAATCTCCCACATAACAGTTCTAATAATAATCTATTGTTATTTATTAAAAAATAACCCTTATGTCTGCCACACCTTTTCCACTAGGTGTCAGTCATTCTGCAATTCACAATTCAAGTAAGGTGTGCCACATAGCATGGTGATTTATATTCAACATGAACAACTCTATTCTACTTTCACCCCCCCCTCCCCCCGCCCTTGGGATATCCAGGGCATAGTTAGGTCTAGGTAGACTGTTGTATTATTCGAGTCAGGGTAACTAGCCGCGGCCAAAAGGATATTCTTCCAACGGACGGTGTACAGACAAAAATTCTCAGTGTCCTATTGTATTTCAGCAGATACAGGCTGCACTAGGGCAGATATGGGAATGTGCAGATACAACACTCTTGTGTGATCTTGTGTTGGTATCTGCAGCTGTTTGACCTTTACCACTCTTTGCCTTATAAAGCCAGAATCCCAAATTGAAAGCTGGACAGGTTAAGATGATACCAAACCTTTGGTCGTTATATATAAATAATTAAAACTAGGACATGCTCGGACTGACAGTAATATGTAAGCAATGCCAGTAATTTATGCTGAAATCGGCGGCCACCGGGGCATAAACAGAAAACGCATTTGGTAGATGAGCAGAGCATCACCTACCCCTCCCATTCATAACAAGCTGATTGGACAATCAACCTCCCCAGGGTATACATCAAACAATGTTAGAAGTCAAGGAGACCTTGAAGAGAATGCATACAAGCATAAATCCCCAAAGGCACCAATTTCAGGAGGCATCATCTAGCTGAATAATATGCGTTATTGACAATGCACCCTGCAAAATAGTTGATATATAGCATGTATGCAAATGTGCTGGGTGTAATATGGTCTTTATAAGTCCAGAATGTGGGCATAAGCTTTGACTAATGCAGGCCATAGCCTCAAGTGGGTCTTGAGGCCCCTCCAGTCTCTCAATAGTAATAAATTGCATTTTACTATCTGCAAACCTGCATGAATGCTTTGTGCCATCCTGTTTTTATGTGTATTAGTTACAAAGATATTTAAACAGAACAAAGCAGAGGGGGGTTGAAACCGTAAGTGATAAAAATCACCCTAAATAAGTTTTGCAAATATGGCCCATTTGGGTTCTTCTCTACCTTGGAACCTATGACTTATTACTTTCTCCTTGCCTGCATATATGTTTTATGTCATGCTGTTATTTCATGTGCAGTAGGTATAGAAACGAGTATTCAAGCAGAGCCAGAGCACTGGCAAGGTGTTGCAGACTTCCAAATCTTTGCCTCCAATAGACAGGGCTTGGTTAACAAAGTTGCTAGAGGTGGGTTTTCCAACGCATAGGTAAGAAATTACTCTTAAATGTGGAGAATGTAGCCCTCAAGTGCAGTTCTTGATTACAAAGTCAGTTGTTATGAGGGTTGTAGCTCCAAATTGTATAGATTGGTTTCAGTAATGGTGGAACAACACTGTTCACATTGGACAGGCCAGAACTGAATATCTGATTGTAGGAGGATAAGGGGTGGGAGTTTCAAGGGAAACCCTCAGATGCCTTGCTAGTGGGTGACTTTCCCAACATAATGCAGAGTAGCTGGCAATCTAGAGATTTTTAACCCGGCGTACTTGTCAATCATGGAGTTAAGTGAAATAGGAAATGTGCTCACACATAGGAAGCAGTAAGAACCTCCTAAATTACTTGCAATTTAAGATCACAGCCGAAGCAGCAACGCTGCATGGCATTTCCACATTTAGTATGCGTCCTACACAGCATGAACAAAGACGCGACCGCGCACAAGTAGAGAGTCGGCATAGAAAGTGGTTCTCCTTGAGGGAGGTATATGTAGGACCAAGCCTACATATCCTCATTGGAAGATTTCCAAGTAAAGATATCAATGGATTAAGGAGCTACCACAATGTTAGAGGGCTAAGCCAAAGCATTCCTTAGCACGGTCAGGCCAAACTGTGCAACCAATCCAAAGTAGACATCCAAAAAATAGGGACTCATTTACAACCTGGAGGGCAGGCAGACAATCTGCTGGGGCAACATATGCCCCGTCTGTGCTATCGCTGTAGTCAACAACCCACCATATTTAAGCTTCCCTCTTCGTTGGAGTTGAATTACTGCACAAAAAACTTCCACTGACATGACAGAAACACTTTCAGTGTAACTGCTAAATGCCAACCGGCCCGCCATGCTATAACAGAATGACCGATGTTCAACATTTTTTTTTTTACAGGTTTCAAAGACAAATCTCTAAAGTAGGGTTTTGTTTCTGAAAAAATGCCTAGCATAAAGGAAGCATTTGGGGTTAAGACATATGTGCATCTCTGGGCTTAAGACATACATTCAACTCTTCTTCAAGAGAACTGCTGGAAGTCTCCCTTTGTTATGGTCGTAACGACACCTCAAGAATAACATCAGTGTACCGTGTCCCTGTGCAGTCTACCAAGAGTCAGGCAGAAGAGAAGTTGTTGCGTAAAATATGAGGCTCACAAAAAAAAAAAAAGATATCTTTGCACTATAAAGACTTTAGAGACAGTCTGAAAAAATTCATCAAGTAGAGACGAACAAAAGTGTTTCTAATTTTCTCCTAAACAACAGTGTATGTTGGATTCTTTAAATTGAAAGATGGAGGGTATTCCACATACTTGGGTATAAAAACGAGAAGGAACAGTCAGTGGGACATGACTTCTTGGCTCTCGTAACCTTAATAACTTTAAGATGGAAGACTTTGAAAGAACATAATGAAGCGGATGGAAAATAGTGCTAGAATCCATAAGAGATGAAGGAAGGTCCTTTACTGAAAAAAAACCAGAGTATAGTTCAGCAGATTTTCAACTTGAGTATTTGAATTGAACTTCTGATGGAAAAGAAAACCGTTATTGAGTCATATTCTTGGCCTCAAGCATTTGTTCCACCTTTTGAACCCTGTATGATTTAGCAAGAGCATATTTAGGGAGACCAAGAATACCACCAATGGCATCTGTCATAGAACAGACAGCACATGACCAATACATGCTGTCCAGGTTTTTGAAAAACTGCTAAAAAAGTGTCAGATGGAGCTAACCACTCTGGCACACTACCGTAAAATGGGCCAGAAATTAAATATAATTATCTTGGGTTATACCAGAGTTCTTATGGAAGTGAGGGGGTTTTTGGACACTGGTCCAGGGTAGAAGGCCTTTCTGGGACAAAAAAAAATCCCTGGGAGAACCAAATACAGTGACCTAGTTTTGCAAGGCTTCCAATTAAGACCTTTCTTGGCATCCAAAGTGTATGTTTTCAAGCAGCAAAACAATTTACCTAGTCAATTCCAATCAGGGCAACGAAGTCTCGGCATGACCTGCATGTCATCTTTGTAGTTGCAGAAACCAGGCTGCAAGACTAAAAACCCAGCCCCAAACTCTTTTGCTATGCACAGTAAAGGGGGGGGGGGGGGGGTAGAAAGAAGAAGTGGAATATTGCACAAACTTAGAAGATTATGGGCTGACCTGTCCACACTTGTTTTTTCTGAGCTGTTTTTTTGTCCCTTGAACAAAGAGGCATAACCTGGTTCTTGGGAGAGGTAGAGTTGGGTGGAAGGTTTGCAAATACTTTGGTTACTCATTCTCTAGATTTTCTCTTTCAAAACAATTTAATGACAGCCGCCTAGGGGCAATCAAAGCTGCTGTATGTGATCCAGCCATTCTCTGCTTTTGAAGAATAATATTCAAGGGAGACCTACACTCAGGGGAAGGCTTTTTGTGACATCAGCAGAATCAGTGTAATGGGGTGGTGAGAAGAGGATGGATTAGCTGCAGAAATGGGAGACGAAGGAGGGGAGGGAGATGACAAAATGGTAAGTTAGATGTAGGACTGGGATTAATGGAATGATCACAAATGTGAGTGGGTTACATGGGAACGTGGGGGTACCAATGCACTGGACTGTTGGCCTGACTCCAGTTTCCAATAGTGAGCTATTCTGCAATTTGATAGATGTACATGAGAAGGATTAACTGCCAGCACATAGCGATATGCTGGAACAGGGAATTTCCTGACCATGTAGTTCTCGGTGAACCATGCCAGGAGGTTCAGCATGCCCTACAAGTTACAAGGACAACATAGGTCCAGGCAAGTAGCAACATTTTAGGAGAGATCTAAGTGTCCCAGTAGTGCAAGCAGGAAACCGACAGAGAAAACGATGTGCTCAAAGACAGGTTGTATTGTTTAACTGCTGCAGGTCACCAACAGAACTTAGGAATGGAAGATTCTTTTAAGATAAAAACGTACTTGTTTTTCACATTTAAAAAAGCTAATAGAATTTGTACTCCATTGGTGTATGTATACTGTGCTTCTCTGGTGTTAAGTCTAAAAGTACATTAGAGGCAAATGCTGCAAGACCTCAAATGTGCCTATCTTGCCTTAAACGGTATGGACAGCAAACACAAACCCACCAAAACCCCTGCTCTCTTGTAATCACGGACAAAACACTGCAGATATGTGAATGTAACAGCGTCTGTATCATTTGTCTGGTAAGTAGTGTAGAAAGAGACTGCTTGAAAGTAGAGGAGGTTGTTGATCGAGTAGGGATACTCTTAAGAAAACCGTATAAAGAAAGCTGGAACGGGTGAAGACACAAATGGCCGAGGACAGATGACGCAGGAGAGGAGAGGCACAGTGTGGAACGACCCAAGGTGGAACAGCAGATGGTACAGAAACAGATCATGGATAGATGCATGGAAAGGGGGCAAGTGACAAAAAGCAAATGTAGTGGTGCAGATAATTGGAGTGTAGATTGAAAAGGGAATATGTATTTATTGATAGTTTTAGTAAAGCATCAGGTTGTCACCTTCAGAACATCGACAGCAGTCAAAGTCACATAATCTGGATCAGGAACATGATATCCAGTAGTGAGGGGCTGATCAGGTCAGTGCCTTAAACATTACAATGCCTGGTTAAGATTTCAAAGGTGTGTGGAAACCTGTTTGATGTTGAGATGGCACAGTTCTTTTTTGATGTGAGGATGTTCCCGATGGTGACAAGGGAGAAGACACTCTGCTTAAGTCTTCAACTTTGCATCTTCAGTGCTCTCTTGATAGCTAGTAGACAGGGTAAGTTCCTCATAGTTGTGCTGAAACAGCTGTAAAGCCTTGGAACCAGCACTTTGATGCTTTTTCTTCTATATTTTTGATCACCCTTTGGTTGGACAACTCAATTAGAGCTGCCAAATCTAAATAAATATTCAAGAAAAGAAAGGATAGGTTTTTGTCAATATTCTGGGTGTTTGCCCACAGGCCCTGCAGATAATGCATAGAATCTTGAATGTAATTATTTGTTCTAAGACAAGCAGACAAGCCCTTTCTGGGGAAAAAGTAACATGGACAAATTTCCTTAGATACATCTTCACTGCTTGACTTTAGATCCTCTGGATCTTCGAGATCGCTTTCTTTGGTTTCCCTTTGATACCACAGTCCGAGAAAGAATTAGATCTGTGATAAGAGCGATATGATTTAAAGTCTGGAGAAGGCGCAAGACTTCTAAACATAGTCAAACTGAAAGATTCTGAATGTTGTCACAGCTGAGACCTAATCCACGAACAAAAGACTCTACATAAACCAAACTCCCACGTTCATTACGTTCTGTGATAAGGATGGGCTTGCACCCAATTCCTGAGCCCCTGGGTATGGGACGGTATTGTCCCCAAAGCAATTAAGATCTTAACAACATTAAGACGGAGGAAACTATCCTTCATTCAATAGTGGATAAGTTTGAAGCAGTACAAAATGTTTTTGAATATTCACTATTGCTTTGGGTATAAATCCCATACATTTTGAACTGCAATCGATGTAACAGAATTACCTCTGTTAAGGAACGCTTGTAGATACTAAACATGTTTAGTGAATGTGAGAAACCTAGTGGAACTTCACAGGAAACCAGATTCTGTTAGTATATGCTTAGTATATAACAACTTACATTCTCAAGCATGTTATCGACCTCCTGAGAATGTGTAGATGCTGACTGTACACGGATCAGATCGACGTTAAGCAATCCTTCGGTCAGTAAAGGATAGCCTGTTAAAGTTGTTGTTGGAATATGAGACATCTGTCATAAAAGGCTTGAAGATACCATTATGCTCCAACACTTTCGGGTGAGTTCAGGTCTAACCAGACAGCTATACACCCTCTTTGGATGATGTTCATATTTTAAGAGGGATAGAAGATTATCTCTGTTTACCCCAGGTTTGTCTGTTTATGATGTATGGATTTCAATCCTGTTTCATGTCAGTCTTGAATGAATTTACGATGTGGAAAAATATGCTGAATCTCACCGGGCTGCTGCTGCCTGAATCATGAATGTGCTACTGTCATAAAAGCTAATTGTGTGGTTGATCTTCAATGGGTGTTTATTCATTGCAGTCATTACCATATCTCTATGGATTGTACTAGAGATGTGACTTGAAGTAGGTAAAGCCACTGTGTAGTGTTTGTAGCATAGATAAGTAGGTCAGCTCTGCATTCTCCGAATCTTACCATGAGGAAAGGTCCACAATTAGTATTTCTGTGTTATCATTTAGAATGGATCTCTTCAATTTTTGTTTTGTATTGTATGAGGAAAAAGTATTTTGAAATATTTACAGCCTGATAGCAGTAGGTCATGAATGAAGAAAATGTTTCGCTGCTCGTCGCAGTTAGACTTAGGTGCTCTTGAAAGATGGGATTTCAAACCTGGGTAACAAACCTGCGTGACGTGCACCTAATAACGAAAGCAGTGTGAGCTCCAAACTTTCAGGCCCACCACCTTCATCCCTCTCCTTCACACTCAAGTATAAATACAAAGATTTTGGGGAGGACAAGTAGTTGCATAAGGAAACAAAGTAAACCTAACCCCTCAATTGTGTAAACAATTGAGAAACCTTCTTTTTAATCTTATGTGGTTCTTGATATTAGTCTCAAGTGTGCAGATAGACCTAAAGTTCTTAATTAATTGAAGTCTACCATAGGACAATGAAGTTGCATGGCAAGATGGTTGAAGTACAATGATGGGGGTGCACATGTGCCGATGGTGAAGGGGAAACGTAGGCAAAGGAAATCTACGTAATTGAGCTGCAGATGGTGGAAAGGGCAACATGAAGGGAGAGCAGGGACTGGGTGGGGGCAGTGAGGGTGAAGTTGGCTGGGACAACTGAAGCGGTAAGAGGTAACGGAAGGCTAGAAAGATAATGGGGAGGGTTGGAAGATGGGAAAATGATAGAGAGCATTTATGAAGTATGACTAGCAGAGATGATGAAAGGGAAGCTTGAATGATCTATGACGAAGGGGCAGTGGATTAAAAATGGATAATAAATGGGGGTAGACATTAAAGCAAGAATGGTGGACCTGGCTTTGATGACAGACAGGTGGATATAAAAGGGAATGCATGGATGCTGGAAAAGCAATGTTGTGGTGAGGATGCCGGGTCTGATCGCTCAGTGGACTAATGCATTCACTGCGGGGGCCTGTGTTCAACCTAATGGTCACAGGTTCAAATCCGGGCGGGTCCACTCAGCCTTTCATCCATCTGAGGTTGATAAAATGAGTACCATTGAGTTGGGTAGCAATAAACATCTGTTATTCAGCGCCAAGATGCCTTTGGGTGAACGTGCGCTTTACAAATGCATGTTATGTTATGATGAAGAGGGCAGGTATGAGACAGCAGAAATAATGAAAAGGTAGCATGAACAATAGGGGACAGACATGATGGTAAAGATTGAGGAAGGGCTGGAGAGCAAAGGGTGGGAAAGATGGATGCTACAAGGGTGATAGCGGCGCAAGGAAGATGAAGGTGGCAGCTATTATGAAGAAGCGCAGATTATGGGGTGAAATAAATGACTGCAGGGCGACAGAGGGATCAAAAATAATGGAGAGGGCTGAAATGGTGGGGGCAACCGGGCGGGGGAGGGGCTTGTATGACAATAGGGGGAATTAATTATCCAGGTGGAAGGGAAGAATGAGTAGCTTGTGTAATGGAAGAGAAATGCTGATGATGAAGGGACAAGGGATAAGCAAAGACATGAAGGGGAAAGGATGGCACAGGGGCTGGGACCATGGCTGCAGAAATAATGGAGAGAGGCGGTGATGATGCATGAAAGAAATTATAATAGTGGAGCAGGTGTTATGAATGAAGGTAGGGGGATGCGATGATGAAAGGGCAGGAAACTGTGGGTAGGGTTGATGGATAGAAACAGGTATACAAAGATTATAATTATGAAGAAAGCATGGATGGTAGCAGTGATGGGGGTAGGGATGACAGACGAACCGAAATGAAGGAAAAAAGGAATTAGGTCGAGTTAAGGGGGAGCAGGGATAACGGACCGGAATTATTTGATATAGGAGGCAGAAATGAGGGCAGGGATGAAGGATGGACTGAGCGGCAAGAGGGGATGGGATGATGGAAGCGCAGGGATGACGCAGGTTGGTTGGAGTCAGAGAATAGGAATGCAGGAGGAGACCATCGATAATGAAGCAGAAAGGTTTGAGTGGGACTTTGATAATGGAGAGGACAATGATGATGAGGGGCAAGTGTGCTGGGGCAGGGATGATGGAAGGCGGAGCAAGCCTGATGAAGGTGGAGCAGGGATGATAGAGGGGAGAGCAAAGAAGATGGATGGTGGAACATGGAATATTTAAGACTGACCATGAATAACTGAAGCTGGAGCATTGATGATCTTAGGCACCTTCTATTATTCTTCCATCCTTGTAAAATTAAGGTCTAATTTTCATTGTACATAAAGTAGTGTCAGATGGACTTCCCTCGCCTAGCAGGTTGGTGCTGCTGTTTAACTGCTAAAAGTGCTCAGTTCAGCTTTGCTTGAAAAATCGCAGACATGTGCAGAAGAGATGGCATTGATCCAAATTCTCTATAGGTTATTGTGTGGCCCTAATCTGCTTGGCACAATAATGAACTACGCAACCAAGTCAACAAAAGCACTGCTACTTTATCAATTTGTCAGACATATCGAACATGTGAAACCAGATACACTTCAGCAGAAGCTCCAAAGTTAAAGTATTGGCAAAAATCTGCTTTCATTACTCCGTGAGCTGCACACCAAAATCTGGACAAAAAATTGTAACAAGAAAGACATTCTCAGAACATTATTCAAATCAGTTGGAATGGCCTACATTTGGGCTGCAATCTTCGCTCAGCAGCATGTAAACATGGGTGGATGAATTCATAAATGGTAACACCTGAACTTAAAACAGGACAAATCCTTATTATGGAGTACCCATGTTAAGAAACTAATAAAATTAATCTGGTGGTAGTGAAAGCTCTTAAGAAATTCAACTAGATTTACTGTGAATAAATAGCTGTACCACTTATTAAAGAGCTCTGGTAGGCATCTATTTGACAAGGTTCACACTATAACAAGTACCAATAATTACTTAAAATAAAAAATATTCTATGTTAAAATCGCTCTGATGACCCTTTCTTATGCCCAGCATGTGGTAACACTGCCTCACTGTGACAAATGGCCTATCGTTGAAGTTCTTTCTATTTAATTTGGGTTGCAAAGTTTTTTTTTTTAAAAGCCAGTGTAATTGCACTACCTGTTATTTTGAACGGCACTGGCAGCTCCACCAGAAACAAACTAGTACTAATTTTGAGAGGCTGCAACAGCGAGGCACAGTAGTTAAAAATTGTAACATTCAAATATATAGGAATTATATGGACAGCTGCAGGAAGTGGTGATACTATTCAATGCCAATGCTTGACTTAGTCAAACTATTAAAAGCGAAGGTGGAAGGCGGCTGAATGACTGGAATGTGGGGAAATTTGCTTAGCACTTAATATAAACAAAACGGTATAGAAAGTGTTGCAGCTGGGTGCCCTAGATTTTCCATTGTATGCCAAATATTCGAAAGATATTACATGAAGACCACAAATTCGAGGTTCATGTGGTCGGAAATGATTTTGTAAAGGTACAACAAATATTAATTTCTACGACATTCATTTGTTAAATATCAATTTTGGACACGATGGCAACATGTTACTCTTATTGAGTAACAACAGTGATAGCTCATTGCAAATGTAAATATTGCGGTGGTGAACATGTTTTACTTTAAGAAGTAGATATATTGAACGACGTTTTTATTTTCATGAATGGAAATTTGCAAGTAATTATCAAGCAAATAAAATAGCCTCGTGGCGACAAAAATGTGAAAGAATTGATGATGGAGAAGGCAGATTGGCCGATAAATCCTTAAATTATATAAAGTCATAGAAGTTGGAGGAGCAGGGTAATGGATGGCATCAGTCAGTGAGAAGAGTGGGATATCGGAGAATGGGTAATAACGATACCAGATTATGACTAAGGGCTAGGCAAGCAGTGACAAAAGCTGGGGAGCATGAAAAGCACGATTGATGGGAAGGTAGTTACGACGGAAAAGGAAGATGACGAAGTACGATGGGGTGTTAAGCAGAAATTGTAGAAGAGGAGTAGAGATGATTTAGCGGACCCCGCGTTAGTGCGGGGTATGGAGGACGGATGCAGATGAAGGTAGGACTGGAACTCCACTGGTGGTGTAAGCTCTCCGTAGTTATTCCCTTCCCGGATTTACCTCCCTGTTGGTCCATGAGCTCTGTCTGGGGTTTACAGCCTCTCAATCACCGAGAGTACCTCTAACCAGCCGCTTCCGGTGTGACGTTGTTTCAGGACGGAAACGTCACACAGAAGCAAACAATGTGAGGGAAGGAAAGCATTATAAATTTGTATATAGTTTGTTGAAGCATAGAAAAGAGAACAGTGCGAAAGTTTCCTCCGCACGAACAAATACGGACCTTAATACAACCATACAATGCTCCATTTATTTCAAGTTATCCGCTTTCAGTATTCCGACATAACTTCTAACACTTTCATATAACGGCCAAAACGTAGGGTTATTCCACCAGACAAGCCATCAATGACGGATCACTCATAAACGTTCTACTGTAACCAATTGCAACTTAGACCGCTTCAATATGGCCGCGAAGGTCAGAGGCAACCTGGGGAACAGGATGAACATCAGGTGGTCCATCTTTACTTTCCCGGTTGTGGTTACATTTACATTTTACAGGTTCTTCGGATGTATGTTGACGTTGCTCCTTACGTAACAGCACCCAAGCAATGGAACAATAATACAGGGATTATATACAACTAGGTTTAGAAAGTGACCTACGCGCTGCATTTAACGCCTGGTTACGTCTGTTCAAATCCTCTTGGCCACATATCTTCTTTTCAGTGTAAGAAGCAGGTACGAAGTCACGAGTCTTACACATTGAGTGTTGTGTGCCTTGGCACGTACACTCTGGTATTTCCAGCGTTTGACCTGCCCATCTTCATTTTTTACAACACGTGTCAAATACGTGTAATGTTAAAACCTGCTATTGGTCACAGTGTCTGCGATGTCACTAAATGGAATTGTGATTTCATGAGACGTTGTGAAGAGGGCATTGGATGCGACATGTTTGTGCAGCTCACCAGTATGAAGAGGGACAGTGTTTTTTTAGGTCGAAGCCTATCAGACACGGCTGTCTGGTTTGCTAACGACATCTTGGGGACATTAGAAAAGCTTCACTGGGAATCCATTCTGCCCGTTGCTTACCATTGGCTTTGTTTTTTGTAACTCACATTTGCTTGCTTTATTTATTTTATGCTGTCCAGCTTGAGTTCGTCCCTTCCTTGGCTTTTACTTTATTTTCTGTATACTTCCGAGTGCTCCGTTTCTATTAACAGCCCTTTAAATCTTGCTCTTATCTTGTCACATTTGCTGTGCAATCAAAGATAGAGGTCCAAGACAGAGGAGTTTGGTGTTTACATTTCTTTCTCTGACTTCAAAGTGTGAGGGTTTATGTGACAATCATGCTGGCTACTGGGCAGTGTGCTGGAGGAAGGCTGTACGATGTTTTTTTTTCTCTAACACGCAACAAAATTTAATTGTCTGCAGTCCCGGCCGGCATGACTCGCGGGGGTGGGGTGTTAATGAAAAAATAATAATAATAAACGTACCTTCCCGGGTCCCGCGCCGTCACAGTTCCCGGCCGGGTCCTGTGTTTACCTCGAACAGGAAGCAGGCAGAGCATGCAGCCTCCCTCCCCTCCCCTAAGCCAATCACAATGCTGCAATGGCAGCGTTGTGATTGGCTGGGACGCCAACCACACAGGCGTCTATGGGGAGGCCATTTTCTCCATGTAGGCTGCGCCACTCTACACCACTCTAGATCTATGCTGCATCACTCTACACTTTGCCGCTCTTATCTATGCTGCGTCACTCAACGCCAATCTACTCAAAACCAATACACTCTATGCCACTGCACTATAGGCTACTCCACTCTATGACACTCCACTCTGACTCTCTACTCCATTAAACTCTGCTCCACTCTAACACCCTATGACACTAGTCCACTCTACGATGCTCCACGCCATTCTACTCCACTCTATGCCACTCTACTCTATAACACTATGCTACACACAACAACCTCTAAGCAACACCACAACACTCTGTGCCACTCCACTCTACGCCCTTCCACTCTACTCCCTCCACAACAATCCACTCCAAGCCACTCTACCCCATGACATTCTACTCCATGAGACTCTACTCTATGACCAGGGCTTTAAGTGGGCCGGGTCTCACCGGTGCTGAGCACCGGCAGTTTTTTAAAGGGGGCCTCGAAACGGGTCTCTTTCGGGCTCTGTTTTGTGCCCTGGCACAGGCGGTCCGTTTTTTTAAGGACTGCAGTGACAGCAGGCACATCGATGTGCGCTGCTCACGCTTCTCACTAGTGGAGAAGTTACGGCTTGAGGTCATGCCAGGTGAGCGTTGTAGGGGGAAGGGAAATCCTTTAAAGAGAGTCATCTTCTCTCTGGATTTCCCTTCTCTTTTTGAAACTCAGGAGCAGCAACATTGTTGTGTTGTCACCAGGGCTTTAAGTGGAAGCTTTTTCAATATTATATACCAGCCATAGTTGCTGCTTATTTATCTTATGCAACAACAACCATTGACAAAGCCAATAGTCCTGACTTGTTGTAGGTATAATGTTACTTGTATCATATATCTGGATGCAATGACAGAAACAGCAAAATACAAGTCGGGCGGCACACTATGCTAAGCACAGATTTTTACCCTATGTGTTTTTAAGCCACGCCCTTAATTGCATAGGCCACGCCCCTTTGAGAGCCCCCCTAGTTTTTTCATCCCACTTAAAGCCCTGTCTATGACACTCCACTCCACGCCACTCTCCTTTACTCCCCTGACTTTTAGCAATGCTGAACAATAATGACAAGTTAATGGTCTTAATAGCCAACAATAAACTACTGTAATGTGTGATTTAAAAATATATATTCACACAAACACATGTATCATTAGGCCAGAGTGTCCAATAAAAACGGCTTTCTTAATACTTTTGATGCAGTTCGACAAATCTGGACAAAATGTTCCAGCAGGGAATATAGCAATGAGATGAAAGTGTAGTGTTGCCGCAAATATTATAACAAGCAGTGGCATAGCCAATAGGTCTCGCCTTTGGGGCCTTGTAAGTGTTTAGACAGAGCTATTGGCTTTGTTAACGTTTTTAATATGTGTTGTAAAGCATTGTGAATGTTGTGCAGCATGTTTAAAAGTTATAAGTTATAATAAAAAAAGTGTTATAACCATTTTTGTCACCTTATATATAACCTAGAAAACATTATATACAACTGAAGTACCCTAATAAAAACCAGAATTAACACCAAAAATGTGTTCTAGTTATTTTGTTTATGCAATGCTGTCAATTTTGCCCTGCCTGTTCTAATGCTTTTTTGTTATAGTTTTTATTGTTAGGTGGGGGCAGTTCATCATAGTAACATAACATAACGTGTATTTGTAAAGCGCACTTTCACCCGCAAAGGGGCATCTTGGCGCTGAATAACAGACGTCTATTGGTTACCCAACTCAATAGTACTAATTTTCTCGACCTCAGAAAGGATGAAAGGCTGAGTGAATTTGCCGGGATTTGGACCTGTGACCATGAGGTCGAACTCAGTCCCCTGCAGTGAGCACAAATACATGTAAAACCCGGGAAACATGGTGTAAGTTGAGCACAGTGCAAGTGTGTATAGCACAGAGTAAGTTTAGAGCACATAATATACACCACACATGGAGCACATGGCAATATGTTGTCAAATATATGCACAGCAGAGTTCACAGTAGGGCCCTGTTGTGGCAATACATACTTAGAGCTTAGTGTACGCAAAGCGCGGGGTAGAAAGGGTGCATGTAAAACACAGGTAAGAGGGCGGTAGATGTACAGCACCGAGACCACAGAACAAGGCAGGCCACGAAACACAAGGTAGTAGTATATTGCACAGAAAACATGCCGAGCACAAAGCACGCGCACACGACTGCCACACAGCACAGAGTACACGTACAGCATGCAAGGTCGATATGGAAGTCATTCAGGTGGTGGTAGCGCGTTTAAAAGGGTGAAAAGACATAGAAACATCCGAGTACACGTAAATCAAGTACCAGTAGAAGAGAGTACACAGAGTTAAGCACACAATACAAGGTAAACGCGGAGCACGTGCTACACGTACAACACCGAGGACACAGTATGGGTGAAGGAATGAGTGGGCGTGGAGTAAGTTAGTATGATGGGGAGAAAGGGATGAGTGGATCTTAGTGGAAGAGAGCTGGGGATGAACGAGGGCAAGAAGGGGTGATTGATTGCTGGTGGAACAGGGAATGGAGAGTAAAGAGGGTGAAGGTGAGTGAAGGAATGGGCGTGGCTATAAAGGATGTGGGGAGGTGGTAAAGGAGGAGATGAGGAATGAGGGAGGCGAAGTAGGGCGGTGAGGATGGGGCGGGTAGTAAAGGAGGGGTAAATGCACGAGGGGAGGGGCGTTGAAGTGAGATGGGGACCCAGTGAGGGTTGTGGAGGCAAGATAGGACTCAAGCAAAGAATTGGAGTGTCAGGGGCAAATGAGTAAGGGAGGGCAGCGAAAGGGAGTGCGGGAGGGAATGTGTGGAAGGGAGTTAGAATACATTTTCAGGGTGAGGGGTAAAAGGGTAGTGTGGAGTGGTTTTGTAGAAGCGACGTGGGAGGGGAAGTTAGGGATTGTGAAGTGGGCTAGGAAAGCATCTACGGCTGTGGGGGTGAGAGAGAACTTAGGGGGATAGAGGGAAGCCGAGGGGGGGCAAGGCAGAGCCGAGGTAGGAATTTGTGAGCGGAAGTAAAGACTGAGTTAACATGAGTGGGCAGGGGGAATGAGGGTGAGGGGCAGGCATATGGGGGCATTAATTGAAGATGTAAAGGGAAATCAAACCGAGAAAAGAGGTGGAAGTGAGAGAATACAGATGTGAAACTGCTGGAGAAGGTCGAGAGGCTGCGGGGGCGGAAGGAGAGGAGGGAGGCATGGTCAGAGAGGAGAGGTGGAGAGTGAAAAAAACAAGCGCAGCCGCTAAACTGAAAGCGACCGCGTTGTGTTTAATGATCCACGACGAGGAATGCAGCTGGCACCCTGCGCGCCGCTGCTCGCTCCTGACAGCTGGATGCCGGGGGAGTGAGGTGGGGAATGAAAAAAACAAGCGCGGCCGCTAAACTGAAAGCGACCGCGCTGTGTGTAATGATCCACGATGAGGAATGCAGGTGGCACCCTGCGCACCGCTGCTCGCTCCCGACACCTGGATGCCATGGGAGTGAACATTTACAGAAATGGTGGGACATGCACCCGCCTTTGGCCAATTGCGTGCTTTCATTTTTGAAAGCCACACGCAAAGGCCAATAGAATGTGTGGAAGTTGAAAAACCACACGGACAAGTTTCGAGAAAGTCTGGAGTGATTCCAAAAGGCCTCCCCATAGAGCAGCGCATGCGTGCTGCGCTAGGCTCGACCTAAAAATGACTCGGAGATGTCGAAATTTGGTGGATGGGTGAGGTGAATGCACTTATAACTCAGCAGTGCCAGGGCAATAGTCACAAATGTTTGAAATACTGTTTTGTTGGCCATAGCAGCCAAATCGGATGACCAGCCAGTGAATGTCATACAGCAGTGGTTTTTAACCTGTGGTCTGTGCACTCCAGCGGGTCCACGATTGTTTAGAAAATTAAATAATATCCTCATATAAAAAAAGTTCATGTACATAAAAAGACAAAGGGAAAGTTTTGAAACCTCTGTAAAGGTGAACTCATTTGAAATTGGAAGCCAGCAATTAATCAGCCAATCAGCCCCACTACATCACCCCTTAACACCCCCCTCACCAGGCATGGCCCTAACTCATGGTCCATTCCCTACCCTCCCAATCTCTCAAAAAACGCCAAGAAAAACTTTAAACATAAAGTACTTATCCGACATCCTGAAACCCTAATTGTGGACAACTACCTCAGCCTCACGTCCCCCATAAAAACTAACTACATTTTCTACTCTAAACGCCCCTCCAAATGGAAGAGCACTTTCCTCCGCCATCTCCCAATCGCTACTTCTAACAATATTCCCTACGGTTTCAAACTCTCTACTACTCCATCCTCCACCTTTCACGGTGAAATTGACATCTCCATCTTCAAAACTGGAAATATCCTCATCCAAGCCTCTGAACACCACCTTAATATCTTTGAACAGCATTTTAACACTCTGGCCCACCAAATGTCCCTACCTACTCCTCTCCCCTCTCCCCCCAAAACACTCATAACCCTTCTCCTTCCCCCAAATTTCCCCACCAGCCTGTCCCGTCACTCCCCTTTCTGACCCTACCCCCACTACCTGAACTCACCCCATGACCCTAATACCAATGCTACCTCTCCGCTAACCACGTTCACCCACTCTACTCCCCTTATCACATCCTCTACCCCTCAAACTATCCCATCTCTCTCCATACCCATCCCTTCCACACACGGCCATATCTCCCCTCTCTCCATCCACCAGAAGCACCTCACTCCCACCGCCGCAATGCCCCACTTGTCACCCCCTAGACCTCTCACCCTCCCCGAACAACTAACCCCCACCCCGAACCAACCCCGATCTAGCCCACCCACCCCCCTGCTCCAACTACCTCCACTAATATCAAATCCACCCACACTCCCCTCCCCCAACTTCTGCCAGAACCTGCCATCCCACAGGCTTACATCCCTCCCAGAACAGACCCCCACCCCCGATCAACTCCGAAACCTCCCACCCTCCCCCTGCCCACACTACCTCCAGTACGACCCAGTCCTCCCCCATTCCCCATCTCCCTCTGACGACCGGAGCCCCACCTCCTCAGCCCCCACAGTCCTCCCTCTCGCCCACTGCCACAAGACTTCACTCACCCCCTCCAGACTCACCACCCTCTACGAACGCTAGACCTCCTTCTCCAACCAACCTAGCTCATACCTCCACTAATATCAAATCCACCCACACTCCCCTCCCCCCAACTTCTGCCAGAACCTGCCATCCCACAGGCTTACATCCCTCCCAGAACAGACCCCCACCCCCGATCAACTCCGAAACCTCCCACCCTCCCCTGCCCACACTACCTCCAGTACGACCCAGTCCTCCCCCATTCCCCATCTCCCTCTGACGACCGGAGCCCCACCTCCTCCCCCCACAGTCCTCCCTCTCGCCCACTGCCACAAGACTTCACTCACCCCCCTCCTGACTCACCACCCTCTACGAACGCTAGACCTCCTTCTCCAACCAACTTAGCTCATACCTCACCCCCACCCGCCTCACCCAATACGCCCCAACTCTCTCTTTTAACCCAGACACTTTACAGTATTGATCGCAACATTGCCTCCCTCCTATCTGAGTTAGTCCGTCTTAGAGAGGATTTCACTAACTCCAAATCCTCCATACCTATAACCCACCCCTCTTGGCCCACTTCGCCTCGCACTGGCCCCCCAAAACTCATCAATCCCCCAAAACTCATCAATCCCAAACTCAGTAAAACGACACCACTTCAAAATAATCCTCAGAGACCTTGTCGCGCCTTGAATGACTACTCCACCTCCAAGCTCTCCGACCTCTGCAACTCCTACTCTCCCAAGGCCCCCCACAAGGACGCCGCCTTTCCTCATTCCATCCCTGTCATTATCGGGACCAGCAGAACTCCCTCCTCTCCTTGCTCCCCCAGACCCCCCCCACAACTCACCGCTATCTACTCCTGCCCCCCCACCATAACTAACCCCAAGCCCCTGACATGCAAGGATGCGGCCCCTCCTCATTCCTCCATCCCTAACTTTATCGGAGCCAGCAGAACTCTCTCCTCTCCTTGCTCCCCCAGACCCCCCGCAACTCACCGCTATCTACTCCTGCCCCCCACCATAACTAACCCCAAGCCCCTGACATGCAAGGATGCGGCCCCTCCCCATTCCTCCATCCCTAACATTATCGGAACCAGCAGAACTCTCTCCCCTCCTTGCTCGCCCAGACCCCCCCGGCAACTCACCGCTATCCCCTCCTGCCCCCCCCACCATAACTAACCCCAAGCCCCTGACATGCATGCTAGTGAACTGCCGCTCAGCCGTTCGCCATGCCTCAGAAATTTCCGAAACCATCCTTGGTGAAAATATAGACTTGGCCTTCCTCACTGAAACTTGGCTCAATGATCACTCCACACCCATCCTTGACTTACTCTCTCCCCCCGGTTACTCTATCCTTAGAAAAGACAGACCTAAAAGAATAGGAGGAGGTCTAGCAATAATCTTCAAAAACGAACTCCAGCTATCCCTAGCCAAAAACTCTGACTTCAAAACTTTTGAATACCTTGAAGCAGAACTTAAAATGCAAGGCACCCCCCAATACGAATACACAACATCTATCACCCTCCAGGTGAACCTCTTCCCTTCGCCGAGGAGATATCTGAACTTCTCTCACAATCGTCCCTTTCGAACTCTAAAAGCCTCTTCCTAGGAGACTTTAACCTTCACTGGAACTTGTCAGACGACGCAACCATCAAACTCCTCAATAACCTCCTTGAGATAAATGACCTCAAGCAACTCTGCCTCACCCCAACACATTCTAAAGGAGCCACCCTCAATGCCATTATTACTAAGAGTAATCTGGCATCTCTTTCCAACATTATCCCTATTGACTGGTCTGACCACCACCTTATACTATTCTCGATCTCACCCTTAGCCCAACCCGCCCCTCTAAATTCAACAAAACCACAATATTATCCAGAAACCTTAAACGTATCCCCTGCAGGTTTACTGGAGGCTAAACTCCAAGATCAACTCAGTCGCACCCCCTTCTCTCAATACAAACGATCTCACTGAGCACTACAATAAAACTATCTCTGAGGTTCTAGATCAACTTGCACCACCCAAACCTAAAACCCTTAAAAACATCCCTTCCAAAACTTGGTACAATCCAGACCTAAATAATGAAAGACGGGCTCTTAGACTGGCAGAAAGAACCTGGAGACAACACCCTTCCCCCTCCAATCTGATCCTACTTCGAACCGCTAGATCCGTGTACAAGAAACACATCTTCGCCGAAAAGGCTTCCTTCTTCCGAGCACAGCTTTCCCGAGCAAAAAACAGACCCAGAGAACTGTTCCGCATTATTAGAAATCAAACCTCCCCAGCCCCACCCAGCATTACGGCCACCACTAGCAAATGCGAAGAAATAGCTAACTTTTTTTCTGAAAAAATTGCCAAAATCGACCAATCTTTCACCCCAACCCAAGTCCCCCAAACCCCTTGGTTCCCCTGACACCACTTCAGCACCTTCTCCTCTACTCACACCCCCTTATCCTCCCCACCCCCTCCTTCCTTAACCCTGTCGGAACTTCCCCCGACAACACCCAACTCAAAAACAATGCCTCCTGGCTGAATTTCCACTCCGTCTCTGAAATTGAAGTCTGTAGCATCCTGTCCAAACTTAAACCATCCTCCCACACTAAAGACCCTCTCCCATCTTCCCTCGTCCAAAACCTAAAGCACGTCATTGTCCCGTACTGGACCAATATCATCAACTCATCCCTTTCATCGGGATGTGTCCCAGTCCCCCTCCAACTCGGACAAATCACACCCATTCCAAAAAACCCTAAGCCCGACCCTAATGACTTGAACAACCTCCGTCCCATCTCTAACCTCCCCTTTCTCTCTAAAGCCCTTGAAAAATGTGCCCTTCAACAACTGGATAAACACATTGACACCTACAACCTACTTGACCCCCTACAATCCGGCTTCCGTAAAGGCTGCAGCACTGAAACTGCATTGCTTAAAATAGTTGATGACATCCACCTTGCCCTGGACAATGGCGAGACCTGCCTACTCATTCTCCTTGACCTCTCAGCGGCATTTGACACAGTTAACCATTCAACATTACTCTCCACACTTAAATCTAGATTTGGTCTTAATGGCACCGTCCTCAATTGGTTCAAATCCTATTTCCAACACAGAACCCAACAAGTAAAAATCCACCACTGCCTATCTAGCCCCACTCCAGTCTCCCTTGGTGTCCCCCAAGGATCCATCCTCTCTCCTGCCCTCTTCAACCTTTTCATGGAACCCCTTACCCTCATTCTCAAACAAGCAGGCATTAACTATCACCTATATGCTGACGACACCCAACTCTACTATAAAATCAAATCCCACTCTGATGTTCTGCACCTTAACACCGCCCTTACTAACATACAAAACTGGTTCCATTCCAATCATCTCAAACTCAACCCTAACAAAACGGAAATCATTCTATTCTCTCCTAAAAACAACCCTCTCCCCATCCATACATGGATCACTGACCTTACTGCCCTTAACTGTACACTCTCCCTCTCCGAATCGGTTAAATCCCTTGGCATCACCCTCGACAGTAAGTTTACGCTCAACTCCCATGTAAAAAACACGGCCAAAGGCGCACTTTTTATACTCCAACATCTCAAAAAAATCAAACCTTTCATTCCAGCGGAAGATTTCAAATCAGTTGTACAATCCCTAGTCCTCTCGAAAATTGACTATGGTAACGCCCTTCTCATCGGCTCTCCCAAAACTCACTTGGCCCCACTTAAATCTGTGCTAAACCTAGCGGCCAGGATTACAACTGGTTGTAAACGCTCTGATCACATCTCGCCGACCCTAAAGTCCCTTAAATGGCTTCCTATTGAAGGCAGATCCTCCTTTAAATTAGCCTGCATCACTCACAAAGCCCTCCATCAAAAAACCCCGATCTACCTTTCAAACAAACTCAAAAAAGCGGGCAGTACCCGCTCGATGAGAAGCACTCACTCTCTCCTCCTCGTCCCCCTTTGTTAAAAAAGAAAGCCGCACAATCTCGCTCCTTCTCTGGTAAGGCCCCCAGCATCTGGAATGCCCTCCCCAAAGACCTACGACTGAATCGTTCATACGTCAGTTTCAAAAAAGACCTTAAATTGCACCTGCTCAACAAATATTGGGGCCCATAATCACTCTATGCCCATACTTGCTGTTCATTCTCTTTCCACCTTAAATCCCCAATCCTACCCCCTTCTCCCACCTCTCCTGCACTCCACAAACACGTAATAGCCCCCCACCTTTAGCATCCCCTCAGTTCACCCCTCTCCTTTAATTTAACCTCCCCTCCCTCCACTCTGGTCTAACCCTTCCGTTTCATTCAAAATATGAATCTAGCTCCTTTCTACTGCTTAAATATTTATAACTGTTACCAATATACTACCTCCTTTCACTTTGTATCATAACCAAGATATGTTATTTACTTTGTTGCTCTAACCTATTATCTCTACGCTTCTTCTCGTTTGCCATGTGTTTTTGTAACCTATGTTCTATCGTCTTCCCAATGGAAAGCGCTCTGATACCTAAGGGTGAAGCCAGTGCTATATAAAACCTCGTAAATAAATAAATAAAATAAAGTTAGTATCCTTATCTGCGATATGCTAGAGTCTAGCATATCACTTCATCTTTTAGAGCTAAAACTACATTTCGAACAGCTCCAACCTTCCCTATAAAAAATTTGATTTTGGCATTTTTTTTGTTTGTGAATTAAACTAAATATTCAATAATTTGTGTGTATTTGTTTCATGCATAGTTGTTTCGGTATTTTTGTGTATTGTTTATAGGTTCAAATCATAGACATTGCTTATTCGAGGGTCCCCGGTTTCCAGCAGTAATTGAGCCACATAAGTCAAAAGGGTAAGAACCGCTGTCATGCACACTATGGATGGGTTCCAATGATTTCTAAGACTTGGGGTTATAACGTGCCTGGTTGACGGTGAATGTAGCACGTTTAGCAAGAATATACCTCGAGATGGTAGGTTTATGGATGGCAATGCTTCCCCCGATTCTAGAAATGTCTCTGTGCTCTATACAGATTTCTCCTACATTGTGGTTTAAGCTGAGTCGATATGACTCTGATTTTATTGTTGGAAATGCAAAAGGGTGGCTAGGTGGGTTTTTGTTTCAAGTTCATGTTTAAAATGTCACTACATTCTAGCCAAATTTTTCCTGGCGTCATGATTTTAGTAAACGTTTCTGTTGGATTTCTTGTATCTTCATCATCCCGAGCTGGCCTTTGGTTGCCCTAGCTGTACTTCAAAGCTTTATATATTGAAAATTAAACAAAGAGCTATTTACTAAAAAAGATTATAAACACATTGTTAACAGTAATCTCGACTTCAAGGGCGTAACGCAGGCGGCTGCAGCCCCTGCGGGTGCAGGAGGGGCCCCAACCCTTCAGGTGGCCCCAGTTCAACCCAAAGCCAAGGAATATCTGTGAAATAAGGGGGACTGATGGGCCGCTCGTCATATTTTGCAGGGGGGCAACATTTTAGGTTATGCCACTGCTCAATTTATGTTTTCGACGCTAAGCTTCGATGGTTCTACAATGTTCGCTCCACCTTCTTTCTACAGGACACTAAGGGGCCGATTCCGATCTCGGCCGGTAGGGCTCCGAATCGGATTCGGCTTTACCGGATCCGATTCGGAGCCCTGTTTCCCGACCGAACCGTACGCGGGTCCGGCCGAGCGAGTACGATGCGAAATCGCCGACCGACTCGTCCGGGCGTCCCGACAGCTCCGACCGACTCGCTCCCGGCTCGAACCGCTCCGACCGACTCGCTCGGACTCGACTCGCACCGCGCAATGGAGACGTTTCCCGGCCGGGTAAGTACGATGCGCGCCGCGAGCAGTCCGACCGAGCCGCGCACTCCGGCTCGTAAGAGCTGTCGGAGCCGTACTTTGGGGGTCCGTGTCGGACCCCCAGTACGCGTAGCCGCGCGAGTCGCACACAGGGGGACCCATGGGTCCCCCTACCTGTGCGTGTACGGCGCGAATCGCTCGCCGCGTACCCGCTGTAGGGGGCGCCCTTGTCTGACTCGCACCCATTGAGTCAATGGGAGCCCGCGTACGCGTTGTACGACCGGCTCCCATTGACATCAATGGGAGTCCGACCGACTCGAGTCCGATAACATACGGACGCATCGTACTCGTTCGGTCGGACTGCACGGGTCCGATTCGGTCGGAAATCTCTCCGGATCCGGCTCGGTCGGAGAAATTTCCGGCCCGAATCGGAATCGACCCCTAAATCTATTTATCATACAGTCATTACAAAAAGCTGTTACAAACACCCAGTGCGTGAACTCTTCATTCATCAAGGAACCTTAGGAACTCCAACAATTCAATTCTGCTTCTCTGACATCATATTAATGTATAATATATATATTTTGAAACATGTTTATATGACAGCGCTGTATTTACTTCCTAATGTTCTAAAGGAATCCCAACACTTATGATCTCAATAGATTCTTGTAAATAATTTATCTTTCTCCAGGGAAAAATATATTTATATACTACCGTCTTGTTTATGAATTAAATACCACAATGCCGCAAATCACTCTTCTCTCAACATTAGAAACAATTAGAAATCTGCTTGGCTACGTTTCCCATGGTTTGGGGACTGAAGAGTCGCTACTCTCCATTGCATGGTACCCAGATTCATGATTATGCTTTGGAACCTGCCTCTTAGATTTCGTCACTTGAAATTAGAAGTAGCAATTTCTATATATCTTTTGACATCCCCTTTGATTATTTGAGTAGGTGACTATGAAGTAACAAGTTAGTATGTTATTGGATGATTGTGATGTTCTCATCTGAGTGACTTACCTGTGTTTTTAAGGAACAGTGGTAATACTTCACATTATTGTGTTTATAAAACTGTTTTACCATGGAGGAGGATACTTGTTACATAAGGCAGAAGCTGTGAACAATGATTTTCTAGAAGTCTCTGAAAAGACATATTTACTTTTGGATTACAGTGATTTTCAGCAGGTACTTATTTAAATATGACAAAGGCATTGATGCCCACTTGATAGTCTGTTTCATTTCTAAAACTGATTTGTATAGATTGGTTAGTTTCAGCACCAATAAGGTCACAACTGAACTTAACTGAGCTGGCCATAACTGAAGTAGACTGCTCCAACATCTTTCCTCAAGAAGTATCTTCTTGTAAAATGGGATTAAAGCAGTGCATAATTTCAGCCAGTGGTTGCATGGGGTGCTCACCAGCAGTTATTTTTGGGGAACAGCACTTACTTTTCCTCATCAGACTTTCACCCAGAGCAACAGAAAGAACAAGCATTGGCATAGTCAATAGGTCTTGCCTTTGGGACCTTATAAGTTTTTAGCCATGGAGCACATTATTCTGGGTGCTTAACATTTACAGGTTTTACTACGTTTAGCACTGGGTGGGAGATTGCAAGCAAAACAAACGTACGCCGCATGATTGAAAAGAGGAAAAACTTCCCTTTAATTTACAATTTATACTTTTAAATACAAACAAAGAATTATCGCCGCCTTCTCTCGTTGCTGCGGGGGGTAAAGAGGTGATGGCAGCTCTTATGCCCCCTTGTGTTAGCCTTCCTCAGCGCGAGGTGGTCGCTGTAGCGCTGTTGTAGGTGAGGCAACCAGTGTCCCCCAAGCACTACACCATTCATCACTTGCTCTGGATGGCTCTTGGGGCGAACTGGTTTATTTATACATTTTTTGCTCGTCTTAGGTTCGCACATAATGAGAGAAACGACCATTCAAATCAGAAAAAAACACCCCACTGGCTCTGATTTATCTAACTACCATAAATGTTCGTTTTTTTAACTTTTTAATTTATTTTAAATTACATGCTTTTCTCAAAACTAGACGCAACAAATCCTTCCCATAAAAGGAGCACCGATTTCGATTGGATGATATCTGGATTGTACGTACACTTGGGTTAAACAAAAACTCTTATAATAAAAAACGAAAATGAGCTTGGCATGAGAGCAGCCCTAGCCGTGTGCATTTATTGTTTACATTGTTTGCCCTCTGCGCACCCCCTTTCCGCCAAACACAGCCCTGGCAGCCAATAAAGATGGATACATTGTCAGGCTGCTGAATGATTAACTCTGGGGCCGACATGCAGGCTCGGCCTGTAAAGGGAGCAGGAGGTGGGGAGCTGCAAGGCACAGTCAGAAGGGGCCCTCCTAGGGAGGCTCCAGATAAACGGGCGAATGCAACTCATTTCACCGACTCTCTTTCTCGACAGAGTTTTAAATGTGCACCACATGTGCTATCTGAGCAATACGATTTATCAAAAGCCGTAGACAGCATTAAAGCGAACTAAAGACAAAAAAAAAAAATATTCGTCACAATAGGTTAGTGCAAAGGATCAACTTTACCTCGTTCTTCCTGTAATTAGATGGGTGTATGGCATTGGTAGAATGCAAACACAGGAACAAGCACGGCACGAAAGTGAAAGCGACCGCGAGACAGGCAAATGTGGGGCCGTGTAAAAATAGCAGAAAATTGCGGGTGATCTAGCAATGGAGTCCGATTGATTTTTGCAGTGCTGGTGGGCTTTTTTCGTGTGTTAGTTGGATGTGGCTGACGGCTTGAGAACTGTGGAGCTGTGTTGAATTTGTGGCATGCTGCCTACGTGCCAAGCCATTGCAGAAAAAAACATGAACGCGCGCCGGCGAAACTGAAAGCCACCACGCTAATTGAAACATGATACAGACCACATGGCGCCCTGCGCGCCGCTGCTCGCTCCCGCAAGGTGGATGCCGGCACACGCACGAGTGTCAGAAAAGTGCAGACGGATTCCAAAAGGTCATCTCCTAGAGCAGCGCTTGCGCGCTGCGCTAGGCTCGACCTAAAAATACAAAGGGGGGAAGAAAGTGGACGAGAAAGGCAGAAAAAACAAAACAGTGACAAAGGGAGAAAGCAGTTATGAAAATAACCTGTAAGAGAGAGGCAAAGGGAGACGGTGTGTCTGGTGGTGGATTAAAGAGGCTTATGGTGGAATCAAGACTACATAGCCCTGTTATTCAACACTCCCAATATTCGTAGTGCTGGCAATGGGTTTCTGACCAAAACCTTGGGCGCCGGCACTATTTATTTACAAATCAACCAATTAATTAATCAATCAGTCAGGGAATTGTAAGCGCGCTACTCACCCGTGAGGGTTTCAAGGCGCTGGGGGGGGTGTCAGCAGTTTCGTTCAGCCGAAGAGCCAGGTCTTGAGAGCCTTCCTGAAGGTGTTCAGGGACGGGGCGCGTCTGATGTCGATCGGGAGCTCGTTCCATGTCTTGGCTGCGATGTGGGAGAATGATCTTCCCCCTGCTTTGGCTCTGTGGAAGCGAGGGGTTTCAGCGAGGATGAGGTGGGCAGATCGGAGGTTCATTTTGGGTACGTGGAGGGTGATTCTGTCGTTGAGGTATTGGGGCCCGGTGTTGTGTTGACATTTGTAGGCGTGGATGAGTATCTTGAAGGTGACTCTTTTCTCGACAGGTAGCCAGTGGAGCTTTCGTAGGTGTTGGCTGATGTGCTCGTGTCGAGGGATACCGAGGACTAGTCTGGCGGCGGTGTTCTGTATCGTCTGGAGCTTGTGGAGTAGAGACTTGTTTATGACGGCGTAGAGGGCGTTTCCGTAGTCCAACCTGCTGGTGATGAGTGCGTGGGTGACTGTCTTCCTTGACTCGAGGGGGATCCATTTGAAGGTCTTACGGAGGATGCAGAGGGTGTGGAAGCAGCTGGAGGCGACGGTGTTGACCTGACGGTTCATGGAGAGGGAGGAGTCGAGTATGATGCAGAGGTTTCTGGCGTGGTCCGTGGGGGTCGGGGGGTGCCGAGGGCGGTGGGCCACCAGGTGTTGTTCCATGCCGATGGGGTGGTTCCGAGGACGAGGACTTCTGTCTTCTCCGAGTTGAGCTTTAGGCAGCTGTTGCTCATCCAGGCTGTGTTCCTTCCTGGACGTTGAGTCTGGTGGTGGTGGGGTCCTTGGTGAGGGAGAGGATGAGCTGGGTGTCGTCCACGTAGGATACTATGTTGAGGCTGTCCTGACGGACGATGGCGGCGAGGGGGGCCATGTAGATGTTGAAGAGGGTTGGGCTGAGCGATGATTCCTGTGGGACTCCGCAGTTGATTTCCGTGGGTGCGGAGAGGAAGGGTGGCAGTCTGAGCCTTTGGCTTCTGCCGGGGAGGACCGATCGGATCCAGTCGAGGGCGGTGCCTTGTATGCCGGCGTTGTGTAGTCTGGCTGTGAATGTGCGGTGGGAGATGGTGTTGAATGCTGCTGACAGGTCGAATAGAATCAGGGCTGCGGTGTGGCCTTGGTCTAGGAGGGTGCAATGTCGTCTGTGGCGGCGAGTAGGGCGGTCTCGGTGCTGTGGTTGCTGCGGAATCCAGACTGGGAAGGGTCGAGGATGGCGTTGTCTTCGAAGAACCTAGTTAGTTCTGCGTTGACGGTCTTCTCCGCGACTTTCACCGCAAACAGGAGGAGCGAGATGGGCCGGTAGTTCTTAAGGTCGGACGGGTCTGCTGAGGGCTTCTTGAGCAGGGACCTGACTTCTGCGTGTTTCCAGTCATCGGGGAAGGTGCCGGTCTTGAAGGTGGTGTTGATGGTGCATTGTAGTTCGTGTGCGATGGTGGTGGTGGCTCTGTGGTAGATGTGTGGTGGACAGGGGTCTGTGGGGGCCCCTGAGTGGATGCCTTTCATGGATGAGGCGGTCTCTTCGGTCGTGATCGGTGTCCAAGAGGATATGGTGGGCTGGCTGGTGTTGCCGGCAGTCGGGATGGCTACAGAGTGGGGCGTATGGTCGTTGGAATTGTCGTAGAGGTTTTTGATCTTTAGCTGGAAATAGGATCCGAGCTTGTCGCAGAGGTCCTGGGAGGGGGTGATGTCCGTGGCTTCGCTGCGGGGGTTGGTGAATTCCTGGATGACGCTGAAGAGTTCCTTGGAGTTGCTGGAGTTGTTGAGGATTTTGTTGTGGATGAAGGTCTTTTGGTGGTTCTAATGCGTTGGTGGTATTTTGTCATGGCGTCCTTGTAGGTGGTGTAGTTTTCAGGTGTCTTGCTGATTCTCCAGGCGTCTGCAGGTGCGTTTGGCTTCTTGGAGGTCGGTGGTGAACCAGGTGGCTTTCCTGGGGCGCTGTTTGTTGGGGTTGCGTAGCGGGGCGAGCTTGTCTGCGCAGTTGGAGATTCATGTGTGGAATTCTCTGGCTGCGAGGTTGGCGTCAGTTGTAGCGGTGGGGGTCATGCGGTTGAGGGTGGAGTTTAGTTGTTCCTTGGTGACTCTGCTCCAGTTTCTTCGTGGGGGGCGCGGAGTGGGTTTGGGTGGCTTGGGTTTGTCGACGAGGAAGTGTACGCAGTGGTGGTCAGTCCATGGGGGTTGCGTGGTGTGACTGAAGTGGACGCTGTTTATTCCTGCGAAGATGGAGTCGAGGGTGTGTCCTGCCTTGTGGGTCGGTGTGGTGACGAGTTGTTTCAGTCCGATGCTGGTGAGGTTGTCGCGGAGGGGGGTGGAGTTGGGGTCGTTGGGGTTGTCGAGGTGGAAGTTCAGGTCTCTGATGAGTATGTAGTCCATGGCGGCGATGGCGTGGGGTGCGACGAGGTCGGTGATGGTGTCAGCGAAAAGGGCCCGTGGGCCGGTGGGTCTGTAGGCGAGGGTGCCGTGGAGTGTGGAATTGGGGCTGGTCTGGACCTGGAAGTGCAGGTGTTCGGCGGCGGGGAAGGTTTCGCTGGAGGTGGTGAGGTGGAGGGAGCTTTTGTCTGCGATGGCGAGGCCTCCTCCCGGGTGGTTGGGGGGGTCCTTCCTCTGGATCTTGTATCCGTCCGGGATGGCGATGGCGATGTCAGGGGCAGAGGAGGCATTGGTCCAGGTTTCCGTGAGGAAGGCGACGTCGGGTGAGAGTGAGTCCAAAATGATCCAGATCTCCATGGCGTGTCTGTGCAGGGAGCGTACGTTGAGGAGGATGCATTTTAGGGCATGGGCGGTGTTGGCGGCCAGGGCGGTGGTGAAAGTCTGGCGGCAGTGGCGGCAGAAGAACTGGCCGTGGGTCAAGTCCGGCGTGGACTGCTGGCAGTCGTTGTTTCTTCCGGGGTTGAGTGCGAGGAGGGCGGTTGCGTCGTAGCGGTGGATGGTTCGAGATCCAGGGTCCCTGGCGCTGGTCGCTGTCGGGTCGCGGACGGGTGCAGACGGGCTTACCATTGGCACCCCTTCAGTGCGCCAGCGGCCGCCATTAAATAGGGGAGGGACGTGCAGCTGGGAGGCGGGAACCGGCAAGGGGGGAGGGGCCGCAAGGGCAGCAGCGGCGGGGAGGAACGGGCAGGGCACACCAACAGGGAAAACAATATGCAGGCAACTGTAACTAAAAACAGAGCGCAGGTAACAAAAGACAGGCAAATAAAGAGCGGACACAGCAATTACAGGGAACAGGCAACAATAACTAAAAATGGGCAGGCTAAAGAGCGGGTGCAGTTAACTGAAGACGGGCACAGAATAAAGAGCGGGCACAGCAAAAAACAGGCAACAATAACTAAAAAACGTGCAGGCTAAAGAGCGGGCACAATTAACTGAAGACGGGCACAGAACAAAGAAGGGGCACAATCACAGACCAGAACAGCGGGGCCTGGGCAGCCTCGAACACCTCCTCCTGGGGGTTCTGGAGGTCAGCGGCGGTGACACAGCCGACGGAGCTGCTTGGGAGAGAGCAAGTCTCAAGAACAGAGGTCAGAGGTCTTGCTCGCGCTCCCCCGCAGCGGCCACCATTAAATACGAGAGGGGGGAGGGACGTGCAGCTGGGTGGCGGGAACGGGCAGGGCGGAGGGGCCGCAGGGGCAGCAGGGGCAGCAGCGGCGGGGAGGAACGGGCAGGGCACACCAACAGGGAAAACAATACGCAGGCAACCGTAACTAAAAACAGAGCGCAGGTAACAAAAGACAGGCAAATAAAGAGCGGACACAGCAATTACAGTAAACAGGCAACAATAACTAAAAACGGGCAGGCTAAAGAGCGGGTGCAGTTAACTGAAGATGGGCACAGAATAAAGAGCGGGCACAGCAAAAAACAAGCAACACTAACTAACAAACGGGCAGGCTAAAGAGCGTGCACAATTAACTGAAGACGGGCACAGAACAAAGAAGGGGCACAATCACAATCACAGACCAGAACAGCAGGGCCTGGGCAGCCTCGAACACCTCCTCCTGGGGGTTCTGGAGGTCAGCGGTGGTGACACAGCCGACGGAGCTGCTGGGGAGAGAGCAAGTCTCAAGACCAGAGGTCAGAGTTCTTGCTCGCGCTCCCCCGCAGCAGCCGCCATTAAATAGGGGAGGGGGAAGGGACGTGCAGCTGGGAGGCGGGAGCAGGACTGGCAGGGGGGAGGGGCCGCAGGGGCAGCAGCGGCGGGGAGGAATGGACAGGGCACACCAACAGGGAAAACAATAGGCAGGCAACCGTAACTAAAAACAGAGCGCGGGAAACAAAAGACAGGCAAATAAAGAGCGGACACAGCAATTACAGTAAACAGGCAACTGATCCAGCGCGATATTAGCAAACAGCATTTATACTCCATATACTCACTTGGGCCCATACATTCATACTACACTAATACTTACGCTGGGTGTCAGATGTACTCTTTTATCAAAATCCCTGCTACCAATTACCTTCTGATTGAAGAGTAATAACTTACCAATGGATCCTTTGCTAATTGGGAAATTTAAAATGAGTGACATTCACTATTGTACATAATCCTGAAATAACCA